>CAMTDV010000009.1:23100551-23636222 GCA_947069175.1 Scalesia atractyloides
TACTAGAATGGTATTTTAAAGTAAGCATGGATACATAAAGAACGTGTGGGTCGTTATGATAAGCTGGAAGGACGTATACGAATCCTTACTCCGCTTCTCATTGCTTCACACTCGATTGTTATACACTCGCAGAGTTCGAACATCTTATGAAACTTTTTCGTCCTTGAATCCGCGATTCATTTGATTGTCCCCTGGATTCCTCTGTGGCTTGCAATATTGGCTTTAGCTTTTACACCGTGTGATACCATAATACTTAGCGGTATGCATTAGCACGTGTCTCGATATATATTATATCTGGATATGACAATCTCTTGGACATGGAGATGGCATGGGGTGTGTGAATAAGTTACCCTTCCTGTTGTCATTTGATTCCTTGGGATACAAAGTTGGTGATAGTACAGGTCCCTTTGAAATGCTTTGTGTGGTGGAACCTGGTTTCGTGTGACCATCTGTTACATTGTGTTCTCTTACGATTGTTGATTGTTTCGAATTTCAGTCGGTTATTTGCAGAAAGTAGTATGAGGCCCGAATATCATGGAGAACGGAATATTGATCAGGTATATGGGTGTGGTGGATATGCTGCGGTACTTTCTATATATAAACACCCGGCTACATGATCAAGGTACCATTACTCAGGGCAGACGGGCTTCATGTTGCGATATGTTCGGTTTTGTTTTGGGCAATGCAGTATTGAGACTGCGACCCTGTTTAATGTGATAGATGACGCCACAGTGGTCGTAACCACGATGTCTATACATGGTTATAGTAATTTTACATGAAAAGTAGTTTGGGTCGACATATAAACGACCACTGGATTAATCCTGAGCGATCCTTTTCTTTTCTTAAACTCGTGACACAATTTCTAGGGATACTACACTTCATTAGTACTCCGTACTGAACTATTTGGGTATAGCCGGTGATAGCTTACCCACATCGATGACCCAATGATCGATTTGCGATAAGTATCAATGTTTCTGTCTTGGATAAGACAATTCAGCGTATGTTATTTCTTTTGGCGGGATTTGCTAGTACGTATAGTCATATATTCGGAATCATTACGAAACGGCGATCACCTATACTCGTGACACCGACCGTTGTCTATGAAATTACTCGGTGAAGCATATATTTCCGTTATTAGCTGTCGCTCGCTAATGATGCAATCACTAATTCTTTATAAGGACGCGAAATTAACATCGGTGTTGATAAACTAAGGGGATTTAGGGGTAACACATAAATGGAGAAACTTATTTGATGTAATCAAAGATGGTGAGGAATTGTGTGGATGCGGATCTGATGGTGATAAGACTTGGGAAGGCGAGAACAATTTTGCCGATATTCCTCGTAACCATTTATACTTCGTATTAACATGACACTCCTATGTATACATGTAATCATAAATATACAACATTAACCATGGTCTAATCCAAGTGTCAATTTGGTAAATTTCGGTTGAGGATGACATAACACCGGTGCAAAGTCGGAAAACTATAATCATGAAACAATCCGACTCACTGCTTTAAATCAATTCAATTCTCCTTACTAACACTGTTATAAAGTGTTGAGGTCCGGTACATATAAACTCCTAGAGTGATACACCCTACTTTTAATCAATGTTCAACCATGTTGTGATACGTTGGCTTTCTCTGGAACTATGACAGGTGTCTTGGTGTTAGGACTAAGTGACTTACAACCTTGAATCCTATTGATTTAGTTAGAACTACTACAAGATAAATTCCCAGTAACTCGAAGAAGTAGTAAATGAACGATAGGAGGGACCGTAACGAAGCTACCTCTTAATGAATATTTAATAAATAAATGACACAAAGCGAATTGTCCGTCGAACGATTATTTCATATATATATATTTGCATCAAATCCGAAGGGCGGTATTTGAAATAGAATCGTATGAAATTTTTATATATCAAATGATCCCTTGTTTTCAGTCTCGCGTAACTTAGTAAAACTATGTTCTGATGAAAGACGAGATCGCCTTTGAGTAGTATTCGAGTACAGTAATCCGATGACTAACCCATGGGACAACTCCTATCCAAACCTGCAGACTCTAGACCACAGGTTCTTTTGATTCTTTTTCGGTAATATTTTTGTGATGGCTATACTAAGTCTTGAACCAACATTACCCGTATGTGGGCGGTGCATTCATGCTAGAAATCGTATAACTGGATACATGGTTCTTTTGATTCCTTGCGATTAAGGCTTCTCGCGTCACGATAACTACTGTGACCGTACGAGTGGTCCTGGGTAGGGACCAACTCGGATACTTATATGTCTATAAAATGTATTGACTCCTCAACTCTACGATAATAATAATAATACCTGGGGAACACCATATGTCTTCTCCTCTTCTTTGAAACATTGGAGGAGTCCAGATATTTATACTCGATGTTGTTCACAATTCCTAAGGGATGTTTGAAATTCCCTTCGGACCTTTCTAAAGGTGTTATTTGGTAAGGTCTCCTACATGTGTAGGAGGATGATACATGGGATACACTAACTTTCATCCACCGATGGGATACAAAGTGAACGATACCCTACTCTTGCGAGTAACCTAAAGTTATTCGGTAGACGGCGTTGCTAGTCCTCATGAGTATACGAGGACTAAATTCTCTAGATCAGGGAAATATTGTTGAAACACCCCTCGTCTTCGCTCAACTAGTTGGTACCTTCAATTGATTTTCAGTTTGATCAATTTAAATAAGTATTCGTGAGATACGATGTTACCAAGAAACCGGATTCTTCGCTAATTTCGAGTGACGAAAATTCTTGTGTTAAGGAAATAAGAACTGTAGAAATCGTAAGTATAATACTGTGTGTGTGTGTATATATATATATATATATATATATATATATATGTTTGTACCTGTGTATTCGTACCACGAGTGAAATTTACGATCGTAGGGATGATTGTCGGAAGTTGTGCGCTATCATTTACTCGATTTATGCCTCGGTCATTTGTGGTGAGAGTTTCAGGACCATTCTATTATAAACAAAAAATATATATATACATGCATTAATGTCACATTTTCAGTCGTCCCATATCACACAAATTCGTCGCACGCATGAGTCCACAACCTGTAGAACCAACGTTATTACCATGTATGTAATGATATACGTCATCATTTGCACTTAGACTTAACCCAAAAAGAGCCAGTGCTTAAAGGTGCGGTCAAAGCATGTCACTGGAGTGACGTATATACACCATACTATGAAAAGCATGAACTACTATGTATGAAGGAACACGGTCAAAACAAAACTTTCTTTGTAATAGAAATAGTCACGAGTTGTCCGAATATTATTAATTGGGGTCTGTTGTGCGCTGAACCCACTTGGGGGAAAGCTAAACCAGAAATCTCGTAAACCTGATCATTCCAGTGGAAGGGACAAGTGAATTGTCTGAATACGTCCCTCGAATATCATGTCCATCCAGAGGGAAATTATGTTAGTAAGCACGTCATATATACTTAAAGGATGAATAAGACTTTGACACGACCACTAATACTCTTCAAACTTTGAGAGTTACTTAACACATGTTATGAATTGTAAATAACTCGAGGTGCGATACTAAGTCAAACTAATTGACCACATGTAGATCGGTGCTTGGTTGGATGCACCGACCAGATATGAAATGGCATTCATAACCTTTACGCGTATCCTAGCCGTCAAAGTGCTAGTCTTACCTTGATTGATTACGATTTTCATTCAGCCTCCTTGAAACTGCTCTTGTTATTCCAAGAGATTGCCGAGCGATTGTGGATCTATGTTATTACATTTCCCAGCAGCACGGATTCCTTTCGTGCCCTATTGGGAAACATAATTGACTAATCCTACGACCAAGTGATCGAGAAACTCAGCAAGCCTAGTCTCGACCAACCCGGGGTCTAGATCTCCATTTCTTGTTTACAATATTATGAATATGAGACTAACGGGAAAAATCAGATTCAGTGGTCAACTGTCCTGACCGGACTAGGGTGACTATGAATTCGGGCTTCAGCCCATGGTTTCATAAAACCACACGAATTTCCCAATCTAAACCAAGATGGTTTGACATGAGCAAACTCGATGAAACCCTTACGTTTAAGCAGTGATTCAGTTGGCGAAGGTGCCAAGATGGGAAGGCATTATATCTTTTTATACTCATATACAGTTCAGATCTTACCATGTCCGAACTTGACTCGAAAAACCATGAGACCGGGACGGTCAAGTGGTGATTGACCCCTTTGTGACTAGTACGGGTTATATTCGCCTATGCATTAGGTAATATTTCAATAACATCATGGGAAATGATTACTTCTCATTTTTTCCATTAACGACATCCTTATGTAATGATAGTCGAGCGTGGCTATGTTCCCACCCTGCAAAGAGTACTCCGTCAATGGGGAACCTTGATCCGATGACTCGTTACTTAGTCATCTTTTACCAAATTACCCGTACGTCTACGATCAATGCTGATCCCATGTGTAGGGGTATCATAGTGATACTTGTGATCGTGAGACACTCATCATGCCTTAAACATTTCCACGTGAAATAATAGCGTTCTAGACGTGGTGTTATTGGAACTAAAACCGCATTGGGCGCACACCCTATCATTCCCGGTATATGGGAATTTTTATACGATATCTCTTGGAGAACCACACCGATGTCATCGAAGTTACTAAGTTGTTTCCTTCGAGAAAAGACGCAGATAGTTGTACAACAGCTGGAGCCAAGCTCCCAAAAATTTAATGCAAACTGGAACTATTACTGTAAAAATTCCATATCCTTTCAACGTGATTAGACGACTGGTGAGTAGTTCGGGCACCCTGTTGATGTGAGGGTGCAGATTCGTTGTTACTCGTGTACATGCTTGCCTTATGGCGACCGTAGGCTCGTAAAAGCCTTTCTCTTTCTCAACCATAGAGTAGGGACTCTCGTGGTCGGTTAGTATTAGCCGAAGATACTCACATACATGACAGCAAGGAAGACCTTCACTCACAACTCAGTGAGACCAAGAATTTATTCCCTTAACACAAACACGCGGAGCATGGTGCTCATTATTGCAATGTTCGCAACAAACCCTGGAAGGGAACCCATACCCTCCTTTATAGGAGGTGTGATAGAACTAATGTACGAAATCGTAATTGAAACTTATGGTGTATGAATGGTGAAGATAATGAATGCAAAGAAAACGTAATAATGGCAGTCAGCTATAAGCTGAATACGAAACACATATCCTACTGTGAGTCCAACAACACTCTCACTTTCAGATTGGAAGTGATGACTGACGTTACTCTTATCAATACGTAGGAATTGTGGATGGACAAACTACACAGCTACTATGTAGCACCATTATCATCTCCGTATGATGATGATACTAATCGAAAAATGAAAACATACTAGTCTGTCAGATGACTGACATGAATATAAATACGGAGCTTTCCAATAGATTACTAAATGAAATTTCGAGGACGAAATTCTTTTAATCGGGGAAGACTGTACAACTGTGAAAAATCTTGGTAAACTTTGATTGGTACAAGTCCGTGGTGACCGGACGTGATATGTATATCGTGATATTGTTGTGATTATGTGTGATGATACGAATTCTGGAAAATGATACACCGACTATAATGGGACTATATGCATAGTAATTAACAAAAAACATTAAAGTGACATTATGTGTCACACACATGACAAGACAAGGTCGTGAATGAACTGACGACTCTGGGGAATAAGTATTAGTAAACACACATGACTTGTGTGCTTTGCCTAGCGATATCGGTAATGTCTCGGAAGAATCTGAGAGCACGTCATGGTTGACATGACACTATTAAGGACCAACAATGCGAGGTTGGCATCCTTAGCCTTGAACAACGTGTTAAACGGAGACTTGACGTTTAACAGCGCATTAAACCTTTAATGTCGATTATTAGATTATCGGTAGCCTTATTTAAGATTCCGAGTTCTAGGAATAACTTAGTTGGTGTCATAGAGTGTGACATAAGGTTTGAAAATAATCAAAGCCCGGGCACGCAAAACGAAGCAGCTCCCGGTTGAGGAAACGCATTCGTTCCGGGCATAACGTAATGCAACCGAATGTGCAAGGAATGATCGATCAAGCTTAAAACATTTAAACGAACGTCAAAAGAGACTTTTATGATTAAAACGTAACTGGGGTCGGATTTTAACACGGTTATGCATAATTTTTAAAACCGAGTCTTTTGACACTAAGTACGCGCAAAACGAAGTCCGTCGCGCAAATCGAAAAACGCTCGCCGGACCCGAAACGAACCTATACTTATCTGTAAGATAAACATCATCTTCACACACATTCAAAACGAAGCACGAGGTGGCCCTAGGGCCCACCTCTATGCCACCACCACCCCCCATGGTTATAGATACTTTTTTTATTCATTTTCTTTTAATTTTAATAATAAAAATCTTCATAAACCTTTCAAAACCTGCTCTCCAACCTTCATTCTCAGCTGAGTTCTACAAAAATCAACTCCAATCAAAGGTATTAACTAAAATCCATAAGGTTTCAAGCATGGTTTCTTGACTAAACATGATTTCTGGCCGAAAAACACTTTTTAACCCATGAATTTTGGAGTTTTAAACAAGTTTTAGGGCTGAATATGAACATCACATATATCCCTGGTGTTATATGGCAGCCATGGTTGCTAATCAATGGGGTTTGATACCCTAATCAACTCTTATTCGATAAAAATCACTTAACTATTCGATTAACCGAAAAACCTTTAATTAAAGCTTGATTGATCTAAGTTCTAGCATATTTGGACGGTACTTGGTGTGTAGGTACTGAATATAGCCTTTACACACTTCTGGGATCAAGATAAACGCTTGGAAACGGAAGAATCGCTAGGTATATGATCCGAAAACCGAATCTAGGCTAGGCAGAAAATTGTTTTTCCTATAACTTGGTCCGTGTAACTTGGATTGAGCTGAATTTGGTATGGCGATTTAGGGTATTGTCAGGAAGTTCCATGTAAAATGTTAAAATTTTTGGAATTTTCTTAGATTTTTGGTGAATTGTTAACTCTTTTACCGAAAGAATTTTGGTTAAAATGTCAAACGGGTTCAATAAATCATCAAATTATACAGAGACACTAAGGAAGGTATAGGGAATGATCTGGTAAAATTCGGAGTCCATTGGTTGAGTTTTGATTAGGGTTAAAAATCCGAGTTTTTGCGAGTTTTCGGTAGCTAGGAACCACCGAAACGAAATCGGAAAAATCCCGAAGTTTTCTTAGAAGTTGCTGGGCATGTATAAGGCGTTCTGGAATTTTTTGGAATTTATTAACTACTTATGGTATTTAATTGGAATTATGTGGTTGAAAATAGTTTTATAAATAATTTATTTAAATGAGTAAATTAACAAAATAAATTCACACAAATTTTTCCCATAATCTACAGATTTTTACTGATTTATATAAAAATTTACAGATTTTATAATTAAATGGGAATTTATGGAATTAAAAACAGATTATTTTAAATCAATTTCGGCAGTTTACCGTATAGCGAACCTGCCGGAACTGGGAACTGACCCAACCCGAAAAATACTATAATTGGAATACCGGGAGTATTCTGGGAGATTCCCGGGTAACTTAGGCACCCTGGGTGTGCCCTAAGGCAATTCGGGAGAATTCTCAACGATGAAAATGGAAACTCAAATTTGGGCAACTTAGACCCCCCAAACACTCAAACTCCCTTAAGGGAAAGTTAATCATTCTTGAATAACCACATGTTGGCCCTACTGGTGTTCCCGTACTATTACCCGAACACGTTAAACTACTGATTTTGGCTGGCACGCGAATCGGTGTCCGGAAGCCAAACTGTAAACTAATACTACCCTGTCGTCCATCACCATACCATTGTCCTATAGATTCAATCATGAGTAAAAATTCCCGACCAGATCCAAGTTATAACCATTACCAACTTAGATACTGATTTGAGTCCATACTTGCATGGGTATTATTAAAGTTGGTCTAGTTGCTTGATCACTCTTGAGTTGAGATCACTATTCATAGTGTGAGTTCACTACCCCGCTTTTAACTGTTTTATTCTTTTACTTGGGGTGGAATGCATGTTACAAACTGTGTTGATTACACAAACTTATGAAGGGAATTTCACTTTCCTAACACATGAACTTGTTAGAAACTGTGATCCTTGCCCCAATTTGGGAGTGAGTTTCACTTCTTCACTTTTAAACTGTTTTACTGTTTTCTGGGGACTTGCATGTTATACACTGTGTTGACTACACCAACCTGGGGATGAGTTTTACTCTCCCACTTCTAAACTGTGATACTGGTTCTGAGATGATTGGCATGTTATGAAATTGTGTTAATTGCACCAACTTATGATGTGAATTATCTAACACACGAACTACCTCCCCTCTACAAGTGATTAATATAAGCCGTGGGCAGTGAATAGTACTATTGGCCTGACGAACCCAGGCCGCGCCCGACAGGAAGGTCGGCAACCAGGTCTGGACGTGTCCTAATTTGGTTATGTTGTTAGGCATAACTGCTAAGGGGCGTTGAACTGCACGTGACACAGTTGATGGGCCGGGAGTGTCTTTGTGACACAGTCCGGTGGCCGGGAGTGTCTAGGATGACACGACCCGGGGTAAAGCAGTCAGGTTTCACTTGTGTCCTCGTGTAATTCCATCTGCGACTATGACTGTGACCGTCATTGTGACTATGACTAGTGCAATTAAACTTGTTAACACATGTTGTTACACAATGACTAAACTAGTGGAACTCACGCAACATTTAGTTGACCTTTATAAAACTAACATGCATTTCAGGTAACTTCAGACTGATGTGATCCATGTATGTGGTTCAAGACGTGTTTGTAAACGAATCCTGATATAGACGCATGCAGCTTAGAAGACTTATGTGGTTAATAGGAACACGCAGTTGTAACATACATGTAGTATGTAATCAACATTTTGTAAGCAATAAAATGTAGTGTCTTTATAAACAATGTGCTTGTACCAGAGGTGTCTGTTCATCCCGTATTTTTGTCTTCTGTTGCAAGTCGGGGTGTGACATATTACATGTATATCATCACCATTTATACCATCCAATCAAAATATTACATCATAAAGTGACAATTATAACCAAACCATCAACCACTAGATATAACTAACGAAAAAACATGTATATCCTACTTCATCATTCAAACACACAAACTTTTTGTACCAAAACACGTTATATAATGGTTATACAAAATGATGCAATGTACATTTTGAATATTGGTATTGTAAAGAGTAGTGTATTATGGATGGTATTGTAAATTAAATTGCAACTGTCTACTACTGATAATATATTACGGAATTTATGAAACATATGCACATGTGCATGGATAAATGTTACTCGAAAATTTTTTTAGGGGTAAGAAATGTAGCGATTTAAAAAAAATAGTAAAAAAAAATTTGAGTGCTTTTTTGATTTTTTTTAGATTTTATTTTGCAATAAAGGTGGTTCTCGCGGTTCTCGCAATAAGGGTGGTTCTCGCATGAACCTTCCCATATGTATATATATATACTAGAATTAAAGCGAATAATACAAGAATTGGTCAAGTAACAAAATATATATTTAACAAGGTTGGTAAAGCTATATATATTACAAACAAGTATTGAAAATATATTATTTTGATTTAAGGAACATAATTTCCGAAAAAAATATAAAGATCACAAGAAATGAATCTTGTCACTTAATGAGAAATACATGGGCAATAATACATAAACACATGTATACTTGCCTAAGTATACCTTTGGTAAATGACAAGTATATTTATGCTAAAAATAATATTGGAAATATTATTTTACAAAGTATACATATTTATTTTTAGAAAATAAATACAACCATATACCTATCTTGGCTTGTCAAAGAAGCCTAACACAAGAATACTTGGAGAAGTATAAATATACAAATACAAGTATAAGTTAAAAATTATATTATTTTTAACAACCCATCATGTTTGGAAAATACATATATTTATTTGAGAATAAATATACACAATAGATGGTGAATAATAACTAATTTTAGACGAGAAAATATATTTTAAGAATATAAAATATATCCGTTTCCGACATCGTCAAGTCACCCGTGTGAGACCCGACTCCAAGAGGTTAAGGACACATACATCATACTCGGGACACGAAGTCAAGAGGGCTAGGCCCGTTAATACAACACTTGAGACAGGAGAATATATTTGGTAAAATATATATTAACAACTTGAGAATTATTCGCCTAACACACAACTTAATACAATTAATACAAGATGGGATAACTTCTACATAATATATGCGTAGGCCTAAGTGTTTAATGGAGCCTAAGACACTTGTAGGTTACGGTACGATACCGAGAGACCATTTGAGATTGTACGCATAGCTTAAAAGGGACGCAATTCTGTGAGTTCATGTCCCCCTTTTCTTTTAAACGTTTTCGGTTTATAACACTCGGGGGAAAATACATGTTATGACAAATGGTATGTTAGTTATGGGTTTAGACGATAACACGATCGATGTGCGTAAGTAAGATGAAGACAATGATAACAATAGTAACCATTAATCACTTAGTGACTAAGGTACAAAAGGTGTAGATCTATTGAGCTTGAGGCACGCTCCACTCCTAGTTGTTAACCATGGAGTGCTTTTGTGAGCCCAATTGAGAACAAAGTGTCTCGTTTTGGTTATTTACTTATGGCACATAATGTCACAGGGCTCGCTACCCACTGATAGATCCTTAAATTCCATAATTGCTATTAACATACCCGGATTTCGATATTGGATTACAACTATGACAATTTATATGAAAATAAAACTACATGAACTCGCTCAACTTTAGTTGATTTTTCAAATTACATGTATTTCAGGAAACAAAGTATGAATGGTGTTAGACCACGGGAGATTGGAAAAGACATAGCAACGATTGTCACTTTTGAAGGGTTTGTCTCTTATATCCCAACTTCGTATGGGCATATGGGAGCCAAAGCCTTGACATGTTTCATGATGATAACAAACATCCTTTTGTGATGTAACTTAACTTTAATGTAGTTTTTGGATAATACAATCAAACTTGTCGGAAACTTGGGAATTTACTTTTGAAACTTGTAAACTTTGATTCAATTCTATGTATGATCATGGCATCGTTGTTAATTATTATTGTTTACACGATTGATTGCAATGATTACCTTTAAGTCACACGTTTGCGCTTTCGCTACGACCACGGTGTGACAGATTGGTATCATAGCTTCGATTGTAGTGAACCGGGAACAAACTTTTACTAAGTTTGGTCTATAATCACCTAGGGCTCTCATATGAAAACAAAGTCTATAACATTACTAAACTAGTTTTGAGCATATGACAAAAGTATTACAAAATGTCACGATAACATGATGATCTATCACACGAGCTCAATCATAGGAAATGAACAAGAACTTATTCATGCTTAGCCTATAATGGATAGACACAAGACATTAAGATTACACATGAAACTAAAGGACAAAGACTTGCATGAGGATTGGTGATTAATATAAAATATATCATAAGTAATAATTAATTACTAACCCATATATTTATGCATTGTACGGCTTATTTGCCAGGATCATGTCTTCATCATCGAGTTCTGATGAGGATCCGATGGAGTACGTGTCCCATGATGGATACGGCTCTGCTGCTGAGGCCATACCCAGGAGGATGTAGTCTACCACGAGGTGTCTGACGACGAGGACCTCGAAGACTACCAGTTGTGTGCGTTGAGCGTATTATATTTTTATTAACATTTTAAGTTCATTTTACGCATTCGTCAAGTTTATAAACACGATATTGTACTAACACTAAACACACACTTGGGCAAGTGCACCCATCGTGAGCGTAGTATAGTGTTGGTAAGATACCGAGGTCGTCCAAGGACACAAGAGCTTTTAGTACTGGTTTTCGTCAACGTCTAATCGATCTAATTTTTTTTATAAAAGTTTTTAAACATGAAATTTAAAACTAAAAGTAAGAAGATAAATAAAATGAATGAAAAGATAGACAAGATAGAATCACTTGGATCCAACTCATCTTTAATGTATCCTTTGATGATTTTCGCACTTTCGGACTTTTTAAGAGATTATCTTAGTTATAGTAGTAGGCCCCTCTTTTGAAGGTGGCGTTACCCTCAATCCAGTGGTTTGAGTCAGCAGGGATACAATCCCAAAGGGTCGCAATATTGGAAGATAATTAAATAAGTTATTAATGCGAAAAGTGGTAGGCCCTTCTTTTGAAGGTGACATTACCCTCGGCTAAGTGGTTTGAGTCAGCAGGGATACAATCCCGAGTAGCCGGTTTAAAATATTAATAGTAGTTTACCTATGAGGGGTTCAAACTATTCACACCCCCTTCAATACCTTTGGGGCATTGAAGGAGTTCCTAGTAAGCTTTAACCAAGTCCTCGCAGGATCTATACACTGAACGAGACAAGAACTTTACCAAACCACCCTTCTAACCCCCTATCGGTTATTTATTGCGCTTTATATAGACCGTAAAGACACGAATGAGCAAATAAATGATATCATGAAGAAATGGTAGGAAAATTCACTTTCAACATAAGAAACTAGTTATTAAAGTCATTAATACATATCCAAATAAAAAGTGCCGAAAGATTAAAAATCAAAAGTAATACATTAAAGACTTGTCTTCACCAAGTGATGTACGAGATTACCCAAGCATGGCCTTTGTTTGACCAAAACCCTTACAATCAATCTTGGATCCCGAGACTACTACACACTCTAAAGATGATAGATGGATGATGGTTGTGGGTGTTGGTGTTGTATTGGTGGTGGAGTGGTGGCAAAGTGAGAGAAAAGTGGTTTGCCAAGAGATGCCTTTGAAGTGAACCAAGCACACCTATTTATACTCAAAACAGAGGCCCGGCCACGGCCCCGTGTCGAGTGGGCACGACCCGTGGCCATCATCCTTCTCTTCCTTCATTTATTGCATCTGACAGCAGAGGGCCCCACACGACCGCATGGCCACTGGGCACGACTCCGTGGTCAACTGTTCGATGTACTATTTGGATTATGCAAATCTTATAGTTGACCACGCCCCATGTTGGTCTGGGACGGCCCCGTGATGGGCGTAAAGCTTGTGCAGGTTTTGTCTTGAAGTCCAGGGTCTGACCACGCCCCGTGTTCGTCTGGGTACGGCCCCGTGGTCATCTTCTGTAATCTGTTTTTTGTCTTTTGGGGTGTTGCTGAGGGGTCGGGCGTGGCTCGTTATTCCTTCTTTTCCTTTTATGTTGGTTTTGGCTACTTATTTGCTTCTTTTGTTCGTTTAAGCTCTTTTTATCCTGAAAATACAAAAGGAACAAAGAAACGTGCTTTTTCCAACATTAGTACTAAAAAGGGTTAATTTTATGCCTCATTTGATGTAATTTATATGTTGCATTTTGCACACATCAAATATCCCCACACTTGAATCTTTGCTTGTCCTTAAGTAAAACTCTTTAAATGTGGCTTACACACCCAAATGGAATAGGTAGAGAAGAAGTTTTGCGGCTTGTCTTTGGGTGTCGGGAATCCAAGACCTTTATTTAAATTTTTTTTTATTTTATTTACAATCCTATTCGTCCTTATTTATTTAGAACTTTTTTAAGGAAAATTATTTATTTGGGCATAACATGCCTCCTTAAAATTTTATTTATATACAAGTTCACGTACCTCACAAGAGATCACTCAACACTCGGCCGAAGATGTATTTTTGTGATATCGCTCGATTCCGGTTTGGAACTTATTTCTACCATATGCTTGCCAAGCGATCAAACCTCCTTCTTAACTATAAACTTTTGTGAGTATCAAGAGGACTTTGAAAGGGTTAGCCTTGGGCTAGGGGTAGGTGATTTTTGGGTTAGTGGTTAGTAAAATGGCGAAAAGCGTAAAAAGCGTCGGTTATCGTAAAACTTGTTTATTTCAATATTTATTTAAACCAAGCATTTTCAAACAAGATTTTTGAATGAACTTGTTTGGTTATTGAAAGAGCTATGGTTTTTTTTAACAGCAGATAACCGGAGCTTTTTACTAAAATAAATGGGTTTGAAAGGAAAAGGGTTTTGGTGGGTAATGGATGTTTGTTTTGCGGGTTCAAATGAAAAGTTTAGGCTCAAAGGGGTTAAGTAGGGGGATTTTGGTAGTGGGTAAAAAGAAAGGAAAATAATGGTTTTGAATGAAAAAATGGGTTAGTACTAGTACCTCCATCATTTACTTACTTGGGTTTATGTTGGTAAGGACTGAGAATGTATCTTCTTGGCAAGTTTTAGAGTTGTAAGAACCAAGCTGCTATTCACACAAGAAACAAAAATGAGCATTTAGTTTAAAGATGTATGAATGTATGCTCGATAAAGGCTCAAGGCTCACTTAATGTGGGAATGGGTTTATAATGTGAACAAGTATATATAATCAAATTTTAAAAAGATTTGTCATGCCCTTTTTATAATTTTCTTATTTGGCTCTTTTTATCACGACGCTATAGGTTGTAAATTTGTAAAAAACATAACTTTTTTAGAACTTGTTATTCCCAAATTGAACCAAGACAAGTAAAACAAATTGAAAATTTTTGAAAAAGATTTGGGGTGATTAACGGTTCCAATAGAGTTTTGTGTAAGGCTTGTTATTAGGACTTGCTAGATTCAAAGTGTTAGTCCCCCCCTCCCCCCCACATTTAAATTACACATTGTCCTCAATGTGTCCAAAAATAAAAATTTCGGTTGATTCGAATACGTAAAAGCATGTTAAAAACAAAATTTTATGTTACTGGGCATCTGGCCACGGGCCCGTGTGGCCCGGGCACGGCCCCGTGTCCAGAGTGCCAGTAACAAATATTTACAAAAACTTGACCACGGGGCGTGGCCAGTCAACACGGACAGTGGTCAATTACCTATTTTCATGATTTTTTTCTGCAGATCCTGGGCACATGGCGTGTTGGTTTGAGCACGGCACCGTGCTGCACATGCTGGAAAGATGAAAAAGTTGTCAGAAGGCACTGTTTTCTTGCATGGGGTGTGGTTTCGACGTCCCTTTGGCACTTTTCATCTTTTCTCGTTTGTTAAGCCATTATTAAAGATCCAAACACCACACAATAACTTAAACCATCATATATTAGAGTGCGAGATACAAAAGATCCTAAAAATTAAAATTACAAAGTTCCTAAAATTAGATAGATGCAAGAAATCTAAACCATAATGAAGTTCTACCCTAGATGGTTACATGTTTTAAGAGCGACAAAAACCCGAAATTGATTCTTTCGGAAGATAGGGGCTTCTAGGAACTTCAACCCGGAGGGTGCACCCCTCAAAAGACATTGAGCATTTCCTCGATCTCCCGATGGAGGAAGAGGAAATGTTCGTCTTTCGTATTTTCATACGGGGGAGGTGTGGGAGGTGCGACCATCGTTGGAACCTCGTGCAACGCGTCTAGAGGAGGTTCCGGAGGGAGGTCATCTCGTCCGGTTGGGATAACGATCTCTTGAGCAAGGTTCCAATCTTCTTGGGGGAAGATTGGTTCCATGGGAGGTAGTGCAAGAATGTTCAACCTTTGGTGAAAAAGGTTGATTTCTTGCAGGCAATTCTCCAACCCTACCGTCAAATAGTTAACATGATCGACAAGGGCCTCTTCCACTGATGCCATTTCGTCGATGGCTTCCCTTAAAGCATACATGCCGCGAACTAGGGTGGCATCAATTGATGGTCTTCTTCGTCCCTGGTTGTTTCTTGAGGTTGCCGATGACGTTCCGCTGTTCTGGGTCGACACACTAAGAAAACAAGGGTGGATTTTTAAAGAAACGGGAGTTTAAAAGCTCACGACGGCCCCGTGTCCAACGGACACGGGCTCATGCCAGTCCTCCTGTACTGTTTTGAACTAAAAAATTTCATTGTTTTAACTTATTTTTCTCAGGTTTTAAACATTCGTGAACAGAAATAATTTAAAGTAATGTGATAAACATGTTTTTTATTGAGAAACTTTGGGTTAAAACATATGTTTTGCAAAAATAAAGCTTGAAACTATGGACCTTCAAGCTTTAATGGAGGATTTGAGATCAAAGAAGAAGAAGGAAAGTGACAAAAGTGGCAAAGACAAGATGGTTTGAGGAAACCTTTTCAAGAAAATACCTTTTAAGGTATATGTGAAAAATCTCAGGAGATCTTTGTCTTTGGAATGAGGCCAAACATGCAGCAACAAGGCTGACTTTATAGAAAGCGACAACACACTGGCCACAGCCCCGTGCCAGCTGAGCACGACCCCGTGGTCAGACAAAGTTCTGACATGTTTGTCCGTATTAAGGACACGGGGCGTTTTGGCCTGAACACGACCTCGTGGTGAATTTTTCGGTGGGTACGGGGCGTGTTGGATTGAGCACGGCCCCGTGGCTGGAGTTTTTATGACATGTCGTCTTTATTTTAAGGATTTCCAGTAATCAGGAGGTTCTTTACCAGAGGGAACAACACCGAAGTGCCTAAGGTACCGGAGTTCCTCTTGGTTTATGCACGAACGCTAGAGGTTATCGGAAAGGGTAAAAACTAATCTACTTACCGGTGGGCGAAACCAACCTTTATTCCCCTTATGCGGGCTCTCGTTAAAGAAGGTGTATGTCGAATCGCTCAGGTCTATGAGCGCATCGGTGGGGGTTGATGGAGAGTCCTTCATGGCACAATCGACACATGGACGACTATCGCTAATGATAACGCAAGAGACTAAGGTACTACTTATAGCTTCGATGTTGCTAGATTCCAAATGTGAACTTAATGATTCTTCTTGGCTTTGGGCTTGTGATGAGTACCTCTCTCTCACCGTAAGCTCCATTTCTTTTTTTTTTCGGAGAATCCTTTCTTCCAATTGACATAATTCGGAAGAGGTAATGTCGTGTGGAAGAGAAATTCGAGTGCACTCGGTTGGGTAATATGGATCATTTTACTTCCGACCATCTTAAGGTGATTGCCATAGGAAAGCGATGGGTCTGTAAATAGTGGGGTTCAAAATTTAGAACGTAGCATTCTAAATCTTGATGGAATCCTCCACATAGTTGACACCACTCGCCGTAAGATTGGCGGAAGAAAAAATAATCAATATCATCCATGTGCGTGTCAGAGGTTATCAACTATCGGGATCAGACAGTCCTGTTTTTAGTAGCTGGACGTTGGACACGGCCCCGTGTTAGATTGACACGGCCCCGTGTTCAGCTACTGTCTGACTTAAAACATATTATTTTGCTGCTGTTTTTGGACACGGGGGCGTGTTGGTTGGACACGGCCCCGTGCTGCAGCCTACAGAAAATGCAGATTTTGCTAAAAAACTGAAAAATTCCTAAAAATAAAAAACTTGTTAAAAATAATTAGGTCGATGATTTTAAACTTTCTTAAAATCCTTGTATCCTCGGCAACGGCGCCAAAAACTTGGTGTGCCTTAAGCGTATTATATTTCTATTAACATTTTAAGTTCATTTTACGCATTAGTCAAGTTTTAAATTTATAAAACACGATATTGTACTAACACTAAACACACACTTGGGCAAGTGCACCCATCGTGAGCGTAGTATAGTGTTGGTAAGATACCGAGGTCGTCCAAGGACACAAGAGCTTTTAGTACCGGTTTATCGTCAACGTCTAATCGATCTAATTTTTTTATAAAAGTTTATATACAGAGAATTTAAAACTGAAAATAAGAAGATAAATAAAATGAAAGAAAAGATAGACAAGATAGAATCGCTTGGATCCAACTCATTTTTAATGTATCATTTGATGATTTTCGCACGTTCGGACTTTTTAAGAGATTATCTTAGTTATAGTAGTAGACCCCTCTTTTGAAGGTGATGTTACCCTCGGGTAACTGGTTTGAGTCAGCAGGGATACACTCCCAAGTAGCCGGTTTAAAATATTAAAAGTAGTTTACATATGAGGTGTTCAAACTATTCGCACCCCCGCCATCCAATACCTTTGGGGCATTGAAGGAGGTCCTAGTAAGCTTGAACCAAGTCCTCGCATGATCTATACAATGAACGAGAAGAACTTTACCAAACCACCCTTCTAACCCCCTATCAATTAGTTAATGCGCTTTATATAGACAGTAAAGACACGAATGAGCAAATTAATGACATCATGAAGAAATGGTAGGGAAATTCACTTTCAACATAAGAGACTATTTATTAAAGTCATTAATACATATCTAAATAAAAAGTGCCGAAAGATTAAAAATCAAAAGTAATACATTAAAGACTTGTCTTCACCAAGTGATGTACGAGATTAGCCAAGCATGGCCTTTGTTTGACCAAAACCCTTACAATCAATCTTGGATCCCGAGACTACTACACACTCTAAAGATGATAGATGAATGATGGTTGTGGGTGTTGATGTTGTAGTGGTGGTGGAGTGGTGGCAAAGTGAGAGAGAAGTGGTTTGCCAAGGGATGCCTTTGAAGTGAACCAAGCACTCCTATTTATACTCAAAACAGAGGCCCGGCCACGACCTCTTGTCCAGTGGGCAGGGCCCGTGGCCATCATCCTTCTCTTCCTTCATTTATTGCATCTGACAGCAGAGGGCCCCACACGACCGCGTGGCCACTGGGCACGGCTCCGTGGTCAACTGTATGATGTACTATCTGGATTATGCAAATCTTATAGTTGACCACGCCCCATGTTGGTCTGGGATGGCCCCGTGATGGGCGTAAAGCTTCTGCAAGTTTTATCTTGAAGTCCAGGGTCTGACCATGCCTCGTGTTCGTCTGGGCACGGCCCAGTGGTCATCTTATGTAATCTTGTTTTTTGTCTTTTGGGGTGTTGCTGAGGGTCGGGCGTGGCTCGTTATTCTTTCTTTTCCTATTTATGTTGGTTTTGGCTGCTTATTTGCTTCTTTTGTTCGTTTAAGCTCTTTCTATCCTAAAAATACAAAAGGAACCAAGAAACGTGCTTTTTCCAACATTAGTACTAAAAAGGGTTAGTTTTATGCCTCATTTGATGTAATTTATATGTTGCACTTTGGACACATCAACCAGTCCTTCGCACTTCCCGATCACCCAATGGAGGACGACCCTGAGCTCCTGCATGACGTGGATGATGATGTTTTAGCCATCCCTCAGCCCCCGCATGACGTGGCCATCCATGTTCACCCTGAGGGAGAACACGTAGTTGTGCACCTAGTCGCACCAATGGCCATTTTCCCACCCGTCATTGACTTGGATGATGACGATGATGTCATACTTGTCTTCCATGTCGACCACCTAGAAGACGTGCTAGGTGACGAAGAGGTTATTGATGAGATTGCTATCCTTGAGCTACCCCCGACAGTCATACCAGTTGTCGACCTATCTTCATCATTGTCGGATGCCGACAGTGAGCATCTATCTAACGATGCCTCTTCAACCGCCCCAGTACCACCCTCCTCGATACATTCACCTCCTGCATCCCTACCAGTTCATGTCATCGCCGTTCATGCAAGAGTTCCTACCCCCAAACCCGCTCCATACACCGGACCCCCATGTCATTATTCATTGAGCGGTGTTCCACGCCCATTTGTGCAACCACCCCCACACTTTGCTAGCAGCTCCACTTACCATCCAGTACACGACCCACTTGCTGCCGGATCCTCTCACTGGGATAGATCCTCACCTCCTACTACATCACCACCCATGTATGCCACCCGTCCCCCATCTCCTGCTCATCGCATGTATACTCGTATACCTCCATCGGGCATGAGCCCACTTGATCCGTACCATCCCTCCCACTTTCCTCCAGTTCTTTTGGATGAGAGAGTGACATCCCACGACCTTCAGCTGTCCCTAGTCTTTCGGAGGATCTATGAGTTATAGACTCAGTATGATACCCGTACCTCTACCAGTGCACCAACCCCACCACACTCATCACCTCCACCACCCCCACCATCATACCCACCACCATCACCACCCCCACTACCATCTTCACCACCACCGACATCACTACACCAGTGTTCCTATCACCATGCAGGGTGTCCATTTGAGGCACGTGTGCGTGTGTTGGAGCGTATCCGGACTGCCTCCGTTAGACGTGTCTTCGGTCTAGAGGAGGAGTTAGCCTACCTTCGTAGTTTACTCCACAGGTCTCCATCTCCACCACCCCCACCACCACAGTAGTGTAGTACTATTATCCTTTGGGGATCAGCCCCAACTTTTGTGGATCTAGCTTCGGAAGACTCAGATTAGAAGATCCAGCTTTTGTAGACTACTGAAGATATGAAAATGCAATGGAGAAGAAAATTTTACTTTTGTATTGTATTAACTTGTACTGAACGGGGCTATGTAACCCCAAGTCCTTTTGATTCTCCATGAACAAAATGTACTAAGTTGTCATTATGCATGAAAGTGTATTTTCTTTATTTCACATTGTACTTCGTTTATGTTGTGGTTGATGTTATTGTGATGTGGTGATATGTTGGTTGATATTGTTATGACATGATGATGTTGTGGGTGATGTTTATTTTTTATGTCATGATGATTGTGATGATTGGTGTGTTCTTGCATGTTCGCGATCGTGTGTTTTACGCCATATATACGATTACTTACTACATATCCGACATGTTGGTTATATATATACTTGAAAATATATATATATATATATATATGATATTTTTTATGAGAATAATAATAAATATTTCTTTCATTACTAAACAATCGTCTAATTACGATCGATATTTTCTACTAGAAGATGATGAGCCACGTCGAAGAAGTATCAACAACAACCTGCTACCAACGACTCAAGAGGAGCTGAATGAGCGCATATCGTAGGCCATTGCGCAACACGAGGCCAACCGCACCGAACATAGCGGTGGAACCGGAGGTTCATCTGGAACCAACCCACCAACCGATAATTATTGGTTATTCATATATGTTGGTGCATTTATGTGACAACAACTTGGTTTGGTCTTTGGATATTTAATCAAGGCATGGATATGAAGACAAGTCCGAGTTTATATTAACTTGAAGACAGGTCTGAGTCTATCAAGTCCATTGCATGTCCGATTTTAGCAAAGACCAAGGGAATCCGAGTTTGCAATAGGCATGTAGAATCCGAGTTTGAGGGATCAAGCTTTTCCGTGTTTGTGAAAGCCTTAAGAAGTCCGAGTTTGTGTGAAATCATTGAAGTCCGAGTTTGTGTCTAACACAAATTTGGAATTAGTGACCTTGTTATATGTCCGAGTTTATGTCATTCATACTGAGTCAGAGTTTGTTTATTATTGTACGTAGGCCTAGCCGAGTTGCACGGCTGTAGCATATAAACAGTCCTTGCCTAGGGTTTTAGGTTAGACGTTGCAGACATTGATAGAGAGAGTGTAGTGAGTGTTTGTGAGAGAAATCTACAGAGAGAGGCTGAGAGATTTCTTGTGTGATCTTGAGTGATTGTAAAACTTTGTGTTTGATAATCATAGAAGATCGGTTAAAGTATCTGTTCGTGTTCTTCATCTATATTCTTGTTTCTGTGTTCGTTTGATCCATCAAGGGGATTCCACACCCTCGGTAGATTGTCAATCTCGTAACAATCCACGCGATAGAGGGACCTACAAAGAAGTTCCGAAATTAACTGTTCCGAGTTTAACAGATTGTCCGTATTCAAAGAAGTTCTGAATTTACCTAAGTAAAAGTATTCCGAACTTAACCTCCTTCAAATTTTCCGAATTTGTGACTGAGCTTAAAAAGTGGAGGTTTAATCAGCTGACGTACCGAGTTTTAAACGTATTTGTGTGTAGAGATAGTTCTGTGAACATTCTGAACAAACCAGGTTGCACCATTAGACTCAGTTGATTTTTAGGACAAAAAAGGTACATTTTAGTGATCACCAGTTTCGGAAAATATTTTACCATTTTTAACCAGCCGTTTGCGTTAAAAATGTCGAACATGTCCAATTTGAATGACCTTTTGAGGATGGGGCATGAGGCTAGAACGACTAACAAACCGCCTAAGATGTCGAAAGTTCAGAATTATACTTCGTGGAAGGATAGGTTTGAATCGTTCGTTGAATATCAGGACACACGGATGTGGATCTGTATTAAGGAAGGGTACGTAAACCCAACTCATGAGTTTGAAGGCTGACAACGAGTCATTGCATATGCTAACATGACCGAAGCTGAAAAGAGAATGTATGAGTCTTAGAAAAAGGCATTAGCTGCTATTAAGATGTCTTTACCTGATGGCATCAAGCATACATTCAAGAAATTTACTACTTCTAAGGAAATGTGGGATGCTCTAGAGAAGAGGTGTGAGGGTAATCCTGATGTGAAGAAGAACAAGAAAGATTTGCTGAAGAAGCAGTTTGCTGTCTTCAAGGGCATGAGAAATGAGTCTCTAGAAGACATTATCACAAGATATTATCATCTGATGTCAGAACTAGACACCTATGAAATAGATGGATACACTGATGTTGAGATAAATGACAAGTTACTTGATGCTCTTCCTACTAAGTGGGATATCTATACTCTCATGATCAAGAAAGAAGCTGATTATGAGACTATGAACTTGGAAGAGGTTGTGGGACAACTGAGAGCATATGAGCTCAGTATGAAGAAGAAGGACATAGGTTTTGATCAGGTTCAAGATCCGGGAATTTATCAAGGAGGTCCATCTTCATCTTCCCACAATGCTTCAAGTGACTTGGCAACTGCGTTTCTCTCATGTGAAAATGACCAGGTTGTGACAAATTTTGATGGTGATGTATGTTTTGTTGCTGCTTCAGGAGGGTCGACAGGGGGAAAGAGACAACAGTCAATCAACAACAACAGTAATACTAGATCGATGCCTTTGAGTGTCAAGGCCGCTGAAGAACATCTTGCATTGCTTGCTTCTTTTGTTGCTTCGTACGAGAACTACATCCAGGGAAAGATATCTGATCCCGCTACATTTGATGAAGATTATGATCAGATTGACCCTGATGACCTTGAGGAGATGGATTTACAGTGGCAAATGGCTATGATCTCTAGAAGAGTGAAGAGGTTTATGAATAGGATGGGTAGAAAGTTTGTAGGAAAGAGTGTTGGTTTTGACAAGTCCAAGGTTAGGTGTTACAACTGTCAGAGTTATGGACACTTAGCAAGAGAATGTCAAAGACCGAAGACTGAGTCTCATCCTAGTGCATCTTATCAAGATACCCCTGGCCATGGTTCGAGCAATATGCATTAAACAACACTGCATCAAGAGCCTTGATTTCTACTTCACGAGAGGGCTCTTATGACTGGAGTGTATATCTGGAGGGTGACGACAATGTCACACAAGCATTCATGGCTGAGATAGTACCAATGGATGATGCAGAAGTGAAAGATGCTGAAGAAGAGCAAGAGGCTGTTGTGAAAAACGATGATGCTGATCAGACAGAAGCTGAAGAAGTTGAATTAAAGTCTGATGAAGAAAAGGATACTGCAGATAAAAAGATGGCTGCAGATTTTGTTGCATTCATGGCTGATCTAAGCAAATCAACAGGAGAGATACATTCTAATCCTGTTAGTTCTGTAAGTTTAAAATGTCGTGAATTGCAAGTCAAGGTTGACGAGTTAACAAAATAAAATCAAAGTCTGTTAAATGAGCTCTCAAGTGTAAAAGAATCAAACTTCTTCGTAAAAAGAAACGAGTCATCATATTTGAAGAAAATTAAGGGTTATGAAGAAGAAATAAACATCTTAAACTGTAAATTAAACGAGAAAATTCAAATTATTGACTTAGCTCATGATACGATGAGTGAGAAAACAAAAGAAATTTATGAAAAATGCAGAGATTTGTCAGAAGCACAACTTAAAATTTGTGAACTTGAAAAGAAATTGAATCAATTCAGAGATTCATCTTTTGTTATGAAACACATGATGAATGGTTTGAAGAAAAGTAATGACAAGACTAGTGTGGGCTTCCAGGGCTTCAATGAAGTCCCACCCCTCTTAGTCATAACTATTCTTTCTTGCCAACTGAAGAAGAGCTAAGACTTTGGGTCAACCATGCCTAGTTGTTCCCCATCAGAGAATGTGGACGTGTCTGAAAATGAAAATGCCAAGAAGGATAATAACAGAAAACCGGTTTTGAAAACAAAGAGTACACATCCTAAAAACAAAAACCAAACTTTTGTTAAAAAGGTTGATTTTGTAAAAGGAAGTGACATGAAAAACGAAACCACTGTTATTGAAAATGAATCAAATGTGCAGTTTGCTAAGAGTAAAAACCAAGAAAAATCTGAAATTGAGCAAACTAAACAAGATCCTTCTAAGGCATCATCATCTTCACCTGATGGATCTATGTCACACCCCGACCCGCAGCGGAATAAGAGTCGGGGCATAATTGGGTTATCACCAAAGCTCATGATGTTTACTAATATGTTTCATATTTATTAAATTCAAAATTTCAACTTCAATATTCCAAACAAATTCATACAATTACAAGTAAAAAGTAACTAAGCAAACAATCCAAAGCCTAAACTGATTTATTCTTCTAGGCCGTCCTATATGTTTCTTGCTGCAACTGGATCACCTGTATCATGTGTAAAAATGGGGGGTTTTTGGGTCAACAAAAGTTGGCGAGTGAACCTTGTTAGAAAACATTTATTATTGATTTCTTGTTGTAATTAATATGGAAAAATTGTGCAATAATCATATATGAGCAAACGTAAATAAACAAACAATAACAAACCACCTTGCATGAGTATATGACATGAATGATAATGTATATGTTGGCAACGTCACGTTCCGCTCATAGGTAATGGGGAACGAACGGCCTATGATGATGTATGTGCGATGAAGGCTCAATCAAACGGAGCCGATCGTATGTTGGCAACGCCACGTTCCGCTCATAGGTAATTGGGAACGGTTCCGCTCATAGGTAATGGGGAACAGACGAGCCTATGATGATGTATGTACTGAAAATGATAAATTAAATCTAAACATTAACCACACAAACAATTGATACATATTGGATACACATTTGATCATGGATATGATGGATGCACAAGTGTTTAAATGTAATAAATAATAAGTGACACATGATACACCCCAAAATGTGATTAAAACGGGGAATTTGTAGAGATTCACTCACATTGGGTGCGTTCGTTAGATGATGTTGAATGCGTACGAGTTTAGAGAGTTGATCGACGAGGAATAACTAACCTAAATAATAGCGAAAAGGTACGGTAAATAAGTGGATTTTATTAACAATTTTAATAGGATTTTTAGATTTATTTTTGTGAGTTTAAGGTCATTTTCTAACTTTATAAATATTATTTTTAAGTATTTTTAATTGATTTTTAAATTAAATAAATAAATAAAAATATAAAAAAAAATGTTGACTTTTTGGGTTGACCGTTGACCGGTCGGACTGTGGTGTAAGTGCACTGAGTGAGGTTCGAACTTGTAACCTCCCGTACGCGTGCACGCAGCTCTACCAACTGAGCTACGTGTCTAACCCGAAATATTCTATGTTTTAATTATATATATATACTAATTAAATGTTTAATTTACTCGGTTTATATTAAAAGAATTTAAATGGTTGAACCGGTTTGCAGGGAGCCGGATCGAACTCGGGTCCTTCGGTTTGTAAGCGCACAGCCCAACCAGTTGGGCTGTGTGACTTATCTGTTAAACTTACAGTTTTTATTATTCTTAAAAACATCCTGGGTCCTACTCTGATTCAGTAACAAAAAAATTGGTTTTAATTCGGAAAGCCGGTGCGTTTGTAAGATTCGAACTCGTGACGTGCGCTATGTGTTTGCACACAGTCCACCGCTGGACTGTGTGTCTAACCCGGTTTAATATTCAATTTATATTATACTTATACACAACGTCGACTTCGTCTTCTTCATTCAAAGACACAGAACAACGATTATTCGACTGTTCTTGTTTAATTCGATTAACGGACATATAAATGATTAAAATGAAATAGATAAAGAAGGTTTTGGAAATGAATGTACCAGAAAGATGATTTTCTCAGAACTCCGGCAAAGGTCGTCGGCTCTGTTTTATGAATTCCGTCTGTGCGGACCAATTAACAGTTTGATTAACTAATTGTGAAATTAAGTGACCAAACAAGAATTATCAGAGAGTTTAGATGTTTGTACCGATTCACAGCGTGATTTCGGAATTTTCAGAGATTTTCCGGCGAGTGCTGAATATCCGGTAACGTCTTCTGGGCCCGATTCTGATTGAAGGATTTGAGTTAGTATAAGTCTAACAATAGATTGAAAACGAAAGAGTCGAGAATTTACCGATTTTGATGTATGTCTCGGTTTTCCGGCGAAAGTCCGGTGATAGCAGATATCTTTTCCGATGAACATAAATTAGAGCGCAAATGAAATTGAAGGTTCTGCGAGTGTTTCCAAGTTATGAGACGATGAAATTGTCAGTGTAAAACAGGAGAAATATGATTTCAGTTTTCAAAACTCAAAATCATATGAAGCGAGTTCATTGAAGACGGAATTGATTAAGAACGTGGGCAGCAATTGATTCTTCGGTTATAATCAGTAATTAGCGATCACTCAAACGTCTCTGGATGGTTGAAAGCCGATGATCGGTTTCAGTTTTGGCGCAACAGATGAATTCACGGGGAACTTAAGTTTTATATGATTCCTTGTTTACACAAAAGAATCAAGTGGCGGAGTGGTGAAAGGCTTGTGTGTTAAGTGAGCCGGCTGACCCGGGTTCGAAACCCGGCAGCGACTTTTATTTTTTCTTCGAACGTTTTTATTGTTTATTAATTATAGTTTATAAATTCTAGTATATTTATTAATTATGTATTGTTTAAAATTAAAAGGAGCTTTAAATAAGCAACGAAAAAATGTAACTGACTATTCGATTAATAAACAAAACGGGTTTTGAAAACCCGTTTTTCGACGGATGTTACAGTATCCCCTACTTTTAGAAATTTCGTCCCGAAATTTAAGTAGTAGTGGTAACAGGAAAAAGATGCGGGTATTTTTCGCGCATTGATTCTTCACATTCCCAAGTAAACTCAGGTCCTCGTTTCGACTCCCAGCGTACCCTAACAATTGGAATATGACTCCGTCTTAAACGTTTTTCTCCAAAGTCCATGACCTCTACTGGTCTTTCAATGAAGTGCATAGATTCATCGATCTGAATATCTTCTAGGGGAATATGGAGGTTTTCATCGGCGAGGCACTTCTTCAAGTTTGATACGTGGAATGTGGGGTGAATTATGTTGAGTTCTTCTGGTATGTCAAGTCTGTATGCTACAGGTCCTACTCTTTCGAATATCTTGAAAGGTCCTACGTAGCGTGGTGCTAGCTTGCCCTTCTGACCAAAACGAACTACTCCCTTCCACGGTGATACTTTTAAAAGTACATGATCACCAATGTTAAAGTCCAAAGGTTTTCGTCGTTTGTCTGCATAACTCTTTTGATGACTTTGTGCCGCTAGAAGATTGTTTCGAATTTGATGGATCTTGTCTGTCGTTTCTTGAATCACTTCTGGACCGGTGATTTGAGCTTCCCCAATTTCGTGCCAACATATTGGTGATCGGCACTTACGACCATATAAAGCTTCGAAAGGTGCCATGCCGATACTTGAATGATAGCTGTTGTTGTACGAAAATTCAACTAATGGTAGATGAGCGTCCCAATTTCCTTTGAAGTCTATGACACATGCTCGAAGCATATCTTCAAGAGTTTGGATGGTGCGTTCAGATTGTCCATCAGTTTGAGGATGATAAGCGGTACTGAGGTCTAATCGTGTACCCAAAGCGGCTTGTACGGCTTGCCATGTTCGTGAAGTGAAACGACCATTGCGGTCTGAAATAATGCTTAAAGGTACACCATGACGGCTTACGATCTCGCTGATGTAGATACGAGCTAACTTCTCGTTCTTGAAGTCCTCGCGAATCGGAATGAATTGTAAGACGATCAATGATTACCCATATAATGTCATACCCACTGGAGGTGCGAGGTAACCCGGTAATGAAGTCCATGGTTATGTTTTCCCACTTCCATACATGTATTTCAGGTTGGACTAGAAGTCCTGAGGGTCTTTGATGTTCAGCTTTTACTTTGGAACATGTAAGGCACTTGGAAACAAAAACAGCGATATCCTTCTTCATGCCAGGCCACCAGTAGGTGTATCGAAGGTCTTGATACATCTTGTCGGCTCATGGGTGTACAGAGTATCGTGTTTTGTGCGCCTCATTCATAAGGA
The DNA here is from genome assembly GCA_947069175.1 of Scalesia atractyloides. Taxonomy (NCBI): domain Eukaryota; kingdom Viridiplantae; phylum Streptophyta; class Magnoliopsida; order Asterales; family Asteraceae; genus Scalesia; species Scalesia atractyloides. The sequence continues at coordinate 23,128,735 of CAMTDV010000009.1, forward strand.
AATCACGAAGGTTATTGTGATCGGAATCCATATGCGATCTAGATAGTACAGAATACCGTCGGATTTAGTTTCGATTTTAAGGTCAGCTCCACAAGACAGCTCCTTGCGTACGTCGTTTTCCGTTACTGAAACATGTTGGGCTTCTCGGATTTGATCTTTGATGTCGGTTATGATTTGCGAACATAGAAGACGAATGGAGTTCGCATAACCCTTTCGACTGAGCGCATCGGCCACCACGTTTGCCTTGCCAGGATGATACCGAATTTCACAGTCATAGTCATTAAGAAGTTCGACCCATCTTCGTTGCCTCATATTCAACTCCTTTTGGTTAAAGATATGTTGGAGGCTCTTGTGATCAGTGTATATTTCACACTTAGTACCGTAGAGGTAATGTCTCCATATCTTAAGTGCGAACACAACGGCTCCAAGTTCCAGGTCGTGGGTGGTGTAATTCTTCTCATGAATTTTGAGTTGTCTAGAAGCATAAGCTATCACTTTTCCTCTTTGCATCAGTACACAGCCTAGTCCTTGCCCTGACGCGTCGCAATAAACCACGAAGTCATCACAACCTTCAGGAAGTGTGAGGATAGGTGCGTCACAGAGTTTTTGTTTAAGGGTTTGGAAGGCTTCTTCTTGTTTGGGTCCCCATATGAAGGGTTTTCCTTTATTTGTTAAAGCCATGAGTGGTACAGCGATACGGGAGAAATTTGCAATGAAACGGCGATAATAACCAACCAAACCAAGAAATGATCTTACTTCGGTAGGTGTACGTGGCGCTTGCCATTCCTGTACTGCCTTGATTTTTGAGGGATCAACATGAATTCCCTTGTCATTGACGTCGTGTCCAAGGAATTGTACTTCCCTTAACCAGAATTCACATTTCGAAAACTTAGCGTCCAGCTTTTCTGTCCTTAAGAGTGTAAGGATGAGTCGAAGGTGTCGTTCATGATCAGACTTAGACTTTGAGTAGATGAGGATGTCATCGATGAAGACTATAACAAAACGGTAGAGATAAGGTTTGCAGACTCTGTTCATTAGATCCATGAAGACAACTGGGGCGTTGGTTAAACCAAATGGCATGACCATGAATTCATAATGACCATAACGAGTTCGGAAGGCGGTCTTTGGGACGTCTTCTTCATGTACTCTGAGTTGATGATAACCAGAACGAAGGTCGATTTTTGAAAAACAGGTGGCGCCTTGAAGTTGGTCTAGAAGATCATCGATGCGAGGTAATGGGTAGCGGTTCTTGACCGTTAACTTGTTGAGTTCTCTGTAGTCAATACACATGCGAAACGTTCCATCTTTCTTCTTCACAAAAAGGACAGGTGCACCCCAAGGCGATGAGCTAGGACGTATGAATCCTTTGTCAGTCAGCTCTTGCAGGTGACTGGCCAGCTCTTGCATTTCGGATGGGGCTAATCTATAAGGAGATTTTGCAACTGGTGTAGCTCCAGGTATAAGATCAATGCGGAATTCGACTTCTCTCACGGGAGGAAGTCCTGAAATGTCGTCAGGAAAAACTTGCGGAAAATCTTTTACTACTGGGATGTCTTCGAGTTTCTTCTCCTTGATTCCCTTTTTGACGACTGAGTTAGGAATGCGACATAATTCTTGCGGAGATATTTTCGGGCTTGAAGACAGGACATTAATTTGAGTCCTTTCGAAGGGGTTTCTCCAAAGATTCGTAGAGTCTGACCGTTTGCAAGAGGAATGCGAATGAACTTTTCGCGGCATACAACTTCAGCATGATGTTGGCTGAGCCAGTCCATACCAATTATAATGTCGAAACTTCCCAACTTCATAGGGATGAGGTCAACTGGAAAATCGTGATCGTTTAGGGTGAGAGTACAATTGCGTATAATAGAGTTTAATGAGACCGGTTTCCGTCAGCAACTTCTACCGTTATGGATTCCATGAGTTTATCACGAGTTTGGCTGAGGATGGGTTCAAATTCTAAGGACACAAAACTCTTATCCGCGCCAATATCAAATAACATGGATGCATAACTACCATTGATGAGAAACGTACCGTTAACCACATTGTTGTCAGCCCTAGCTTGATTTGCGTTGATGCTGAAAGCTCTTCCTCTTGCAGGTGGAGGAGCTTGGTTAGCCTGGTTTACTGGATTAGCTTGAGCTTGGGCATGGATGATGTTCACCAAGCGTGGACAGGTGTTCCTGAAGTGGTTCGGGTCTCCACAGTTGTAACAAGCCCGCATAGGTTGCATCATGGGATAGTTGGGTTGGTAGTAGGATTGGGCTACATGTTGGGTAGGTGGTAGGAGTAAAGGTTGTTGGCTTGACCCACTATCTGATGGTAGGTTTGGGTTGAGGGTTGATTGCGGTTCGTTCACTGAAGCGCGCGACAGGTTTGAATGGTGTGACCTGCGCGGCCACAGCCGGTGCAATGTTGGCAGGGATGATCAGGAAAGTGATGGTATTGGCAACGGTTGCATTTTGGGTATGGGCCGGAGTATGGCTTTTTATATGGTGCAGGTGAGGGGGCAACTTGAGTGATGGGTGCAGCAGGGATAGGGAAATTCGTTTGTGTGACAACAAAGTTTCTGGTGTTTTGTTTCCTCTTACTAGCAAACTTTGAGGAGGAGGTGGAATGGTTTGAAGTTTGGCCCTCAATGGGGGCTTTCTTTTTCTCGTCCTTAAATTTGCCGTTACGAATACGATTCTCGGTAAGCTCGGTAGCTAGTTCCATAGCAGCTTCAAGTGTTGCAGGCGAAGTGCTTAGAACTGAGTCTTGAATTTTCGAGGGGAGACCTCGAATATAGTGTTCGACTAAGCGGTATACTGGGGTGAACAAGTTGGGGATCATTTGGTTCAACTCTAAAAACCTTTTGTTGTAGGAAGTATGATCTCCCTCCTTTTGCTTTAACGAGTGAAATTCATCCTCTAACTTTTTGATCTCGCTTCTTGGACAGAAGCGTCTTGTCATGATTTCCCTTAATTCCTCCCATGATAAGGCCATTGCATCTTCGATTCCTCTCTTACCTTTTTCTGTATTCCACCAGGTAAGAGCTACTCCAAATAGTCTCCCGGTTGCGTAACGTACCTTGCGATCCTCGGGACAATCGCAATTGAGGAAGGTGTTCTCCATTTCCTTAAACCAGTGGAGGAGAGCAGTGACACCTTCGGTCCCTTCAAATTTCGGGGGATCGCAAGACTTGAAATGTTTGAAAGAGCACTTTTTGGAGGGAGGGTTGTCGACGTTCTGGTCTTCTTGATTGGGAGGGTTGATGGGATTTGCGGCGAGAGCTTGTTGGACTTGAATTACGATGTCAGGAAGCACCGCGGCCATTTGTTTTGCGATTTGGGTGGCCAAGCGTTCGTTTGACCTTCCTGACTTTCTACCCCCACGTTGCTGCCTAGCCGACATCTACAGGAACATACATAAGAAGATTGTGAGTTTAAGGAGTCTTTTTAGGTGTCATGTGTCGTTAAAAGTAACAAAATAACATAATCATAAATAATGCAACTACATCCATAGGATGTCTTGGATTTGCTCATGTTTGGGCCTCCAATGTCCTCCATACCATCGCCTGTATAGTCATGTGGGCCCCCATGACTATTCACATTAGTAGGATTCAGTTTTGGCGCAACAGATGAATTCACGGGGAACTTAAGTTTTATATGATTCCATGTTTACACAAAAGAATCAAGTGGCAAGTGGTGAAAGGCTTGTGTGTTAAGTGAGCCGGCTGACCCGGGTTCGAAACCCGGCAGCGACTTTTATTTTTTTCTTCAAACGTTTTTATTGTTTATTATTTATAGTTTATAAATTCTAGTATATTTATTAATTATGTATTGTTTAAAATTAAAAGGAGCATTAAATAAGCAACAAAAAATGTAACTGACTATTCGATTAATAAACAAAGCGGGTTTTGAAAACCCGTTTTTCGACGGATGTTACAATCTAATCCAGGGATTTCAGTTAAGAAGTCTTCGGCAAAAAGATCGTGCTTCAAATGTCAACAAAAAGACATGTAGCTAAATGTTGTCCTAACAAAAAGAGTGAAGCACAGGTGAGTGAGAGTAAGAGAGAGAAATCACCAATGAAGAGCGGTGATGGTGAGAAAAGGATGTCTGCTCCTAAGCAACAAGTTGGTGTTGCTGTTGGTGTAGATAAGGCTGAACCAGGAACTCAACAAGTTCCTCGTTTTCAAAGAAATCAATCAAGATTACAGCCTGAATCTACATCAGGCAGATATTAGAGACCAAGAAGTTGTTCACCTAGAATGAATAATTTTAATAGTTATTCAAATAATTTCAGAAGTCAGAGTCAATATCAAAATCGATACCAAAACAATGGTGGTCGAACTTTTTATAACAATGGCTTTAGAAATTACAACTATCAAAATTCTTGGAATCAATCAAGGTCTCAAAATCAAAATTTTCAAAGGTCACAAAGTCCAAACTTGCATAGGAAACCCCAGGACCAGAGACCTAGTGGAAATCAAACCCCATTTCCATCAATAGGTTCCAGATCCAAGACTCTAGTTAGGAGTGATGGAGGTTAGATGAATGTTAAGATAGTTGATGAATTTGGAAGACCCAAGACCATTCAGGCTTGGGTCCCCCAAACTAACTAATTTTTTATTGGTTTGTGCAGGAGCTGCTAAGTAGGATTATCAACTTATGGTATGTTGATAGTGGCTGCTCCAGGCACATGACGGGGATGCGAGATTGTTGACTGAGTTTGAAAATATAGATGGTGGTTATGTCAATTTTGCGGGTGCTAAGGGAGGTCACATTACGGGTCGAGGAAAAGTGACCAATGGGAAGATCACATTGGACAAAGTGAACTATGTTGAGCAGCTAAAGCACAATCTGATGAGTGTGTCACAAGTCTGCGACAAGGGTCACTCGGTCCATTTTACTAAGTCTGAAGCTTTGGTGTGAAAACCGGGTTTGGTGATACCGTACGATTGGATTGTGATGAGAGCACCAAGGAGGAATGACACTTATGTCATGGACATGGGTGCTAAGGATTCTTCTAATGTGGTTGCTTGTTTGTTATCAAAAGCATCTGAGGCTGAGTCGATGTTGTGGCATAGACGCATGGCCCATATTCATGACTGCAAAATGAATTACATAATTAAAAACGGTTTGGTGAAAGGAGTGCCAGTGCAGAGGTTTCACGTGGAAGATAAATGTCTTCCATGTCAAAAGGGAAACAACATAAGAAACCTCATAAGTCTAAAATAGTAAATTCCATAGATGCCCCTTATGAATTACTTCATATGGATCTTTTCGGTCTAGTGAATGTAAGGAGCATAGGTGGAAAGTACTATTGTCTTGTTGTCACTGATGATTATTCACGTTATTCATGGGTTTTCTTTTTAGGTGCAAAATATGAGACAGTTGAGTTGCTGATAGATCTTTTTACAAAATTAGAGAATGTTCATGAAGCTCGAATCAAGAGGATAAGGAGTGATAATAGCACAGAGTTCAAGAATCGGATTATGGATCTCTATTGCTTGCGAAAGGGAATTGAACATCAATACTCTGCTCCTTATACACCTCAACAGAATGGAGTCACTGAGAGGAAGAACATGGCGTTGATGAAGCCGCTAGGACCGTGCTGTCTGATTCCAAGCTTCCAGTTCTTTTATGGGGAGAAGCTATGAACACAGCGTGTTATGTCCTAAATAAATTTTTAACCATTAAACGTTTTAACAAAACATGTCATGAACTTATGTTTAACGAAAAACCAAATTTGAAAGGCTTTGAACCATTTGGATTACCCTGCACGATTGTGAAAAACAAAGATAAATTAAAATTCGGTGAGGTGGCTGATAAGGGCTATTTTATGGGTTATGTACCTGGTACACCGAATAAAATGGTTTTTAATCCAAAGACGGGCAAAATTGAGGTGGTGTTTAATGTGGAAATCATGAGTTATACGCCTCAACAATCAACGAGTGGTCCTGCTATATTATATGATTATGAGAGTGTCTTTAAATCATTTAATATTCCTCAGTTTTCCAATGCAGATGAGGCTCAGCTGATCCAAACTGCGATTAGTGAGGATGAAGAGGGTGACTTCATGCCGAGATCGAATGTTTCGATGACAGATGCTCCAGGAACTATCTCAAATGAAACTGCAGATGCAGCGGATTCAAGCGATAGTGATTCTGAACCTATTCAGGGGGAGGATTTCACTAATCCATTTGCAAATTATAATATTTAGGGGGAGGTTGGATCCAATCTTGGTGAAAATTTAGAAGTTGATGCCATTGCTACTACACGAGCAAACAGAGATCACCTAGTTGAGAACATTATAGGTGATGCTGCTGCAGGTGTTCAGACAAGAAGAGGTGTGATTGAAGGTCCCTGTTTGTTTGCTTCGATACTTAAGACAGGGATCATAAATGAGTGTTTGTATAGCTGCATTATTGCTCAAGAGGAGCCGAAGAACGTGCACATGGCTCTGAAAGATAGTTCTTGGGTTGAAGTGATGCAAGAGGAATTAGATCAGTTTAGGAAGTTGAAAGTTTGAGAACTAGTTGACTTGCCTGAAGGAGAAAGAGAGATTGGCACAAAGTGGGTGTTTAAGTGTAAGAAAGATGACCGAGGGATTGTGACGAGAAACAAGGCTCGGTTAGTCGTTAAGGGGTTCAATCGTTTGCACCAGTGGCAAGGTTGATTATAATGACGTGTTTGCACCAGTGGCAAGGTTGGAAGCAATTCGTTTGTTCCTAACTTTTGCTTCATTCAAGGGCTTTAAAGTTTACCAACTTGACATGAAGAGTGCGTTTCTTTACGGGAAAGTCCAAGAAGTAGTGTATGTCTCACAACCAGATGGGTTTATTGATCCAGATTATCCAGATCGAGTGTACAAGCTCAATAAGGCACTATATAGATTGCATCAGGCACCCACGGCGTGGTATGAGACACTGTCAGCTCATTTTTTGAAGAATTGCTTTGAAAGAGGTTAGATTGATAGTACATTGTTCATTAAGAGAAAGAAAGAAGATTTTCTGCTGGTATAGGTGTATGTGGATGACATCATTTTCGAGTCATCTGATGAGAACATGTGTCATGAATTTGAGAAGGTGATGAAGAGCAAGTTTGAGATGAGTGCAATGGGTGAGTTATCCTACTTTCAGGGATTACAAGTTGAGCAGAAGAAGGATGGGATGTTTATACATCAGACAAAGTATGTGTATGACATTTTGTCTCGTTTCAAAATGGAATATTGCGCTACTTTCAACACTCTTATCTGCGAGAATCACAATCTTAGCCCAGATCATGAGAGTGTGGAAGATGTTAATCCAACTCAATACAGGGCAATGATTGGTTCTCTTATGTACTTGACTGCTTCACGACCAGACATCATGTTCGCAGTGTGCCTCTGTGCCAGATATCAAGCGAATCCTAAGGAGTCACATATGAAGGCAGTGAAGCATATTCTTCGTTACTTGAAGGGGAAACCTAAACTAGGTTTGTGGTATCCAGGTGCTAGTGACCTTAAGTTTGTTGCTTACACTGATTCAGACTTTGGAGGATGCAAATCTACTAGAAAATCTGCTACTGGTGGTTGTCAGTTCTTAGGAGGCAGGATTGTATCTTGGTAATGCAAGAAGCAGTCTTGCGTGTCTACCTCTACGTGTGAAGCTGAATATATTGTTGTGGGTAGCTGTTGCTCTCAGGTTCTCTGGATACAACAACAAATGCGCGATTACGGTTTGAATTTCACTCGTACTCCTATAATGATAGACAATAATGCCGCCATTTCAATCACAAACAATCCCGTAAAGCACAGTAGAACAAAACATATTGACATTCGTCATCATTTTATACGGGATTGTGGTGAAAAGAACTTGATTGAACTTCATAGAGTCGACACACTAGATAACTTTGCAGAACTTTATACAAAAGCATTTGACAGGGCTCGTTTTGAACATCTAGTTGAACTCAACGGGATGAGGAATCCTGAATAACCAATTTTTCATAAGAATTTTGTAAATAATTTACTGTTTTCTTGAAAAATTAAAAACACAAAAAAAATTAGAAAACCTTAAAAATACAAAAACATCAAAAAAAAAATGAAAAATGGGTTGTCACTGTGTGAAAAAGAAGAAGTGATAGTACATCAGCAAGTTAGACTGTCACACTGAAACTGAAATTATATGCTCAAGTGTGATAGGAGCCTCATCATATGATGTACCAGTAGGCAAAAGCATGAAATAATCAACATTCCAAAGTGATATAAACCTAACTAACTAAATATGAGTAGATAACATATCAGTGGCGTATGGTTTAATGACCTTAAATCTTGCGTTGATAGATTGCCAAAATCTGAAGTTTTGGGTCTTTATGCTGTTATTTCATCCGGGGTATCAGGGTTGTTCTTCTGCTGCATCCAGATATATACTGACCTAGGCACAACCAGGATATCTTAAAAGAGCTAAAAATTCCAAAACCCAGAATGAAGAAGCTCTCCTAGAGAGTTATTCACATGTGCAAAATGCATAATTCGTACCAAAATCTGTGGTATTTGTCCTAACCCTCGTTGCATATTGGTCTCTTTGCTGTACAGAAGTACTGACCTGATCACCAACTATCTAACGTTGTAAAACAAAAGAATGAATCTCGGTATACTCACCTACTACGATGAATCTTTGTGCATACCTTGATCGTGGGGGTATGTCCTGAAGTAGGACACACTAGTATATCATAATAATATTACCTTAACATATCATGTGGTAATGGTACTTGAAAATGTTCATGCATTTTGTTTAAGTGGACAAACATACTGGTAATCATCTTGAACTGCTATTCACCAAAATTACTTAAAGAATTATCACATAGTGTGAAAACAGTTTGATTTTATTGGTATGATCTTCTTACCGGTGATTCTCACAAAAATAGAGTGTTTATTGCTTTCTTTATTTGTTTCAGAAAAATATAAAAATCCAAAAAGATTTTATTTTCTTTAAAAATTCGTAACGTACGGAAAATGGTTGTTCAAGGAGGAGTTGTTACCGATAGGGGGAGACGGTGTTAGAAGATGAGTTCAAAATTTTAAACCTTGCAGGTTATAAGTGTGTTGGACAAAAATGTTTTGAGTGTTTGTTTGGTTTGGTTGTTGCTTAATCTATTATACAGGTTGACCATCTCTCGAATAATAATAATTTGTTTACTTTTGTTGAAAAATATTTATGGTTTCTCGAGATGTTTGTTTTATAGTATACAGATTGAAGCTGTGTGTTGCTGAGAAGTAGACGGTTTGAGATGAGAGTTTGTTGCTGCTTGTAGAATCTCCTTTCTACAATGCAGATTGGAAGATATGAAGACATACTTGGATTGCTGACTCGGAGATTGGAAGATTTGGTGATTGGATGCATCAGCTTAGGGGGAGTCTGTTGCTGACATAATTCGTGTTGAAGCTGGCGCTATCCAAAGACCAAAGACTACGAGTTTCTGAAGACTAAAGATTCCTTTGGGAGCTATTGTCAAGGGGGAGTTTGTTGGTGCATTTATGTGACAACAGCTTGGTTTGGTCTTTGGATATTTAATCAAGGCATGGATATGAAAACAAGTCCGAGTTTATATTAACTTGAAGACAGGTCCGATCTATCAAGTCCATTGCATGTCCGGTTTTAGCAAAGATCAAGGGAATCCGAGTTTGCAAGAGGCATGTAGAATCCGAGTTTGAGGGATCAAGCTTGTCCGTGTTGTGAAAGCCTCAAGAAGTCCGAGTTTGTGTGAAAGCATTGAAGTCCGAGTTTGTGTCTAACATAAAATTCGGAATTAGTGACCTTGGTATATGTCCGAGTTTATGTCATTCATACTGAGTCCGAGTTTGTTTAATATTGTATGTGGGCCTAGCCCAGTTGCATGGCTATAGTATATAAACAATCCTTGCCTAGGGTTTTAGGTTAGACGTTGCAGACATTGATAGAGAGAGTGTAGTGAGTGTTTTGTGAGAGAAATCTACAAAGAGAGGCTGAGAGATTTCTTGTGTGATCTTGAGTGATTGTAAAACTTTGTGTTTGATAATCATAGAAGATCGGTTAAAGTATCTGTTCGTGTTCTTCATCTATATTCTTGTTTCTGTGTTCGTTTGATCCATCAAGGGGATTCCGCACCCTTGGTAGATTGTCAATCTCATAACGATCCACGCGATAGAGGGACCTACAATACAACCACATGACGCTCTCGTTTATTCCATTCGTGATTTTGAGTTCTCATTCTTGAATTGGTGCATCTAATTTGTTTCAGTTGCACTTACAGGCTGTTTTTTGAACTGCAAGCCTCTAAACTTTGATGCTACAGGAGGTGTTGTTTCTTTCGTTCGTTGGACTGAGAAGACTGACTCAGTCATACGAATGAGCAAGTACCCTGCTGACCAAAGAGTCACATATGTCACTTGACTCTTCATTGATGGAGCATTATCATGGTGGAATCTCCAGGTCCAGACCAAAGGTGACGATGCTGTATACAGTCTGACCTGGGAAGAGCTGAAAGAGATCATGAGGAAAAGGTATTGTTCGAGGTCGGAAATTCAATAACTGGAGACGAAGTTCTAGAATCTGAAGATGATTGGCTCAGACATCGCGGGATACGTACAAAGGTTTCATGACTTGTCACGAGTGGTTACGTACTTGGTGGAACCGGAATTTAAAAGGATTAAGAGATTCATATGGGGACCCGCCCCTGAAATTCTAAGTATGGTGACTTCATCGAAACCGACTGAAATTGGGGAGGCAATTGAGTTAGCTGTGAGCCTTACTGAGGAGGCTGTGCATCAAAAGATACTACCTGAGCTTGGTGAGAACAACAAGGAAGCCACTGTGGAGACTATGGACTCCAACAAAAGGAAATTCTCCCACTTTAAGAAAGGTACCCATGGTAACAACAATAAGAACAAAAGACAAGCGCCAAGGGAAAACAAAGGAGCAAAAGCCTATGCTGCCACCACCACAAACAATACTGAAAGAAAGCCTTACGTTGGGGACGCACCAAAATGCCCCAAATGCCCTTTCCACCATTACGGGGAATGCCGAGACCCCAAATGTGGCAAGTGTGGAAGGTTTGGGCATACTACTACAGCATGTCGAGGAACAACCGAAGGCTGCTATAACTGTCGTGACAAAGGGCATTTCAAGAAGGATTGCCCGAAAGGAAACCAAGCTCGGGGAAGAGCTTTTGTGCTTGGAGCAAAGGACGCACGCGAGGACCCGAATGTGGTCACCGGTACGTTCCCTATAAACAACCACTTTGCATCTATACTTTTTGATACCGGGGCAGATTTTAGTTTTATTTCTAAGGAATTTATAAATATACTTGGGGTAGAATCGAGTAAATTAGATGTTCCTTACTCGATTGAACTAGCTAACGGGAAATTGGTAGAATCAGGCGAAATTATAAAGAAATGTACCTTAGAACTGGGTGAACGAAAGTTTGACATAGATCTCTTACCGGTTCAACTAGGTAGTTTTGACATCATTATTAGTATGGATTGGCTATCCGAGAATCGAGCTGAAGTCTTATGTCACGAAAAGATCATTCGCATACCTCTACCAGGCGGAGAACATTCTTAATGGTCCATGGAGAAAAACATAACACACCACTACGGATTATTAATTGCATGAAAGCCCAAAAGTGCTAAAGGAAAGGTTGCATAGCTTCCTAGCACACGTTGTCAACAAGAAGGCCGAGGAGCCTAAGCTTGAAGATATTCCGATCGTGAAGGAATTTCCTTAAGTCTTTCCTGAAGACTTACCGGGATTACCACCTCAACAACAAGTCGAATTCCGCATCGACTTGGTACCGGGAGCCGCGCCTGTAGCCGAGTCTCCATATCGACTAGCACCTTCTGAGATGCAAGAGTTATCTACACAACTTTAAGAGTTGCTGGATAAGGGATTCATTAGACCGAGCTTTTCGCCTTGGGGAGCTCCGGTTTTATTTGTGAAGAAGAAGGACAGAACGTTCAGAATGTGCATCGATTATCGAGAATTGAATAAGCTTACTATCAAGAATCGGTATCCACTACCGAGAATTGATGACTTGTTCGACCAACTACAAGGTTCGAGCTTCTATTCCAAGATAGACTTATGGTCCGGATATCACCAGTTGCAGATACAAGAAGAGAGCATACCAAAAATGGCTTTTAGGACTCGTTATGGTCATTACAAGTTTCTTGTTATGCCATTCAGCCTAACAAATGCACCAGCGGTCTTTATGGATTTAATGAATCACGTGTGCAAGCCGTATCTCGACAAATTCGTGATAGTATTCATTGATGATATTTAATATATTTGCGGTCGAAGGAGGAGCATGAGCAACATTTGAGAACCATTTTGGAGCTTTTAAAGAAGGAAAACTTTACGCAAAATTTTCAAAGTGCGAATTCTAGATTTGCGAAGTACAATTTCTCGGACATGTGGTGAACGAGAAAGGTATTCATGTAGATCCATCGAAAACTGAAGCGATTAAGAATTGGGAGGCACCCAAGACTCCAACTAAAGTTCGACAATTTCTGGGATTAGCGGGCTATTATCGGAGATTTATTGAGAACTTTTCCAAAGTCGCTCAGCCGCTAACCTCCCTCACACAAAAGACAAGAAGTTTGTTTGGGACGAAAAACAAGAGGAGGCATTTTTAAAAGATAAGCTATAAGACGTGCCAATCTTATCACTTCCTGACGGTACCGATGACTTCGTGGTGTACTGTGATGCTTTGCATCAAGGTTTAGGTTGCGTGCTCAGGCAAAGGGAAAAAGTCATCGCGTATGCATCACGCCAATTAAAGGTTCATGAGAAAAACTATACCACGCATGACCTCGAGTTAGGTGCCGTAGTATTCGCTTTGAAGATTTGGCAACCTTATCTACATGGTACTCAATGTACTATATTCACGGATCATAAAAGTCTTCAACATATATTTAATAAAAAAGCATTAAATATGCGCCAACGGTGTTGGGTTGAATTGTTGAATGACTATGATTGCATGATCACGTATCATAAGGCGAACGTTGTAGCGGACGCCTTGAGCCGCAAGGAACGAGTCAAGACGTTAAGAGTACGAGCCTTAGAAATGACAATTCAGACAAACTTTACCACTCGTGTGCGTGAGGCACAACAAGAAGCTTTAAAACTGGAAAACATTCCAGCAGAATCATTACGAGGAATGGAAAAACAAATGGAACCAAACAAAGATGGAACCCTATATTTCATGGGAAGAATCTGGATTCCCTACTTTGGAGATCTAAGAGATTTGGTACTGGACGAAGCACACAAGTCAAAGTACTCAATTCATCCAGGAGCGGATACGATGTATCAAGACTTGAAATAGTATTGTTGGTGGCCTAATCTCAAGGCAGAGATTGCAACCTATGTTGGGAAATGCCTGACTTGTGCAAAGGTCAAGGCCGAATACTAGAAACCATCTGGATTATTACAACAACCCGAAATTCATGTTTGGAAGTCGGAGCAGATATCAATGGATTTCATAACAAAGCTCCCACGGACCTCTGAGGACATGGCATGATTTGTGTTATCATAGATCGGTTAACCAAGTCGGCTCACTTCTTATCAATTCGGGAGAAAGACAGTAATGAGAAGCTAGCTGAGCTTTACCTTAAGGAAATTGTGGCATGTCACGGAGTACCAGTCTCCATAATCTCAGACAGAGATGGTCGCTTTGTGTCGCGGATATGGCAAACGTTTCAAGCTTCGTTTGGATCTCGTCTAGATCTAAGCACAGCGTTTCACCCGCAGACTGATGGCCAAAGCGAGCGAACCATCCAAACTTTATAGGACATGCTTCGCACCTGTGTGATGGACTTAGGCGGAAAATGGGATACTCATTTACCGTTGGTAGAGTTTTCCTACAATATCAGCTATCACACTAGCATTAAAGCCGCACCATTCGAAGCGCTTTATGGACGCAAGTGCCGATCTCCGCTATGCTGGGCGGAAGTTGGTGACAAACAACTCTTTGGTCCGAACTAGTCCAAGAAACCACCGACAAGATATTCAAAATCCGCGAGCGTACTCGTGATCGCCAAAAGAGCTACGCGGACAGAAGACTTAAACCGTTGTCCTTCGAGGTCGGAGACAAAGTTTTGCAGTCTCGCCTTGGAAGGGCGTAGCTAGATTTGGTAAGCGTGGAAAGCTTAACCCCTGATACATTGGACCCTTCGAAATTCTGGCAAAGGTTGGTACTGTTGCATATAAGCTAAAATTGCCAGAGGAACTCAATAATGTACACGACACATTCCATGTGTCTAATCTCAAGAAGAGTCCAACTAACGAGACGGTTATCATCCCTGCGGTTGAGCTTCATGTAGACGACAAGCTCCAATTCACTGAAGAACCTGTTGAGGTTATGGACTGGAAGGTCCAGAAAACACGGAGAAGTCGTATCAAGCTAGTCAAAGTCCGTTGGAACTCTCGACACGGACCCAAGTATACTTGGGAACGTGAAGATCAACTCAAAGTCAAATACCCTCAGCAGTTTGAGAAGACTCCTGCAACGGATAACTCAGCTTGAATTTCGGGACAAAATTCCTTTTAACAGGGGGAGTATGTGACAACTGGCACTTTCGGGTAACTTCCGTGCAACTAATTAGTCATTTTAATTATGCAATTATGTGTTAAGACGTGATGTTCTGCTTGATTACATTTTATATATCTGAAACTGCCATGAAATACATTTATATAATGCATGTCATTCATTTTGATAGTCGCATCCGAAAACAGTTTAGGCAGTGCACTAAAACAATTAATAAACTTGTCGGTTAGACTAACCATGTCAGCACTGTTCTGGTACTCAGCTTAACAACAGTTTTAGGACTTAGATGGAAGTCCAACAACAACTATATAATAAATCCTATGTGGGAAAGCAAGGATTTAGGATAACACGTCCCGGAAATAATTTAAACACTAAAAACTGTCCGAAACGGACTATAAATAACAATTTCAGCACTTTTTTAGCATAATTCAACATTAGTAATTATTACTAAATTCTGAAATAATGTTAAACATTGTAATTTGTTTGGAAAACCCTTAAAGTATCATGTGGAAGTTAAAAGCACTTCATCTCTTACTAACCTCACAACTTAGCATTTTAACGATCCGATAACGAAACGAACAACCGAACACAACTAGACACATCACATGAACTAGTTAACATTAATATAATGTTACAAGACTAGTGAAGATCACTAAACACTTCATTTTGATCAAAAAACACTCAAATTCACATGACACTTCATTAAACTCTCATTCTTACACATAAGCCCCTAAACTATCAAACTTGGCCATTTAACCCCCCCTCATGATGTGGACGGTCAAAGCATGGCCCACAAGCCTCCCATTTGTCCCCTAATTATAGAATGTTGGGTGGATTAAGGAGTTATCTAGAGGACCTTATGTTTTGAGGGGACATGATCATGTTAATAAAAAGAACACACCTATTCCATCTTCACCATTCAATATCAAAATTTACAAACCAAAACCTTCTCCTCCTTCCCCTTAACTACGGCCACCACCACCTCCACATAACCTCCATTTTCTAGTCATTTTACAAGAATTCCAAGCACATTCCAAGGTGTATCAAGGCAAATTATGAAGATGTCAAGTGTTGGAAGTAGAAGGACCTCACTAGGAAGCTTTTATCCACCTCATTTGTGCTATCTTCATCTCTTGTTTTTTTTTGCCACTTCCCTAGCCACAACAACTAGTAGTAAGCTCACTAATCTTCATTTTAGTTCATGTTACTAGTATATTTATGAAGTACAAGTTAAACCATCTAAAACACTCTTCTTAAAAAGATGAACACATGAAACTAGTAACATAATCTAAAGAAAATAATCATATCTTGAAGATGTAATGAAGATGTTGATGCTTATTTTGTGTTATAATTGATATCTATCATGAGTACACTTGCTATATGTGAAGATCTAGCAACTATACACATGGATCTTGAAGGATCCATGAAAGACATGAGGATGAACTTGTTACACTTAAAAGATGAACTTGTTAAAGTGATTAAAATGACATGAACATGGACTTAAACTCATTATAAAAGTGTATGAAGAAGTTGTTAAAAATGAAATTTCTACAAAGTTGTGTAATAAGTGGATAATTCATGTTTTTAAAGTTCGATGAACAAGTTAAACCTAAGGTTAATATACTACATGATTTCAAAAACTTTCAAGTTCATCATAACATGAAATGTGCCTATATGCATATGTTCATACTTGTAGGAATTGTTGTGGATGATTTAATGAGTTTTTTTTGGGAAGACCAATACATGTTTTAAAACATGGGAAAACTCCTAAATCTAGGGAGACTATGGTCAAATTTTTATAAAATTCCAACACTTAGAAAATATGATTTTTATTACTAGACTTTTGTTTACAAGATATTTAAATAAATTAAACATGGTCTTCCCCTATTTGTATATAAAAATATAAGTTAAAAAAGATAATGTTTTCTTAATGATTTAAAACAAGTATAAATATATATATTTAGGAAAATATATATATTTAGTAGTCAACAAGAAATATGTGTTTTTGTGTATATTATGTAGTAGTAGACAATTAGGGGATTTAATACACTAAATACTCCCAATGGAGTATGAATACAAATACCCTCAAAATACCAAGGAAATTATTCAAGAATAATACACACTAAATACCCATGCTTGGGTGTATGGACAAACACAACAATATATATGATAATACATATTACTTGATCGAATCATGGACATGAGACAAATGGAAAACTATATGGACAAACATATATATTAAGAGCAATATATTTTATATATATATATATATATATATACTAGAATTAAAGCGAATAATACAAGATATAGTCAAGTAACAAAATATATATTTAACAAGGTTGGTAAAACTATATATATTACAACCAAGTCTTGAAATATATTATTTTGAGATGGAATAATGGATTTTAATAATCCAAACTTTTAGTCATTGGCCGGTAACGATCCCAACTTCAAAAATAACTGGTGGTGGTCCCAACTTGTCACATATTGTAAATAAATGGACTTTTACTAAAAAAAACCTTAATTTATTTTTGTCTCTTTATCCTTTTCGGTTTAGTAAAGGTCCATTGGTTTACATTATACAAAAAGTTTCCGAAAAGGATTAGGAAACAAAATAAAATTAAGGTTTTTTTAGTAAAAGTCCATTGGTTTACAATATACGAAAAGTTGGGACCACCACGATTATTTTTAAAGTTGGGGTCGTTTCCGGCCAATGACTAAAATTTTGGATTATTAAAATCCATTATTCCTATTTTGGTTTAAGGAACATAATTTCCGGGAAAAAATATAAAGATCACAAGGAATGAATCTTGTCACTTAATGATAAATACATGGACAATAATACATAAACACATGTATATTTGCCTAAGTATATCTTTGGTAAATGACAAGTATATTTATGCTAAAAATAAAATTGGAAATATTATTTTACAAAGTATACATATTTATTTTTAGAAAATAAATACAACCATACACCTATCTTGGCTTGTCAAAGAAGCCTAACACAAGAATACTTGGAGAAGTATAAATATACAAATACAAGTATAGGTTAAAAATTATATCATTTTTAACAACCCATTATGTTTGGAAAATACATATATTTATTTGAGAATAAATATACACAATAGATGGTGAATAATAACTACTTTTAGACGAGAAAATATATTTTAAGAATATAAAATATATCCGTTTACGACATCGTCAAGTCACCCATGTGAGACCCGACTCCGAGTGGTTAAGGACACGTACATCATACTTGGGCGGGACACGAAGTCAAGAGGGCTAGGCCCGTTCATACAACACTTGAGACACGAGAATATATTTGGTAAAATATATATTAACAACTTGAGAATTATTCGCCTAACACACAACTTAATACAATTAATACAAGATAGGAGAACTTGTACATAATATATGTGTAGTCCTAAGTGTCTAATGGAGTCTAGGACACTTGTAGGTTATGGTACGATACCGGGAGACCATTTGAGATTGTACGCATAGCTTACGGGATACAATTCTGTGAGTTCATGTCCCCCTTTTCTTTTAAACGTTTTCAGTTTATAACACTCGGTGGAAATACATGTTATGACAAATGATATGTTAGTTATGGGTTTAGACGATAACACGATCGATGTGCGTAAGTAGGATGAAGACAATGATAACAATAGTAACCATTAATCACTTAGTGACCAAGGTGCAAAAGGTGTAGATCTATTGAGCTTGAGGCACGCTCCACTCCTAGTTGTTAACCATGGAGTGCTTTTGTGAGCCCAATTGAGAACAAAGTGTCCCGGTTTGGTAATTTACTTATGGCACATAATGTCAGAGGGCTCGCTACCCACTGATAGATCCTTAAATTCCATAATTACTATTAACATACCCGGATTTCAATATTGGATTACAATTATGACAATTTATACGAAAACAAAAGCACATGAACTCGGTCGACTTTTGTTAATTTTTCAAATTACATGTATTTCAGGAAACAAAGCATGAATGGTGATAGACCTCGGGAGATTGGAAAAGACATAGCAATGATTGCCACTATATCCCAACTTCGTATGGGTATATGGGAGCCAAAGCCTTGACATGTTTCATGATGATAACAAACATACTTTTGTAATGTAACTTAACTTTAATGTAGTTTTTGGATAACACAAGCAAACTTGTTGAAAACTTGGGAATTTACTTTTGAAACTTGTAAACTTTGATTTCAATTCTAGTATATCATGGCATCGTTGTTAATTTTTATTGTTTACACGATTGATTGCAATGATTACCTTCAAGTTACACGTTTGCGCTTCCGCTACGACCACGGTGTGACACGTGTCGATACATTATTGGACACAAGTTTACGAGGTGTTACATGACGCAACCTGGAGTTACCCTACAGTAGGTAAACAGGTGAGCGTGAATATTTTGAGTTGGACGATCGGTCCAAATTCTGAGACAGCAAGTACTTAAGGAAAAACGGGAAGATGCCACTTCGTGCGAAGTGGACTGACCATTTCGTGCGAAGTGACTTGCACTTCGTACGAAGTGACTATTCAGTTCATGTGAAGTGATAGTCCTGGAACGTTTTAGCTCGCTGTGTACCCATATCGACACCGGTTTCTGTGAACGGGGTTTCTGACGCGAGACAGAAAATTCTAGGATCATAACATTTAACCAGAACGAGATTAACTTCATGTCCAGACCGGTTTTTATTAGGAAAAATACAAGATTACATATATTTAGTTTAGTTAGTCACATAAGTCAAGCATGGGGGGTGCGAACACCTCATTATATGATTCACCAAAACATAAGGTTGTATAACCCGGTTGGTCATGAATAACAGAATGTAAGTTTAGCTACTCAAGTTGCCAAGTAATATTAGCCCGGGTGAGCCATTCCCGACATAGAAAGAGTGAACTAAGTGTCGGAGGCTAGACATGGTTAGGTTACTTTGATGCTAGCAAACCACTTGAAGGTCATGCAAGGACAAATGAGGTGGTGGAACAAATTCGGAAGCCAAGGCTTCTAGCGTTCACACTACTACCTGCACAAGCTTAGTCACATTGAGAATGGCAAGCTTAGTGGTATTCAACATTCGAAGATGCATGCCTTTGGACAAGAGAAAGAGTAGGAGAAAATTAACAAAATATGTAAAGAAAATGGGTGGGAAGGTTTGGAAACCTCTTATCCAAACTTGGTCGTTTGGAGAAGATTCAGTGAGTTTTGGGACTGAGTTCGGAGTGAGCAAAGAGTTGAGGAGTG
Source organism: Scalesia atractyloides (assembly GCA_947069175.1). Taxonomy (NCBI): domain Eukaryota; kingdom Viridiplantae; phylum Streptophyta; class Magnoliopsida; order Asterales; family Asteraceae; genus Scalesia; species Scalesia atractyloides. The sequence continues at coordinate 23,148,531 of CAMTDV010000009.1, forward strand.
GATTGGGGGGTCGTATTTATAGGAAAACAGGTTGGTTTATACGAGTTGGAGGTCTCCTCGTGTGAGTTACTGCTCACCTCGCACGAGTCAATGATCACCTCGCATGTGTTGATGATCACCTCGTGTGAGTTGATGCACCTTTCATGAGTTGAGGCTTGCCTAGCACGAAGGGTCTTGGGTTGGGTTGTTATCGTGTGTTTTAGCTGGTTTTAAGTGTCTTAAGCATACTAGAATGATGTATAAGTATAACTGCACACAAAATTAAGTATTTCAAGCATAATAAGCATCTAAGAACGAACATTGCATGTATAATAAGTATAAGTTTGCATGTAAACGAGTATTGGGATGATTGAATTGTACGTATATAAGTATAAATAAAATGAGATCTTTTCATTATGATCAATATCTCAGAGTATAGAAGGGGAAATGATTACGAATACAAGTTTCCAAAATAGAAATACTACAACACTTTCTAAATAAGGAAGGTCCAAAAATGCGGAGTGTTACAAGTAGCCTTTGGTAATGGCAGTTCATTACCTATCTCTCATAGGGTCATTTTTCTATTAATAAGAACTTATCTTTAAGATATCTTGGTTATTCCCAACTTAACCAAGAATCTACGATCCATAAGTCAATTAACCACTGATTATCCTGTTGATGTTTTGTTTTCCCAATTTTATTTTACTATTCAGGACCGGAAAACAAGCAAACCTCTAGCTCAAGGTCGGTGTGAAAATGGTCTCTATATGCTTCGGGATGGGAATCTTGCTTTTGTTGCTTCACTTTCTTCCAATAAAGCCACTTTTGAGCTTTGGCATTATCGTTTAGGCCATGTTGCCTTTGATACTATTTCTACTTTAAAGAAATTTGGTTGTTTATCGTTTACTTCTATTTTACCTAAACTGAAATGCCTTTTGATTTAAATGAAAAATGAGCATCAAATCCTTTAGATCTTCCTCATTGTGATTTATGGGGTCCTTCGCCCATTATGAGTGTTGATGCTTATAAATATTACGTTGTGTTTATTGATGATCATTCATGGTTTTCATGGCTTTATCCGCTTAAAACGAAGAATTGTTTTTATTTGGTCTACTCAACTTTCTTGCGTTTTGTGCAAACGCAATTTTCAAGAAAAGTTAAGGTTTTTCAAAGTGAAGGTGGTACCGAATTTGTCAATCAACACGTTCGGAAAATATTTGATGAAAACGACACCTATCATCTGTTATCTTGTCCCTACACTTCTCCTCAAAACGGTAGAGCCGAAAGGAAACATCGTCATATAGTAGAAACGGGACTAGCCATGCTATTTCATGCTCGAATCCCGGCCACTTATTGGGTTGAAGCATTTAGCACCGCTACATATAATATAAACTGTTTGCCGTTCGGCGTGTTAGACCAAAAATCACCTTTTGAAATGTTATTTTCTACACCACCAAAATACACCAACTTTCGGGTTTTTGGTGTCGCGTCTACCCACATCTTCGTGACTATGCACCGAATAAATTAGCTCCACGAAGCATTCCTTGTATCTTCATGGGGTATGCAACCCAATACAAAGGATACAAATGTTTAGACCCGCAATCGTCTCACATGTATGTTAGTTACTCTTTGTTGGGATTGAACCATACAAAAGAACAGATGATAGAAAGCCAAAACAGGTCTGTACAAAATGATCCAGGACAAGCGGTACTTTGATTCATTTCTCCTTTCAAATGGCAAGATATCTAACATCTCATGGCTCTAATATCTGCCTAGTGCTAAGCTCTGTTGATTTATAAAGACTGTTGAAGACCAAACCACTGATAAAGTCAAAGGTCTGCTGGAAGTCAAAGGTCTAATCACCCTTTGAAGAACATCTGATAAAGCTTCATCAGTGGTTGAGTTCATCAGTGGATAGCATCATCAGTGTCTTGTAATCAGTGTTTTTATCAATGTAACAGAGGATAACATTAGCAGTGTTTAAAGTTTGTTAGGGTTGTTAGATGTCATTGTCTTGGTGACGTCAGCAGCGATGCCACAGAGGTTAGGGATTCGTATTATAAATAGACAGTGCATGTACTGTTCTATCAGCTCACGCACACACACTCATCTTGTACGAACAAATCTGTGTGAGCTCGGTCTGAGGGGAGTTAGTGATTCATACATGTATTTACTTGTAATTTTTCAATCTTTTGAGTAATGAAAACATTGTATGATGAAAGCTAATATCTCCTTGATTGTGTTGCAAAGTTTTAAATTTCATTCCGCTGCAAAGTATTGTATGTTTTATCTTCTTCTATTATTAATTTGTTTAAAATAATACAATCAAGTCAAACTCAGATCCAAACAATTGGTATCAGAGCAAGGTCAGTCAAATTTGATCTAACAATCAATTTGACATAAAAAGATCAGCTCAATTTCATTGATACTGTGTTGTTCGTATTTATAAAAAGATCACAAAACTCAAAAGTGTGTTTATCTCAAAACTTTTGATGTCGAAAGAAAATAGTATATACATAAAACAATTGAGAGATCACAGGCTAGTACTACAAAAGGAAAACCTAGATAAATCTCCATCTCTACTCACACATCTCTTATCAAACAAGATAAGTGCAACCATTGTTTACAGGAAGGCTCAGGTAATTGATGTATCTAAAGTTAACAATTGTTTCAAAAAGGACTTAGGAAATTTTATCAGATCTAATTGATTCATTTATCAAGAAATATTTACATAATTTTTATTCGTAAAGATTTCATGTAAATATCAGGTCATGCATTACTCCTTTAAGTTTTTTTTTTAAGTAATACATATTGAGCTTTTACTTGTTTTAGATAGTTAAAGCTCAATACCTGTCAGGAAGTAGAACCCCTTAATTTTTTAAAAAAAGGGGAAGATACTTCCACTGATAATGAATCAAAAGGATTTTGTATGATGGTCAGGGTTAAATTATAAAATAAGTCAAATCTAAATGAATTGAAGTAAGCTTGACAACCTGGTTCTGTAGACAAAGTAGATTGTGGTTACCATCTGGGATACTCAACCACTGCCAAGGCCTATAAAGTGTTTTTACACAAGGACTAGTGTGTGGAAGAGGCTTTGATTGAAAAGTTCAATAAACTTTTATCATTGAAAATCCTAGTAGGTCATGTGAAATATTTGTCAAGACTAACCTTGCAGGTACTCACAATCTTCATCACAAGACTGTGGATTATTATGATCCCAAAATACAAAATCTAAAAACCTAAAAGAGCAGAAGATGTTTCAAAACAGTCTACCATCCCACAACCAAATATAGTGTATATCAAACATCACCTTGTGAGGGATTACTATGAAAAAGGTTTGATTTTCTACATCATGTTCTAACTAAAGATCAACTGGCAGATGTTCAAATGGAAAGCATTAGATCCACCTTCAAAAGTCCAATCTCTAGGTTTGAAATGCTAAATATGGATTAAAACAATTTTTCTTGTATTTCGTGTGTAAATAGCATCAAAATGTTTTCAGAAAATCAAAACAAAACCTTCAAAATAGTTAAAATTGAAATTTTCTCAATAAATCTCTAAAGTCTGATGAAACCACTATTCTATCTTCAAAACTCTGATTGGCATATATATCCACTGATATAGTGAATCCTCTATCTTCACTATCCTGGTTAAACCTCTGTGTTGACCTTATCTACTGTTTCACAACCACTGAGAGTGTTACAATTTTTATTGTTCACAACCACTGATGACACACATCAGTGGTTTTCCAAAACAACTGTCATCCATTCATAGTCAGAGAATACACGTGGAGAAATAATAGTCATCAGATCTTGCCACGTGTCAGATGTTAACCATCAGATTTTTGAAACTACTGTTATCCAAATAAAACTCTGATAAAACCCTCAAACAAAGTTTTTATCACCAAAATCAAATTCAAAATTTCTCAAAAGCGATTATGCACTTCTTCAGTGTCTCTAAAAAATTTCGTTATTCTCAAATCCGATCATGGTTCTTATCATCAAACATCCACACAATTACCTCTGTACTTTCGAAAAGATGAAGAAAAATACAGATTTTCACTATATCATCGATATCTTGTCTTAATCAAAGTATAAAACTTTGCTTACTTGTAACACACCAATTTATCAAGACACACTACGAGAATTTTGGGCTAATGCTAAACTTGAAATTCAAAATAAAATCCTTGGGAAATCTCATCAAAAGTAGGAGGTATCCTGGTTCCAATAACTCCACATAGCATCTCAGAAGTTTTTCAGATGGACGACTTAGCTGGTAACATCTCTTTTCCTAAGGATGAGTATCAAGTCGATTTGATCAATAGAGGGTATACAGGAAAATTAACAAAAGCTACTATGGAAAAAAGATAATTCCACCTCCTATGAAATTCCTGTTTCATACCCTGCTCATCTGTGTTTCAAATAAAATAACTGATTTTAACGAAATACCTTTGAAAATTCAATACTTAGGGTATGCTATTATGTCTAAAACTGATTACAATTACTCCCAAGCATTGTTTAATGATTTGGTAACAAATCTGGAAAAAGTGAAAAACAATAAAGCACAAGCTTTCTTGTTATTTCCAAGATTTTTAAATTATTATTTACAATAGAAAATTCCAAAAGAGAATGCACAAGCTCTTGTTCAAGATATATCTTTTCAAATAAACATCTTAACGTCTGAAACATTTACTCGCCTTATGGCTAAAAAGTCAAAAGTTTCTAAAACACAAGCAGGGGAGTCTGAGCAAAATTTGGATGAGTCCACATCTACTCCTCAGACCTTAGCTTCTGAGCCCACTGCTCTTGGTGACCATAGTATCATAACCATTGATGTGCATCCCCCACCAAAAATCACCAAAAGGACCAAAAAGAAATCCAGCAAGCCCACCAAACCTACCAAAAAGGATCTTCTGGAAGATGAGATCCTAGAAGTTAATCCTGTGACAACACAAATGTCACAAGAAACCACTGTTGCTACTTCCTCACAACAGTTGGAAGGATCTCCACCCAAAACCACAACTCCTCATGATTCCTCTCAAAAGGAACATGTTGTAAGCACAGGGACTCCACAGCTTGAAACATTACCCTCATTTGAGAGTATGTTGAAATGTCCTTCTCCTGGGCAAATTCTTTTTCCACATCACTCCCCACATCTCAAATAACATCAACAAAAGTATCTTTGTTTGAGGTCATTGAAAATCAGACACAAAACAGCCCCTCTCACCAACACATTACTGAGAGAAAAACTTCGACAATGGTTGTGTCTGATAAAATTCAATTGGCTATCCCACAAACAGTTGAGGAGGTTACACCACTTGAATTTCATGAATTCTTGTTGGTAGTTCAAGTGGAGCAGCTATTACAGATGTTGAATCCACTAATCTACATTTGGATAGTAGTTTCATAAATAAGACTCCCTTGAAGGCAATTTCTACTGAGGCTACCTTGGTAACCACTGCTGGTGTTAAAACCACTGTTAAGTTTGCTGAGGAACCCTCTGCTGTTGAAAGAAGTCCCCAGTACCAAGAAAAATGGGCATCAGCTGATGAGAATTTGGAAACTTCCCCTATCACTAAGGTTGATACAACCAACTCTGGTGGAAAATCAGATGATCCCATTAAATTGGGTAATGATTTAAAGTATAAAGATTTGACGGATAGAGTTACAAAAATTGAGGCATCTGTGGCAGATATCAAAAATATGCTGCAACAGATTTTAGAATCTTCAAAGTCTCAAAACACTGCTCAACCCTCTATTCCTCAAACCACCGAAATATTAAGACAGTTATATCCTCTGCTTCAACAACAACGCTAGCATGCTGACCACCAACATGAAATACAAGTGCAAATGCTTAGAAACATGGTTGAGGAAAGATATAAAAATACTTAAGCCAAGCTTAAGAGTATTAAAGAAACCCTCACAAAAATGCCTGACACTACCCCTGCACCTATCTTCAAAAGAGTTGATGATGCCAAAAAGGGGGAGAAAAATGATTTTATGAAAAGGCCCTTACTAACTTCTGTTGAAACATCTGTCAAAGAAAAGAAAAAGGGAGTTTATGAAACCCTAGAAATTCAAGCAGATGATGAAGGTGCAAAAATGAGGACCATTCAAACTCAAAATGAGAAAAAGGAGAGGAGTTTTACAAAGGAGCAAAAGGAGTTGAATGAATTAGAGATAAAAGCAAAGGATACCACTATTGGTCTCAAAACCACTGCTGGTATCAAAAAGTTAACCACTGACAGTCCTAAACCAATGTCCTCATCTCAACAACCACCTGACAAAAAGCAAAAAACAATGCCATCATTGTTATTAGCATCTTCCACTACAACAGATGCTGATACTACCAAAGGTACAACAGATGTTAAGACAACAGTGGTTTATACAAAAAGTTCTCAATTTCCATCAGAATCAATACTCATTCCTATAACTCAAATTCCTACAAAAACTCCTTCACCAAAATTAGTTTATACCAGAAAAAGAAAGGTCACGGTGAATGATGATGATATACCTCCACATACTCCTTTATCATCTTCACCATTTTTTCAAACAAATCCAGAACCTTTCATCCCTCTCTCATCACCAACATCAATCCCACTTACTCAATCACCACTAGTCACAACCCTTCTAGAAACATACCACTGGAAACAACATATCCTCTGGAGCTGGCTGCAGTTCAAAATGAAATGATACAATTTTATACGAAGGTTAATCCACCCAAAAGAACCTTTCCATCTCTTCATGGCTACGGATTTCCTAAAAACATTGTTGAGTATCTGAAATTGAAAGCCAGACAAGCTAAAAACATAGCAAAAGAAGAGGGACAAGGGAAGGGTAACACCTACTTGTCAAGACTAGAGCAGCATGAGCTAAGCAAAGTTAGGAAACTGGAATATTATGCAAGAGACTTAAACAAGAAGATGTCAAACTTACCACCTAATGCTGACCTTCAAAAGGAGCTAAGGAAAGATCTCATAGAACTTATCATGAGAAACAAACCATATCAAGCATATGAGCATCAGTTCAAAGACTGGCCTATCACAGCTCTCAAACAAGAAGCAAACAGATGTGAAAGGATGAAGAAAGATCCTCAAATGAGGAAGAATGCACCAGACTGGAACTGGTTAAAATATTACAGTGCAGATCTTGCCTTAGAAGCGTCCATTCAAGCCTTAAATCAAAGAAAAAGGCAGTTACTGATGGATGAGGAAGATAAACAGAGAGAAGCTGACATCACTAAACAGGCCAACAAAATCAACATTTTCATGAATTGGATGATGTTTCATTAAAGCCTCAAGCTCAATCTACTGAAACTGTCATGAGAGTATCAAGCAGTTCACCATTCCCAAACTCATCACAAATAAAACTTCTCCCAAGAAAACCATTGAACTCAAAATACTAAGTGGATGTCTGACAAAAAGTCCCATGTATTGACCTTGCTCAAGTCCAATGGGAAAGTTGAAAATATATCAAGGGAGGATGCACTAGGCCTGGGTGTAGCTGACCTCCAAGATCTTTTGGAACTTCAACTGTGTAGGGATGAAGATGATGAAAATTCCCAGAACTTTGAACTAAAGTTCAAAGGAAAAATCAGGGAAAACTGATGAGAGAATAAAGATCATAAATAAGGAAGAGTTTTGGCATCATCTGTTCTAGGGGGAGATTGTTGGGATTGAACCCTACAAAAGAATAGATGATAGAAAGCCAAAACAGGTCTGTACAAAATGATCCAGGACAAGCAGTACTTTGATTCACTTCTCCTTTCAAATGGCAAGATATCTAACAACTGATAGCTCTAATATCTACCCAATGCTGAGCTCTGTTGATTTATAAAGACTGTTGAAGACCAAACCACTGATAAAGTCAAAGATCTGCTGGAAGTCAAAGGTCTAATCACCCTTTGAAGAACATCTGATAAAGCTTCATCAGTGGTTGAGCTCATCAGTGGATAGCATCATTAGTGTCTTGTAATCAGTGTTTTTATCAATGTAACAGAGGATAACATTAGCAGTGTTTAAAGTTTGTTAGGGTTGTTAGATGTCATTGTCTTGGTGACGTCAGCAACTATGCCACAGAGGTTAGGGATTCGTATTATAAATAGACAGTGCATGTACTGTTCTATCAGCTCACACACACACACACTCATCTTGTACGAACAAATCTGTGTGAGCTCGGTCTGAGGGGGAGTTAGTGATTCATACATGTATTTATGTCACACCCCAACCGATGGCGGAAACATAGGGGCGCGGCACTAGGCGAACCAGATTGTCACACAAGAAATTCCATAACATTATTTAAACGATAATATTCAAAAGCTAATATCCCATACTATTAACATAAAATACTCAAATAACATTACAAAACATCCATATCTCATTAAACAACTTCAGGTTCGATCTTCCCTAGATTTTCTATTACGTGATTACTAAGCATCCCAAAGCTAATGTCCTCAACCTGCCACATATGTTAAAATAAAACGTCGATACAATTAAGTAAAGGTGAGCATACAGGTTTTGCGTACAATATAGATATAAAAGCGTTTAGCATACACCGCATGACATACGTAATAGTTATGAATTATGTAACTTGTCAGGATCTAAGTTTGAATTGATTGTTGTTTTTGTTACAAATAATGGAAAATGAATGAAAAACAGAGAATAAGTGCACCGGATTAATGGAAAACTATTACAACAATCAATCGGTCGTTTGTTTTCATCAGCATCATGCTTTCAAATAATTAAACTATTGCATGTGATTCACAAACTCCCCCTTAGCCCAATAACGATCGTTTCATAGTAAGAAATGAAGAAGATATTTGAAATTGATCTTTTTAAGAAGACAACTAAAAACTGTTACATTGAGCGCCAATTTATACTAACTATCTAACCACTGATCGTCTTTCAATGACGTCAGGGTTGATAGTGACAGCTAACAAACGTAACTAACTACAAACACTGCTTAAACTAAACTATCAGTGCATAGCACTGTTACATTGATTAAACTAAAACTAGACTAAGCATTGCTGGCTATCCTCTGTTCTTGTGATCTTCTATTAGCGGTTGGGAGTTTCTTCTGTCAGAGGATAGGAATCAATGTGTTTATTGAATGCAGTAGATACTCATCAGAGGTTAGAACCTCTGATGGTTTGATCAAAGCTCGGATGGTGTGTTTTGACTTTGTATCATCTGTTCCTTTCCATAGGTTCAATCCCAACAATCACCCCCTGGAACAGATGATGCGAAAAACACCTTATTCTTGATTTTTATTCCTTAGAAAGAATTCTCTTATTTGACCTTTGAATTGCAGTTCAAAGTTAAGAGATTCTAAATCATCAGTATCCTTCTCAAGCTCTAAACTTAGTAGTTCGTGGAAGTCTTCTACTGTAAGCCCATAAGCAACTTCCATGGATAGTTTAGTGGCTTTACCATCAGACTTGAGCAGAGTCAATTCGTGGGTATCTTTGTCGATCTTCCACTTTAGAATTTTTGGGTCTGAAGGCTTTCTTGAAAGAGCTTTTATTGCTGAGGTTTGAAAAGGAGCTATTCTTGTTAGGTCTTTTGCCAACTTGGTACTTCTATCATCTGTTGGATATTCCATCATATTTTTGATGCCTTCCTTGATGAATACTTCCTCAAACTCTCTGTCAACCTTCTCTGACATCTCCTCTTGCCTTTTTCGCTTTAGCACGGCAAGTGTGGATAGGCAGATGTTGAGCTAGGCTTTTTAGAAAGTTGGGCTTTGAGAGCAGCATCTTCTTTGGCATAATCAGGTTTAGGAGGCATTGATGGATCCTTTTTCCTTCTGGCTTCTAGCATCTTGTATATATCCAACACTCTTATCTCCCCCCATCTTATTACCTGGTTTTTTGACCCATAATGATTCTGAATTAGCTCTTCTTTCATTCTTCTGAGCTTTAGGGTCTTTTCAGGCACATTCTTTTTATATTTGTTCCAATCTGGGCATGTAGGTTTGTTGTGAGGATCTTTTAGTTGTTCTTCTATTCTTGCAATCTCTTCTTGAAGCTCACTCACAGACCAATGTTTAAAATGTGCCCTAGTTGCAGCATATTTCTTGTATTCCAGGATGTGAGAAATGTACTTATCTTTCAAGAATTTATCATCTGCTTTAGAAATCTTATTTGATAAGTTCTTTGAAAATCTTTCCAGTGACTGGACTTTACTCAGCTGGAACCGGAGTTGGTTCTGCACTTCTCTATCATTTTTGCCTTTAGACAACTTCTTAGCAATATCCTCTGCCTGTTTTTTCTTGAGTTCCAGATACTGATCAATATTTGCAGGCTTTGGATAACCTTGAAGAGATGGGAAGTGTCTTTTGTCTGGATCTTCTTCAGCGTAGAAATATATGATCTCTTTCTTAACTACAGGCAAATCAAGAGGAAACTTTATAGCTGCAGGAACCACTTCTTTTGAAGGAGCAGATGTTGTAGTTGGGAAGCAAAGGTTAGATTTAGCATTGGTGCAGATGCAAGAGGCATAGGAGCAGAGATTTTCTTCATTTATGACCTTTGTAACCTTCCTCCTCTTAAAACTGATTGATGGTGATGACGGATGGCTTGGAATTCTGGGTCGTGTTGGTAGTGTTTGTGTGGAAGTGGGAAAGGTGATGATGGAAGTGGTTGTGATAACATCTGCTACAACCTTTGATGTGTCAACAGTTGTTGGCACAACAGTTGCTGCAACATCTGTTGGGGTGGATTTGGGAATTGTGGTTGATTTTGAGATGACAGAGGTTTTTGTGGTTGGATTTGTGGCAACTTTAGTTTTGACAGGTATGGATTCTGTTGGTGCATAATGTCTATGTCTTAGTCTTATATCGAGTCTGTATAGAATAGAGCTGAATAGGCTAGTTGATAGTAGTATTTATGTAATTAGGAGACAAGTTCGCCCATGATTGATCATGGATGTCAAGTTCGGCCGAATTTGCTAAGGCAAGTTCGCCCGAACTCACATACACCATGAGCGAACTTGAGATTCTATAAATAGCATGCTAGTGCTCCTCATTTGTAACTTTGGCATTTTGTAGGCGAAGTTCTGTCAGTTTGTACTCTTGACGTTTGATCAATAAAACTGATGTTAAACTCATTAATTCTTGTCTATTGGTAAACACGACGTAATATTTCCGCTATTATGGACGTTATATATCAAATTTAGGTTCCTTAGCATCGAGGATCGGTCCTACATGTGGTATCAAACCTAGAACAACCTGATTTGATAGTAATCAAGACAAGAACACTTCTATTTCATCTCCATTCTTCTATTTTTCGTTACTTTTTCACAAAAAATGAAGAATTCACGGTAAAAAACATTTCAATTTTGAATATATCATGTAAAATAAAACAAAGATAAACCCTTGAAAGATTGGAGACCAAAATCAACAGAATTGATGTCAAAATTTTGAAAAAACCATGTTTGACAAAACACTTTCCATCGAACTTGTTAGCCAAGTTCGGCCGAACTTGTGCTAAAAAGTCACTGTTTAATTGATTTTTTACCAAGTTCGCTCGAACTTTTGGAGGAAATTTGGTTAAGTTCGCTTGAAGTTGCTAGATTTTTATTGATATTTTGTTAAGTTCGACCGAACTTGATAAAATTCAAGGATTTTTAGCTAAGTTTGCCGGAACTTGCTAATTTTTCATCAAAATCATTTGATAAGTTTGCTTGAGGATAACTAAAGGTTTATTTTCTAAACTGTCACAAGTTCGACCGAAGTTCAAGTTACATTTTGAAAACAGAAACACTAAGTTCGACCGAACTTGTGGATAAAAACCTAAAATTCTTCATTTCCACTACAAGTTCGACCGAACTTGTAGTAAAACTAATTGTTTTCAAAGTTTTCAAGTGTTTTCAGTATACATGTCTCATTATTCTTGATGGATGATCTACAAAGAGCATATATGACAGCAGCGGGTTCGTCAAATGCCAACGTGATCCAACAAGTCAATTTAGACAACGAGATGGGCACGACTATTAAACTACCAAAGCTAATGAGCATGGATGAGTATGAAGGATGGAAAGACAAGTTTACATATTGGGTTCAAGCCATGCACTTCCTAGGCTGGGTGTCGATCCAGAGAGGTTATACAGTTCCGTTGGACGAACATCAGCAAGTTCTGGAGAAATACAAGTACTCCACAGCACATAAAGAAGAATACATTGCTGAGAAAAAGATGATCAGTCTTGTCCAACAATCCGTTAAAGAAGATATTCTCGTCTTGCTACCAGAATACACGACTACAAGAGAACTCTGGCTATCGCTTCAAAAGAAATATCAAGGAAGCGCGGAGATGATCAAGAGCAAGAAAGCTCTCATTATGAAAGAGTTTGATATCTTCAACATGCTGAAGGGTGAGACCATGAAGCAGATGACTGAACGCTTCTGTCATCTTAAAGTTCAAATGCGAAGACACAGTCTTGAAAAGACGGAACAAGAGTACATCGACAAGCTTGCAGACGCGCTACCAGATGGATAATGGACTACTTACTTAATGGTTCTGAAAGAAAGTGAAAAATGGGAATTCTTCAAGCTGTCAACATTTATCGATAAACTCGAAGGCCATGAAATGGAACTCCTGAAGATTGCAAAGTTAAAGAACGCTAATGTTGTTCAAGACGTTGGTTTGTACTACAAGAGTGGAATGCAAGATAACATTTCAAGCCCAAAGATTCAGACAGCATTCAATGCAAGTGTGAATTCTTCGAACAATTTGCAGCAGAATCGGAATCAATCATATCCTCAATGTCCATAGTCTTCATTCTCAAGCACTGGTTCAAATTCATCTTATCATAGTCATGCAAATAAGAATCAACAAACAAATTCTGATTCGAATGTATTCAAATGTAACATCGCTGTTAATTTGAATAATGTTTTTTCTGAGCAAACTGCCAAGCAACACATGGCACTTCTCACCACTGTTCTAGAATCATATGAAAGTCTTGTAGCAGGGAAAATCAGCAATCCCGAGATGACCGCTGAAGACTATGACCAGGTGGACGAAGAAGAACTTTAGTTAATGGATATCAAGTGGTGTTTAGCTTCGATTATCCGAAGAGTTACAAAGTTCGTTGCTCTAACAGGCCGAGATATCGGAAATTCAAGCAACAAACTAGGGTTCGATAAAACAAAGGTCATGTGCTTCAGATACCGATAGAAAGGGCATTTCAAGAGAGAATGCAAAAACCCTGAAGCAACGGGCAATCAAAGTCCTTTCGGAGGAGGCAACGAGTATTACAAAAAGTCACTTCAGTACAAGCCTTTCCCAAAGAAGACTCAGGTTGAAATCCAAGAGAAACCAAATAGCAGTAACACTGAGAAAGCTATGGTTACATCAAACGAAGATGATGGTTTCGACTGGAATTCTTATCTCAGTAAAAAGACCGGAGTTGCATTAATGGCACAAATTGTTGAAGATACGTCCGCGGAAGACGCATCAGCTTTAGAGAATATTCTACTGGAGCAGTATCTGCATCAACAACAAGAAGAAGAGGAGTATATCCACATGCAGAAACAAGGAATTTTATCTCCTAATTCTTGTGATAGTTTTGCAGGTCACTTTGATGGAAGTTCTCAGGAACAAGCTGTCGAGGAGAAATCTGATGAAGTAGTCATTGATGTTACTCAAGAAGTGAATGCCAAAAACCTCAAGGACATTGCCGATAAAGCTTTGATGGCAAATCTACCAAAGGTAGGTCCAGACGTAAATGAAAGTGTCAAAGTACAAGTTGTAGAGGTTGAGAAACCTTGTACAAAATGTACTAAACCATGTATCGAATGTGCCGAAAAATCAAAGATCATCGCTTAAATCAATGTGCATAATGAACTTTTAAAATACGATTATCGCACATGAAAGAAGCGTATGACAAAATGAAAGATGATTATGGCAGGCTCGATCGAAACAATGTCGAACAACATGACACTGTGAGGATGTTGAAAGGGACAGTAATGGATAAACAAAAAGCGATTAATATCTATATTAACACCATTGCTGAAACTAAGCAATAACTCCAGGACATGAAAATTGAAACAGAACGTGTTCAACAACTTTTGAGAAGTTACACTTGCAATGCATATGTCATTGATCACATCCTTCCGACCATTCCATCGGAAGAAAAACCTAAAAAGAAAATTGGTAAAGAATACAGCAATGTTCCTCCACCCCTATGCGAGTATTGTCGTTAATCCATTTATGGGATGGATAAGGCACTCAACATTGAGTTGTTATCTGAAAAGAAAAATGAATTGCTAGAGAACATTGATGTAATCTATACTAAAACAGATGATGACAATGTTGTGGTTAAGAAGGTGGTTGAAAATGTTCTGAATGATTCTGATGAAGGCAGCTTTAAAAGCGCCGACTCGAGTTCAAAGAATTCTGATTCACAGTCCGAAAATGATGATAAATCATCGGATGACGATCTAAGTGATGCTAACGTTGTTATGTACAAGGTTAAGGATTCTGATAGATTGTACTTTGATGATAGCTTTTCCGATTCAGAACGTGAAGGAAGAATTGTTAGACAAATTCTTTAAACTCGTGGAAGTCACATCAGATGATCTGGAAATCAATGAAATAAAATTCTATTCCAAACCTAAAAGAAATAACTATCGAAGGAATGGTGGTGATCATCCGGAAAACCGGAGAGCTGGGTTGGGTTTAGAAGAATCAGATGAACCTAAAAAGAATAAAAAATGAATTTTGTATATGGGACGAGCACGGTTCATGAGGAAAGTCTGATTGGCAAACAATCAAATGATGAGTTCAAGAAATAAAAAGAACTTCGAGATAAAGCCAAAATTGCAAGTGGTGTAAAACTCACTAAAGGACATCCACATGATTCTCGGACTTGTTTTAAGTGCAACGAAATTGGTCATAATGCACGCAAATGTCCGAAATCAAAGCCGGCTTATCTTCGAAGGAAAGCAAGTTCAAATGTTGTGAAACTAAAGCAACCAGAGTTTGTAAAACCTGTAAAGATTTTGAAAAGAAATGAACCAAAAGCTGAAGTTAAACCTAAAACAGAAAAGAAGTTTGAAAATTCAATTTTCGAAAAAGGTGAAACTTCAAAGGCTAATGAAAACAAGTTTTACATCAAGAAGGCTAACATAAAATCTCAAGCCTGGATTGCAAAGAAACGGTCAACAACATCCGATGTTATTAAGTCTGAGCCTGTAAAAACTGATAACACAAAAGATCAAAATCTAAAATTGAAACCAACACTGTCAAATCTACAAGTGGTAATGTTTCAAAAGATAAAAAGAAAGTGAAGTTTTCAAACATTAACATTGTCGAAAATCCAGAAGATGAATATGAATTTGATTATGCTGATGAATGTGAGTTTGATTATGATGATGGTTATCCAATTCAACCCAAGACCAAAAAGGCTTGGGTCGCGCTGTTTAACTAATTGTTCAAATGTGCATGGGCTCCAGAGATCCGTACTCTCCAAGTGGATTCTAGATAGTGGAGCATCCAGGCATATGACGGGAATGGAAGCGTTGCTATTCGACATAAAAGCTATCAATGGTGGATATGTTGGATTTATGGGTAACCAGGGTGGAAGGATAGTCGCCGAGGGAAAACTCTCCAATGTCGTTGTTTCATTCGATCGTGTGAATTATATTGTAGAGTTGGAGAACAATCTTCTGAGCATATCGCAGATTTGCGACAAGAAGTTCACGGTGCATTTCAACGACAAAGAATGTATTATCTTGAAGCCGGGATTCAAAATACCAGATGAGTGGATTCTGATGCGAGCACCACGAAAGAATGATCTATATGTTCTTGATATGGGCATCGTTACCACTTCATCAAAATCAGCGCAATGTTTTGTGACAAAGGCTACTGAGAAAGATTCTATTCTTTGGCATCGTAACATGGGGCATATTCATTTGCGAAAAATGATTTCTTGGTTCATAATGATCTGGTAGATGGTGTTAATCTTCAGAGCTTTCATATGTCTGATCATTGCTTAGAATGTAAAAAGGGAAAGCAGATCAAGAAATCTCATCTGAAGAAAATTCTGAACTCAATCAAGTTGCCATTAGAACGTCTCCACATAGATTTATTTGGTCCTGTAAATGTTCAAAGCATCGCAGGAGACTTATATTGCTTGGTCGTGACAGATGACTATTCCAGATATTCGTGGGTATTCTTTCAGGAATCAAAAGACGAAACGTTCGAGAATTTGGTGATTTTGTTTAAGAAAATCGAGAATCTTTATCATATGCCGGTCAGACGCATTAGAAGTGACAATGGCACAGAGTTTAAAATAACAAAATGAAGGAATTTTGCAACGCTAAAGGGATTCTACACGAGTTTAGTGCTCCCTATACTCCACAGCAAAACGGTGTTGCTGAACGGAAGAACAGAACTTTGACTTAAACTGCGAGAACCATGCTTGCAGATTCTAAACTTCCAGTCAGCTTCTGGAGTGAAGCAGTTGCTACGGCCTGCTACACGCTAAACGGAGTTCTTACTGTCAAACCAACAAAGAAGACATGTTTTGAGATAATAAACCGACGGAAGCCAAATTTAAAATTCTTAGAACCATTTGGTGTGCCATGTACTGTAATCGATCAAGATGGCAAATTCAGAGCTTAATCTCTTGAAGGTTTCTTTGTCGGACATGCGAGTCCGTTAAGAAGAGTATATGTTCCTTCGTTGAGAAAGGTTATTGAAGCACAACACGTGGATTGTTTTAACTTATACAGATCCTATTCAAAGGAGAGGTGACGCATGGCTGTTTAACTACCAAGATCTTTGGAAGTCATTCGACTTGCCGGAAGAACCGTCTGAAGAAGAAATTGCAGCATTATACTATCTTCAACAGTCGGCGAATCAAGAATAAATCATTAGACCAATTGTGGTTAATCAACCCACATTGGATTCTTCATCTTCCAGAGCAGGTCCAAGCAATAGCAGTGGTTTTCAAGTTGAAAATATTTCTGAAGCAGAAGTAACACCTGCTACACCTTTAGTGAATGCTTCTAATGAACCAGGAACTACAACATCAGATCCCATCATGCCTCAGAATCAGAATTCTGACGCAGTTGAATCACCGACATTTGATGCTGATGGTGAAACTTCATTGGATGAAGAAGTTGAGCAGATATCTATCTTGTTGAATCAATCTGCTAGTCCGAGAAATCAGGATGAAGCTTCATCAAGTACTCCTAATGTTGATGTGAACAGTGATCTGATTGTTTCAAAATCAGTAAAGCTCAGTTGATGTTCCAACAGAAGAAATGTCGCGATCATATTCTTACCATCCTTCAACGAATATTATAGGAGAACTACAAACTGGTGTGCGTACACGAAGCCAAATCAATAAAGAACTTAGTTGTTTCTACACCCGAGTTGCACCAACTCAGAATTACTGCTACTACTCATGTTTCATTTCTCAAATAGAGCCAAAGACAGTTAATGAGGCTTTGGCTGATGAGAATTGGGTGATAGAAATGCAAGAAGAACTGTTACAGTTCGAGAAGTTGGGTGTTTGGAAGCTTGTAGACTTGCCACCGAAATAGAAAGCTATTGACACAAAGTGGGTCTTCAAGTGTAAAAGAGACGATCGGGGTGTAATAGTTAGAAACAAAGCTCGGCTGGTTGTCAAGCGATTCCACCAACAGGAAGGTATAGATTTCACAGAGGTACACGCACCAATTGCGCGATTAGAATCTATTCGCATTTTCCTAGCGTTTGCAGCTTGGAAAGGATTTAAAGTGTACCAGTTGGATGTAAAATCTGCATTTCTCTACGGTAAACTTCGTGAACAAGTGTATGTCGGCCAACCACCGGGTTTCGTCGATCCACTGAACAAGAACAAGCATATCTCCTAGATAAAGCCTTGTACGGTTTACACCAAGCCCTGAGAGCTTGGCACGAGACGTTATCGCAACATCTCGTAGGAAATGGATTTACACGAGGCACAGTGGACAACACTTTGTTTACCAGAGAAGTTGAATCTCATCTGATAATTGTACAAATCTATGTGGATGACATCATTTTTGGTTCTACGGATGACAGTCTGTGCAAAGAGTTTTAAAAATCATGAAGAAGAAATTTGAGATGTCCTCGATGGGCGAAATGAAATTTTTCTTAGGTCTTCAAGTGGATCAGCTTCCAGACGGGATATTCATTCATCAGACTAAGTATGTTCACGACATTCTCAAAAAGTTTGAAATGGATAGCTCGAAGCCGCTTTCGACACAGCTGGCACTGAACCATGGGATTTGCGTAGACGAGACAGGAACGAAAGTTGATGACACACTTTATCGATCGATGATAGGTTCACTATGTGTCTGACGGCATCTCGCCCAGACATCATCTATCCTACTTGCTTATGCGAGTTATCAGTCAAGTCCCCGAGTGTCACATATGCAGATAGTCAAGCGAATCTTCCGTTACTTAAAAGGATGTCCTAGCACGGGCTTATGGTATCCTAAAAACAACAATTTTGACTTAACGGGATACGCTGACTCAGACTTCGGAGTGGACAAGCTGAACTCGAAATCTACAACTTCAGGATGCCAGTTCTTTGGCACGCGTTTGTTAACGTGGCAGTGTAAGAAATAGACCACGATCTCTCTCTTAACCTGTGAAGAGGAATACATTTCTGCTTCCAGTTGTTGCTCACAAATCCTCTGGATTCAGCAACAGATGAGGGATTATGGTCTGCAGTTTCTTGACATGCCTTTATTTGTAGATAACAAAGCAGCCATCGATATAACTAAAAATCCAGTTCATCACTCACATACAAAACACATTGAAATTCGATACCATTTCATTCGTGGATGTTATGAAAAGAAATTGGTTCGAATAGAAAAAATCAACACCGACGAACAAAGGGCTGATTTTTATACCAAAGCATTTCCATTAACAAGATTTAAATATCTAATGCGGCTTAACGGTATTAAAAATTTGCTTACAGGTGCGGAAGCTGAGGTTGAATACGGATCGGATGACGAATTCACGTAATCCGCATTGGTTTGTATGGTTTATAAATATCTTTCTAGTTTAGTATTTCTTAAAAATCTAAAATCCAAAAATATGTTTTTGATTTTAGGGGGAGAAATATTTGGGAAGATACAAAAACATATGAAAAATTTCAAAAGCGTACAAAAAAATTGAAAAAGACAAAAAGAATTCGGTGTCACAAAAAGGAAATGATAGTACATCAATGGACTATCACATTATGCTAAAGAAATGGATAGTTTAAAAGTGATAAACAAGTCTTACTGTGGATGTGTCGATAGGCTTAATACGTTCAGTAAACTGTTTTCGAGATATAAACTAAATTTAGCAACTGCTTAATATTGTGGATTAACACATCTTGGATATATGGACTTAGTACTCCGAAATTTCGTTTGAGGGATTAATTCTGAGATACGAGGTCTTTATAGATAGTTGATATCTGGGGTATTATACAAGTTCTTCTGATTTTACGGAAGCAATAGCCTAGAACTTCTATAATACTTTCGCTATAAACCCCCAAACTGCTTGCAAACTTGAAAAGTGTCGAAAGATCTAATCATTTGTAGTGCTGAAAAGATTCCTTAAGTGGAACACACCATAAAGTCGAGCCTTCATCTCTTTGTCTGTACGGTAGTACTAACCTGAGCTCTCAAGGTCTCTCAATACCCAGATACAGATATCAATTATGCTATATTCACATGTAAGATGAAATCTATGGAATCTTGATACGGGAGTATATTCAAGAAGTGAGAATCACAGATAAGTCAAGTTTCATAAATCTTACCTTAACATATCTTGAAACAATTGAGAAACGTGGTAAAGTTTAAGTGGACAAACATATCGACAATCTAGGTAAACGAGTTTAAAGCTTAAAGTCATCTAAAGGTCAACGGTACTGGTGATATGTCTCAATCAACTGATATGATCCTTTAGACACGAATTCACAAAAATATGTCTGTAAATATGTTTGTACATAGTTTACATTGTCCTATAAATAGTTAATCAGCTTTACAGATTAAAACCAAAAAGATTTTCAGTGTGTTTTAGCATAAACTTACAAAAGTAAAAAAAAAGATTTTGTTTCTACATTGTTTTCAGCAAACCAATGTTGGAGAACGGGTCTTCGAATTCTGGTAAGATGCTAGAACTAGTGGGAATCTATTTGACAACGGGCTGGGAGCTAATCTGTAAAATCTAAAAAGTCAAAACGATAAAAAGTTCATTAATTTGAAACTTTGATTTTGAAAATATCAACAGTTTGTTCGTAACGGGTCAAACCGGGGTCATTAACTTGGACTCGGCAGACAAATCGGTTAACCAAGGTCATTAACTTGGACTTGGTCAACTGAGTGGATTTTCATAACTGGTAAAAGCTGAAAAGATTCAGGGGTTAAATTGTTAAATTTGAAAAAGTTTGATTTTGTGTTTGGCAAGTTCGGCCGAACTTGCTAAACTGAACAAGTTTAACGATTAAGCAAGTTCGACCGAACTTGCAGATGGTTGCAGATTGTTATTCGCTAAGTTCGCCCGGACTTCTGATGGGCCTTTTAAGTTGGGCTCAGCAAGTTCGCCCGAACTTGCAGGAGTATTTAAACTCAGCAAGTTCGGTCGAACTCATTTATCAGTTGTCTAATCTCTCTGAAGCGAACTTGAACATTTGAGAGTCTTGAGCGAAATTGGCATTTTAGTACCGTTATACTACCCGATTGTTATTTGATTTTGGTGATTAGCACACCAACTTCAATGGATGAGGTACTGTTTTGATGATTAAACCGATAAAAGAACCGTATGCGATGAATCAAGATCTGAAATGTTAAATCTAATAGATCTAGGTCTAATTAGACAAAATTGAACTTTGAATCTTGCTCCAAAACACAAACCGACCGTGTAAATGTTTTGATTTTATGTGAAATGTTCATGATTAGAATGTGCAGTTTTTGGTTGAAGATGATGACAAGTTCGGCCAACTTGTTATCAAGTTCGACCGGACTTGGTATCCAAAATGAATAAGCTTTGATTTGAATAACACAAGTTCGACCGAACTTAGTGTTCAAGGGTTTGAAAGTTTTGATAACATAAGTTCGCCCGAACTTATGAAATAAATATTGAACATGTGATTGATACATGTTCGGGCGAACTTGGCATTTTCAGAATGTTATACACTTATCAAGTTCGCCTGAACTTGATGAAAGTGTTAGAAAAATTTTGAAACTTTTTCTCAAAAAGCGTGCTAATTGTTTTGCGTCGTTTTTCAGGCCCAAGTACCAGCGAGGGTAATTGCAATAGAGTTTTCTGAATCTCACAATACGTATATTACACTCGACAAGATGATATGTCCATCTTTGAAGGAATACAAGAGTATCTTGAAGTTTTTGAAGGAAAGCCCTATTCATCGAGCTATAACGGAGCGCACAGTATCTTATAGAAGTCACACGTATCATTTCTGGATGAACGCGAGTCTTAGTGATGATCAGAAGACGATTATTTCATCGGTGCAAGTTGGAAATGAAGTAAAGGAGATCACTGTGACTGAAGACGATATTCGACGGATCCTACAGTTCAACGATGATAAAGATGATCCGATATTCTTAGATGAGAAGATTGTTAGAGGTTGTTTCTTTCGAATGGGATATAAGGGGAGCGTGAATAAGTCAACGTTGAAGATAGGGAAGTGCCAAACCCTTACAAGCTCCTTATGCATGCGATCATTCATACTTTTAGTCACCGAAAGGCGGGCCTTGACGATGTACAAGATTATTTGGCCTGTATGGCAACGACACTGATTCTGAAGACGCCGTTCAACTTTTCTAAGCTTGTTTTTACTCATATGTCAAAGAATATGGAGGATTCGAGGCTATGTTTGTATCCGAGGTTCGTGCAAATGTTAATAGATGAGAAGTTCACTAATATTGCACGTGATCCGAATGATGTGCTTTATCTAAGTCATCTCGATGAAACAACTGTGAAGAAGCTATTAAAATTCCAGAAGCAAGCTTCAGCTCCTGTTGCAAAGCCAGTTTTCGGAGCTATCAAAGATTCAAATTACATTGCGCTGGCTGATAATAAATGGAGGAAAGACGGAAGCGATGATGAAAAAGAGCTAAACGCTTGTAACACCTCGTAAAAACCCGTCCTATAAAATTTCAACACGTGTCCCGCTAATACTCGTATGCCACGTGCTAAAACGAGAGGGACCAAATGCGTCGTTATGTGATTTTATAACCTCTGAACGACAATTTAATAGTTAAGGGACTAAAAGTGTCAACATGCTAAAACTAATCCTTTGAGTGACCTTTTAACGAACCGAGAGTCTTATGATGTTATTCATACTCTTGTGTGTGCCTAATATGGGCCTAAGATAGCTTTATGCACTAATTATAACGTTTCACGCAAGTTTGGAAGTCTAGGGGATATTCCTTACAAACTACGGAAACTTTCTGATTCTCGTATTTTGAATACGGACTTTATATACAAATCCAAATATGTATATACAATAAAATCTTGTGTTTTATTGATAAGAATGTGAAGATGTCCTCCGTTGCGAAATTTCGAGCGTTTTCATGTTCGTTAAAGCGTTTTACGCATTTTTGCGAAACACGCAATCGTACAACCGAACGAACTGACATCCGTGATATTTCCGGACAAAATCCAAGTCACTTATGCCTTAACACCCTTATTAAGCCTAGAAATTAGGTTGAAAAGGGTTACGGGTGACAAAACGCGACGAAGCAAATCCAGGGACCAAAATTGAAAATTTTGAGAAATGGTCACCCCCGCGTGTCGCGCGGGGACATGTTGTTCCCTCGCTTGGCGTGATC
Organism: Scalesia atractyloides; assembly: GCA_947069175.1. Taxonomy (NCBI): domain Eukaryota; kingdom Viridiplantae; phylum Streptophyta; class Magnoliopsida; order Asterales; family Asteraceae; genus Scalesia; species Scalesia atractyloides. Next base: position 23,171,324 of record CAMTDV010000009.1, read on the forward strand.
ACGCGTTTCTCAGAATTTTGCATGCCAGCTGCAGCCTGCAGCCTTGGCCACCACTCAAACCACTTCAGCACTCCAATTCGAAACCATGGCCTCAATTCCGGTTTTGAACACCTCATGTAACACTTGGAGTGATCTCTAGGACTCTCTAAACACTTGTCTTGATCTTGATTCGTGCCCCTCACCTATAAATAGAGCTCAATGTTGAGCTTCATTCCTTGCACCTCCTCTTTTCTTTCTCTCTTGATCTTTATTGGAAGTTCCTGAAAGTTAGGAGCATCCTACTAAGTTGTAATTTTTCTTTGGATCACTTGTAAGTGTTCCAATCCTTGTTCTTTTTTTTATAGGCTTTAAAGCCAAAAGTCAAATGTTATCATAAAAACGTTTGACATTCAGCTAAGACCATTATGGTCCAGCCAATGTTCGTGACGAACATGGCTACGTGATCGTAATTAGGTAGGTGTTAATCCCTAAAAAAGGCACCTCCTAATTACCACATTTGCTTGGTCAATTGACGGGTGAACATATTAATGTTTAAAAAGTCAACGGGTCAGATTTTGAAATATTCATAATCTGAGTTTATACATATTCTAAAATATGTTTTAAAACTTGAACAACTTGGTAATAATTATTAGAACATGTGTAAACATGTTCGGCTAGTCAATTTTAGTTTTAGGGTCGGTTCGCAACCGAAAGTCGCGAAGTTTGACTTCTGCGTTAACTTTCGATTATGAACCGAATTAGATTAGTATGCTACTGATTTAAGGTTCCTTTATGATCATATTATGATGTAGCACAACCCTCTGAGGTTATATGACACGATCATAATAGTAATCCGAGTCTTATGCAAGTTTCCGTAATTATGCCTTACTTTGACCATTATGCCCTTTTTATTTAAAATGAGGTTTTCATCACCAACTTACTTGCAAATGAATTAGGTACTGATGTGTTAACATGTTTAACATATTTTGATGTTACAAATCTGATCATAAACTGGTTTTCAAAGAATATCGCAAATGATACTTTAAAGCGACCGAAATGCCCTTTCGGCGCATAGAACGGTTTTGAACATAATTTTTCATATCAAACTTAATGACTACTGATATAATATCATGATTAGGATATGTTGGGATGTTATTTCGGTTTATACACTGAGTTTATGCACAAGCTCTTGTATTAAGCTCTTAAATGACGATAGTGCCCTTACGACACATAAAATGGTTTTAATCATAAATTTCATATGAAACCTTTTTACCTACTGATGTGTTATACTAAATGACATATCTTGATCATGTAAGTTTGTTCATAACATCAGTTCCATAAAACATCGCAAATATCGTCATTTAACGACTTTAATGCCTTTTCGGCGAGTAATATGGTTTTAAACCATAATTACCAACCAAGACTTGTTACCTACTGATTTTATAAGTCATTTAAAATACTTTTACAGCGGGTACATGTTATAAACTCAGAATCCAAAATAAGTCTTCGAAACTATGTGTGAAATTACCAAAATGCCCCTACAGAGCATAGTTAGATCTTAAACTAAGAAACACACATAGGTTTGATATCCTAATGATATTATAACATAAATAAAGTGTTTTCACAGAATGTTTATGATCATAACATCAGATTATACGCAATTTCCTTTTATACGTCGCTAAATGACCAAAAAGCCCTTATGAGGCATAGTTTGATTTTAAAACCTTAACGGGCATACAAGTTGATATCCTACTGATATTCTAACTTGTTTAAAGTATATTGGCATATGGAACTTGTTCATGACTCATCCGGTTGCCCGGTATCGCTTATAAGCGTATGGTTAAGCCTACGAGGCTAGTTTACGTAATTTAACCGAAACGGGTTTAACCTTATCATTTTTATCTCAATTCCAGAATGTAAATAGTTTACCCATATTATACGAGTCTTAGTACTTGTCGGGTCCAAACTACATTCTATTCCGGTCATCGCTTAATCAAGCGCGTCGTACCGTTTTAATACTTTAAGCTAGCCGGTCTAAGTCTATGACTTAAATAAAGATCCGTTACCATTCTAATCAGTTATTTATACCATCAATCCAGACTAGAGCCTTCCGGTAAATTGTACCTACGCTTAATTAATTGGATACGGCTGTGCTTACTATATTTCTTATATTAAAAGGATTGCTGAGCTCAGGTAAATACTCTTAACCTATTTTCCCTATACGGGCTTGGGATACGGTAATTATTACCGCATGGTCGGGTATGGGATTCGAAGACCTATGTGTCGACGAATTCAAATAACCCGTTTTAATTCGTATTGCTTGACTTAAACATTTGGGGTTAATAAGACCGTGTCCTGGATATCCTTGACTCATTTAATTGTAAGTGGCCACGACCTAAGCACGGGGTGTAGGCATACACCTGACAGATGCGATACCGTTCAAATAAATAATTTTATAACTCAATAAGGGTTACCCAATAAGGGCGTTCCCAATAAGGGAATAAATTATTATTTTTATAACCCAATATGGGTGTTCCCAATAAGGGAATAAGTGGTGTGTCGGTTAATCATGAACCGACATCGATTCCGGTCCCGATATGTATTGTTGAGTTATGTAAATCGATAACATGAGATATAGTTTGTCCCGAGTTGAATATCAAACAAATGTACCAATGTGTACATAAAATGATTTTTTGGAAAATGTTTTCAAAATGTGTCGGTTGATTGTATTTACCAGTGTAAACTGACGTATTTTCAAAATAAACAAGTTACATGTACAAATACGTAAATAGGCTGGACGCTGCTCAGTAGTAACATAAGAGGATCTTGCAAGTCCTTAGATGTGCTCAAGTATAATGAACCTCTTTTGTATATGTTTTCGATCCGCCTGTGGATTTTTATTATTACGAGCCATTTTATTTGAACATTTAACCTTTCGGCTTGTAATAATATTTTCAATTCAAGACTTCCGCTATGCTATTATGTGTTGTTTGGTTATGATGATATCAACATACGCCACGATATTCCCCAACCGGGCCCACCGGGTTACACGTGGAAATCGGGGTGTGATAACCTGAAAAAGAATGGTTCAAAGATTTCAAACCTAAGTCTCGAAGCGACTGGTTCTTAAAGGCCGAAGTAGAAAAGCCGAAAAAGAAACGTGGTGCAAAGAAAGTCGATACAATGCTCATAGATGAAGAAGAACCAGAAAACATTCAAGCTGAAGCAGGTTCGAGTGCTGCGGTAGTTGTTGAAAGTCAAGAGATTGAAAAGTCAACACAAGAAGATGTTATTTTTGCTACTTCGGAAAATGATGAAGATTCTGATGAAACTCCTGTAAAAGAACCAGAAAAGTCAGAAGCTGAAATTAGAGCAGAGAAGAAGAAAGAAATGGATGCTGATTTTGATCCAAATCTCGAGAAAGAGTCTGACGAAGAAAGGCCCAAGAATAAAGCAAAACGTGTAAAGACTGCTACTATTTAATCGACAAAAACTACAGGGTCTCCTCAGACAAAGGGTAGAAAGAAAACGAAGAAAGTTCAAAAAGCTATAAGTAAAAGATACAGAAGAAAGTTGAAAAGCGCAGAAGTTACACAAGATCCTTCTGGCGCATAGGAGAAAGAAGTCACACAAGAACCTTCTACACAAGAACCTCCTGTTGTTGTTTCAAGTGAAGCTGAAAGGCCAGGAGCTACACAAGAACCTCCTATGTCTGGTTTATTGGAAGTACCTATAATTCAATCACCGGTTGCTCCAACGACTTCAAATCTTGAAAGTTCTACTCCAAGGAAGTTTACACCAAAGGCTGCTACTCCAAAGTCAACACCAAAACCTTCAGGGCCTAATCTGTTTGGTGATATGCATAATGATCCGATTAGTCTGCAAGATCTAAACGATTTCTTTCCAGAGACAAATGTTGAACTTCTAAAGAAGCGTGTGAAAATCTTGGAAGATAAAGTTGCTAAGGATGAAGAAGAGAAAGCTGAGCTTATTCAGAAAATGAATCAAAGCAATGTTGAGAAAGAGATGTTGGACGATAAAGTGAAAGTGTTAGAGAATGAGTGAGAATATTTCAAAGCTTTGATCGAAAGTTTGCAGGATGCAATGAAAAGCTGCAGACAGAAATTACAGATTTAAAGTCAATCCAAGCCCTAAATGATCGAAGATTTTCCAGGTTATCAAATGCTCTGAATATCGATTTCATTGCCGAATATGATCGTCTGGATCAACAAGAAGCTAAAGAACGAGCTGAGAAAGAACTAGCAGCAAGTGGTAAAGGTAAGAATGTTGAAGGTGAAGCACCTACTTCTTCTGAAGCTGTAGAGAAATTTGTTGAAGAGAATGTTGTTAGAGCTTCTGAGTCCGATATTCCAAAGGTTGACGAATCTGTCAAGCCTTCTGATCCTATCGTTGCTTCTGAAGAAAAGGACGATGAAGAAGCAGAAAAAGAGGATAAGGAAGATGATGAAAAGGATGATTCTGAGTATGAAGATTGGAATGTTGCTGACGATGACGATGATGATGATGATCAAGGTGGTGTTGGTCTGAAAATTACTGAAGCTAAAGTCTCAAGTGAATTTGATTTCTCTTCGTTGATGGATGATGAATCAAACAGGATGGATGATAAGATTGAGGGGGAGTCAGGGCAGATAGGGCCATCTGATGAGATTGATATGTCTAACGTTGAAAGATTTGTAAAGCCAGTTGCTGCAGTACCTTCTAAGCCTTTATTGTTGATGTTAGAGCATAATGTGGAGTGTGCACAACTATACAAAGGAAGATCTGGCTAAGTTGATCGAAGTTGAAGCTGAGAATATAGAATTTTATTTTGAAGAGGACGTGTTGAATGTTAACACTTTTGAGCGGAATGATAAGTTGAAGCTGAGGATCTAGAATTTGATTTTGAAGAGGACGTGTTGAATGTTAACACTTTTGAGCCGAATGATTATCAGTATGTTAGAAGATTTGAAGCTGACGAGTATAATAGAGTAATTATGGAAGATTGGTCTTCTGATGATGAAACAGATCAAACTGCGAAGTACGTCGGTCCTAATACAGTAGTTTTCCTACATTTGAGGAGATGCACAAGCAACTTGACGAAGACATGTTGAAAGAAAGGATTGAAGAATCAGTTAGAGAAGGTAAAGTACCAAAGCCTATGACAAAAGAAGAGATAGCTCAAGCGAAAAAATCTTGGTTTAAAGAGATGCCGCGCGAACGTAAATTTCGACGTCCTCTAGTATTCTTTACCAGAGACAAAGACGTGTCATTAGGGGATATTTTAAGTTGGGGTTGGTTCAAGGAGTTGAACGTATATGCAATCAAAAGAAAATTTGGAGTGCAATACTTCAAGTATCTTGCTGATTTCAAAACTTTACCATATTGGGATGTTGAAGAGCTGGTTCAGACCGTTAATGTTACATATCACATCAAAGTGATTGATCAGTTATTGTGGAAGTTGATAAAGTATGAAGCGGTCAAAGGATTCAGATATTGGAAGCCATTCATTCCAGGTCGCCGAATCAAGACTAACAAGAAAACAGGAGAGAAAGACATTACGTTGATAATGAAGCGACCTAGAGCCATGAGAAACATGTCGTTGATGCCGATTGAGCAGAATTCTATCCATTGTTCAAGTGGTAGCAGATAGATCCATCTACTTGTGAAGCTGTTATTGTTTTAAAGTTTGAAGAACACTTGGATATTTCAAAGGAAAGAGTTGAGGTATTGGGATTTCAAGGCATGAGAGGATTATGGAGAACAATTAGGATTCTAGATCCGATGTGGCTTGTTAACTGTTCCAGAGAAGATATCAAAACATTGTTCTATAGCCAGATTATGTTTGAAGAACGTGAAAAGGTACAAGCGATGCAGTATCAGAAAGTTGTGAATGTTTGCTATGCAAGAGAAGTAAATTCAGGGAAGATATGGCAGACTAAGTGGAGGGATCTAGAAAGAGTTGAATTCCTGAGAGGAAAAGCATCTCGAAGCTATTCATAAGAAAACTAGGAAGGCAAGTATTAGAAGGTTTCAGCATATGAACAAAGTGCCTCCTATAGATCAGACGCCGGATCCTAAACAAGAACGACAAAAGAAGTCGTACAAGAACTTCTTCGGTCGTGTGCGTTAAAGTATATTATGAAGACATAGTTTTGAAGACTGATACAAGACGAAGACGATATCCAAGGGGGAGTCTGTTGGTGCATAATGTCTATGTCTTAGTCTTATATCGAGTCTGTATAGAATAGAGCTGAATAGGCTAGCTGATAGTAGTATTTATGTAATTAGGAGACAAGTTCGCCCATGATTGATCATGGATGTCAAGTTCGGCCGAACTTGCTAAGGCAAGTTTACCCGAACTCACATACACCATGAGCGAACTTGAGATTCTATAAATAGCAAGCTAGTGCTCCTCATTTGTAACTTTGGCATTTTGGAGGCGAAGCTCTGTCAGTTTGTACTCTTGACGTTTGATCAATAAAACTGATGTTAAACTGATTAATTCTTGTCTATTGGTAAACACGACGTAGTATTTCCGCTATTATGGACGTTAGATATCAAATTTAGGTTCCTTAGCATCGAGGATCGGTCCTACAGATTCTAGTTGTCTTGCTTTTGAAGAAGATCTCCTCTTTGTTGAGGTACCAGTCTCTCCCTTCTTCTAACTGCTGATCAATCTTTTTCTCAACTAGCACCTTGCCTTCATCAAACACAGTCTTCTTATGAGACTTCTTTGCCCTCGCCAAGATATCTTCCGTTAAATCTGGTTTCTTTGAACCATCTGGCTTAGGGATATTCACTGTAGACCTTGCCTTAGCATCATCCATATTCAATTTTTTGTTTCCCAAAGGATTCTCCCCCTTTTTGGCTTCATCTGGACTCACAAAAATGACAGTATGAGGAGATTTACCAGTGGTGGTGAGCAAGTGGGCTTTGATTGCCTTGATATCTGCAGCAGTATCATTGTATCTTGCATCAACCATATTCCTGAGTTCCATCATCTGATGCTTATGTTTTTGCTCCAAGAAATGTTTTTCTTGTTGAAAGATTGGAGTTATTGCAGATTTGAGCTCAGCAGTGGTTGGAGCAGGGGGTTGGCTCTGAATAGTGATCAATTGTTTCAAAAGATCTTTAATTTCATCAACAGTGGTTTCAAAATTTGTAACCCTCTTCGTCAATTCTTGGTATTTTAGCTCATCACCTAACTTAATAGGATCATCTGAACTCCTACCAGATGTGGTGGTTGTACCTAAGATACCATGAGCAGGTGGTTTGCCACTTGCTTCAATCTTAGATACCCCTTTGTTTTGGTTCCGGGGACTTCCCACTGGAGCAGAGGTTACCATAGTAGCCTCAGCAGTGGTTGCTTCAGCAAGGTCTTAGCTATGTAACCGCTGTCCAATTGAGAACTTGGGAGTTCAGTAATTGTAGTAGCTGCCATTGTTGAACTATAACCAAGGGTTACATGTAAACCAAGGGATGTAGCCTCTTCATTTGCTGATGGGCTAGCAATTAGAAATAAGTCAGACCCAGCTTCTGGTTGAAGTATATTCTCATGGATGAGTTGTTGAGAAGTGCTAGATAATGTCTGCTCAATATCTATTGCATTCAGCAAGGGTAACGTGGTAGGTGGTAGTGATGGCATTGGTGAGAGTGGCTGTGTAGAAAGCGCATTGCCCTGGGAGAGGGCTGTGGAAGATTGAACCAAGTGATCCTAGAGCTTCATGATTTGGTGTCCCTGTGCCTACAACCTGATCCTTTTATGAGGATGCAAGAGGAGTTTGAAAGCCGGTTTGAGATTTTTCTACCATCTGCTGTGAAGAAGTAGCAGCAGTGGTTGGTGACTTTGGTGGTGTCACCGGGTTTACCACTGGGATCTCATCTTCCAGAGGACCCTTTTTGGGTTTGGTGGGTTTTCGGGATGCTCTGGATGTTTCAGAGCAGCGGTTGTGTTGCCCTGATCACCTAGAGTAGTAGGCTCAGTAGCAGAAGGTTGAGCTTTAACATTTTGTTCTGTTGAAAGTTGCTCAGTCTCCTCTACTTTTGTTTTCAAAACTTTGTCTTGATTAGTTATTCGTGTAAACGTTTCATGGTTTAGGCTACCTGTGTTTGTAACAGTGCCTTGTTTACTTGCGTTTGATTTGATCTGATCTTGCAAGTAAACACTCATGAATCTTGGATGTATCAATAAAGCTTTTCTTTTTGAAATATTTTTAAAATTAATTACAAGATCGTTGAACAGCACCTGGGAGAAGTTAAAATCAAAATCAGTTAAAATTGCAAATCCCAGATACTGCATGTTCAATGGAATCTCTTTGAAAGCAGTTGTTTTGGTAGAGACACATGTGACTAATGTGTGGAAAAATAATTTCATCTCTGTAGGAAAATTGGGTTTAAAAATTGTCATACCTTTCAACTGTCCGATGTAACATCTTTGAACAAACTCATGTTGCATCTCCCTCAAAGGAAATGATACTGGATGTTGCATATCATTTAACATGAAGACTTGGGAGATAGATTGTGGGCTTATTTGCAGTTGTGTGTCACCAACTTTGGAAGTGATGGAGTAGGGCACATCATCAGCGGATGAGTTTAGTTTAGAATTTGCCCAAAATTCTCTTAAAGAGTTGATGTAAACTGGGGCTTTGACTTCCAGCATGTGCTTGAATTTTGATTCTTTCAGAATCCGGATCATTGGATGATAGCGAGTATTTGCATCAGTTTCTTCGAGAATCGCGGTGTAGTTATGTGGTGTTTTGATGATTAGGATAAATGGGGGTAGTTCTTGTGTCGATTTCCTCTTCGATTTGGTTTTAGGAGCCATGATTTTGGAAGATTTTTGAGAGAAGGGCTTGAAAATTTTGAAATCGCACAAGAAAAGTGAAACCTCTGTTCAGGGATAAAACAGGGTTTGATAGGGTTTTTCAAAAAGTGCACTTGACATGGCGTCTGATGCAACATCTGTCGAATAACATCTGTCCACGTGTAACCTCTGTTTGACAATGTAAAACAGTTGTTTGGCTAACCACTGTTAGAGCAAAACTACCAGTGGTTGTGACCAATTGAAACACTATCATAGGTTTGCAACAGCGGATAGATTTTTCTAAACAACAGTGTTTTTGTGCTATCGGAGCTTTGAACAGACTTTAAGGATTTTATTGAAAAATTCAATTTTAACTATTTTTAAGTATGAATTTCTGATTTTCTAAAAACATTTTATTGCTGTTTACACATGGATCACAAAAAAATTTGTTTTTAATCCATGTTTAGCATTCCAAGCATAGAAATCAAACTGTCAAATGTGGAAGCATCAAGTGCTTTTGTCAACACATCTGCTAGTTGATCCTTGGTATGGACATGTTGTAAAGAAATCAGACCTTTTTCATAGCAATCCCTCACAAAATGATGTATGATGTCAATGTGCTTGGTGGTTGAATGTGAAACTTGATTTTTGATGATGTTTTCTGCTGCTTGATTATCAATTTTGAGAGGAGTCCTCAAGGCAGTCACACCATAATCCAGAAATTGATTTTGAAGCCACAAAATTTGAGCAGTGCAACTTGCAACAGTTATATATTCTGCTTCAGCAGTGGATGTGGATACTGCAACTTGCTTTTTTGCTTTGCCAAGACACTAGGCAATCTCCTAGGAATTGGGCTCCCCCAGATGTGGACTTCCTTGTTATTTTACATCCAGCAAAGTCACTATCAGAATATCATGCAAGCTCAATGTTACCATTAGGTGGATACCAGATACCAAGTGTGGGAGCACCTTTTAAGTATCTGAATATCCTTTTTACAACAATAAGATCTGATTTTCTTGGCATTGAATGTGATCTGGCACAGACACATGTGGCAAACATAATGTCTGGCCTTGATGCAGTTAGGTACAATAAAGACCCAATCATGCTTCTATACAATGTTTGATCAACAAGGACATCTCTGCCATCTACATTGACTATCTTGGACGTTGTCATGGGTGTGCTGCAAGGTTTACAATCATCCATATCAAATTCTTAAGTAGTTCTTTCACATACTTATTTTGACGAATGAAAGTGCCTTTTTGAATTTTTTTGACTTGTAAACCAAGAAAACATTGCAACTCACCCATTGCACTCATCTCAAACTCTGCTGCCATGAGTTTTCTGAACTCTTCACACATGGCAGGGCATGTGGATCCAAAAATGATGTCATCCACATAAATCTGGACAAGCATCAAATCTTTTCCTTTCCATTTTAAAATAGGGTTTTGTCAATCCTACCTCTGGTAAAACCAATGGATAAGAGAAAAGTGGATAGAGTTTCATACCAGGCTCTTGGTGCTTGTTTTAGACCATACAGTGCTTTGTTTAACCTGTAAACATGACCAGGATGAAAGTGATCCTCAAATCCAGGAGGTTGACAAACATATACTTCTTCCTTGATCTTTCCATACAGGAATGCACTTTTGATGTCCATTTGATACACCTTGATGTTGTGGTTAGCAGCAAAAGCTAAGAATAGGCGAATGGCTTCTAACCTTGCTACTTGAGCAAAAGTTTCATCATAGTCAATCCGTTCTTCCTGTCTGTAGCCTTGAACCACGAGCCTTGCTTTGTTTTTGACAACAATACCCCTTTCATCAGTTCTGTTCTTGAAGACCCACTTTGTGCCGATGGGACTCACATCTTTTGGCAGTGGAACAAGTTCCCATACTTGTTGTCTCTTGAATTGTAGGAGTTCTTCTTGCATGCCTCTACCCAGTTGTTGTCTTTCAGTGCCTCTTGGTACTTGACAGGCTGTGTGAGTGATAGAAAACCGGCAAAAAGACAAATATTTTGGGCTTGGCTTCTTGTGAGCACACCCTCATTGATGTTGCCAATAACATGATCCAATGGATGGCTTTTGAGGAAAATCAAATCACCTTGATATGGAACAATGGCATTCTGAGGTGAAGCTTGCAAATGTGTATCATCTGGGCTAACCTCTGCTGGTGAATTTGATGGTCCAGCCTCTGATTGGAATGGTGGTGGAGGAATTGGTGGTATGGATGTGAAAGTGGGTTGATTTTTGTCCATTTGTTGTGGACTTTTATCAACAGGTGTTTGGTTTGAGAGCTGGCAGAGGTTTGAGCATTAAACATTGTTGACCTAGCAGAGCTTTCACCATTCCTACTAACATCTACTCCTCTGCCTGTAGGATTGATTTTGAAACTTGGAAGAATGCAATCATATCCTTGCTCTTCAAATGATGATTTTGGGGTACCTGCAGGGTTAGTCTTGACAGACACATCTTCAAATGTAAATTTAGATAAATCAAACAATTCAGCAGGTCCATTTGTTGGGATTTTCAAATATGAGAGTTCATTGAATTTCACATTTAGAGTTTCCTCAAGACACTTGGTCCTAGAGTTAAAAACTTTGTAGGCTTTGGCAGTGGTTGAGTATCCCAGAAAATAACCACAATCAACTTTGGCTGCAAACTTGGATATTGAATCCATGATGTTTAAGATGAAGCATGGGCAGCCAAGACTTTGAAATAAGAGATCATAGGTTTGATATTGTAAAGCAATTCATAGGCAGTCTTTTGATACCTAGGGTTAATCAAAACTTTGTTCTGGACATAGCAAGTAGTGTTTACAGCCTCTGCCCAAAAAGACAAGGGTAAACATGAGTCTGCAAGCATAGTCCTTGCTGATTCAATTAAAGTTCTGTTTTTCCTTTCAACAATCCCATTTTGTTCTGGAGTTCTAGGGATGTTGTTTTGTCTAACAATCCCTTTTGACTCATAGAAGGCCTCCAACTCCTTGTTTCTAAACTCTGTCCCATTATCACTCTTAAAGATTTTTACAGGAAGATCAAATTGCTTTTCAACTTGTTAAACAAAGTTTTGCAAAATGTTTGTTGTTTCATCCTTAGAGTGTAAAAAGAAAGTCCATGTGAACCTGGAAAAATCATCAACTACCACCAGACAATATCTTTTGTGTTTTAAGCTCATGATTTTTACAGGTCCAAACAAGTCCATATGAAGCAACTGTAAACACTGACTTGTTTTGGACTCCTCGATTTACTTGTAAGAGCTTTTATGTTGTTTACCTTTTAAACAGGAAACACAAGGCTCTTCACAAGTAAATTGTTTTTGGGGCAAACCTCTAACCAGAATTTGTTTTGAGAGAGTGGATATGGTTTTTAGATTTGTATGCCCTAGTCTTTTATGCCATAGCTCTGTCTCTTTATTTAAGGAAACTGAGAACAAGCATGCATTTGACATAGGATTATCTTTTACCATGTCAACCACATACACATTTCCTACTCTATGAGCAGTCAACTGTGCTTTTCTCTCTGCAATGATTTGATCAATCTTTTTGACAACCTCTAGCCCTACTATTTGGCAAGTTTTCTTTGTGAAAAAGGAACCATAACCTTTATCACTCATTTGTGAAACACTTAAGAGATTGAATTTTAGATTGTCAATGAGATTCACATTTTCAAACTTGAGTTTTCCTGCTGAGACACATCCTGACCCTAACACCTTCCCTTTTGAATTATTTTCGAAGGAAATATCACCCCTTCCATGAGCTTTAAAATCTCTGAGCAGGGCTTTACATCCTGTCATGTGCCTGGAGCCTCCACTATCTACATACCAAAGACTGTCAAGGCAAGGAGAAGCTCCCTGCACATGTTTTTAAAATAATTAGTTCAGGTGGGTCTCCAAAGCCAAAATGGCTTTGGATGGGGTATCAGATGATCTAGACTCAAGTTCAGAGTGATGAGCAGTGGTTAGATCAGACTTTTGTAACCACTGCTGTCAGCTGCCTCCTATCAACTGTTGATAACCATGAGGATGCCTATTTACCCTTGGCTTAGAAGGCCTTTTGTAAGTCTCATAAGTCATAGGCACCTTTTGGTAATTAGGCTGGCTTTTACCTCTTGGAAACTGGTTTGATGGAGGTGCATCTGTTACTTGAATTTCTCTGTGAACAGAGGTTTGATTTAAAGCTTTAGTGACAGATGTTTCACATGATTTAAATTTCTGTTTGGCAAGGTTTGAATTTTCTCTTTCTAGAGCTTTTTCTCTAATCTCTTTTACCTTTTGGTGATAGGTTTTGAGATAGACACACTCTTGATTTGGATGATTTGTTATGTTGCAAATGGTGCATCTAGGAGATTTAGGTATAACACAAGTTTTGTTTATATCATTAGCTTTCAAAAGAAAATAGTCTGTTGTATCATGATTCCTCTTTTCACAAAATTTACAAAACAAGTGTTTAACCTTTTCCTTCCTTTTCCTATCAGACTTTCTGAGAGCAGATGATGTAACCTCTGCTGGCAAGTCTTTGATAGGGATTACCAATGCTTTTGGTGCTTTTATACCATCAAGAGTTGAAAAGTCCATTGGCTTGAAGTTTTCCAAAATATCACACTCATCTGACCAGGTTGGTTTAAATTGATATTTTTAAGCTGCTTTTTCTTTTGGTGAAACCTTTGGTTTTTCAAGAATAATTTTGTTTCCTTCTTTATCAGTGATTTTAATTTCTTCACCAGCCAAGTTTGTTGGGACTATTTCAACCAGCTCAGAGTCAATTTTTGCAACATTTTCACAAGTATGGTCATATTCCCTAAAGCCTTATGTTGCTCTTGACTTAAGCATCAAGCATAAGCTCATAACCTTTGCAAGACTCTACCCATTTTTCACAAGGGATGTGGTTAGATTCTAACTCCTGTTTGCAAACTTGGTATTTTTCTACCATGGTTTGGAGCTGGTCTTTGGTTATGCTTGATTCATGCCTTAGGCTACTCATTTTAGAATCTTTTTCACTTAATTTTGTTTTCAACTCTTTAACAAGTTTTTCAAATTTAAGTTCATCTTCCAAAATTTTGTTTCTGAGGTTTTCATTCACCTATTTTATGTTTGCAAAAGCAATAATGCAATTTTCAGAACATAGATCTTTTAGGATCTGAAGTGATACCTTCGAAGCAGCCATAAGAGCACAATCACACTCTTCTTCACACTCCTTTGTGTTCCATGGGTCAGATAGATTGTCTTTTTCAACATCAGCAGCATTCATTTCAACCACAGGTGTAACTTCTGGTGTAACCACTACTTCACAATATTCAACCACATCAGATTTTGACTCATGTTCAACAGACTCACCGCCTTCAACTATGGTCTCAAGAGCCATAAAACATAAGTTTTCATTTTCAAAATCATTTTTGGCTATGAGAGCAAGTTTTCATCAGTTAAATCCTCAGGCAAACTACTCCAGTCAACAAAACCTTGGGTAAAGAAGCTTTGTTGTGTAACCTCTGTTGGTGTAGCAGTGGTTTGAGTGGTTTGAGTGACATGTGGAGTTTGTTGCACATGCAATTGAGGTGGTTCTTAAACATACTGAATCTGTGGAGCATGGGTTTGGACATAATGAATAGGGACAGTGGTTACAGGAGTTGCAAAATGAGGAGAGTTTTGCATTTGATATGCAAGGAAAACTGGGAATATTGGATAGTGCTTTGAGGATTGGTGCCAGGATGAGTAACAATTGGTCCTGCAGTTTGAGTTCTGCATTCCTTGGAAAAATGTCCCATCCTATTGCACTTGAAACATTTTATCTTTGATTTATCTAACCCAACTTTTAACCCCCCATGCAACCCTGGAAACCTCCTACCAGTTCTTTTGTAAAACTTACTAGCCCTGACACTCAAAAGTGCCAACTGGTGTAGGATGTCCATTTCTTCCAAATCCGTGGGTTCAAAGCATTGTAGGTCATTCATCTCAAAACTCATATTGTCAGAGGTTTGGCTTTCACAATTTGCAGCAAAAGCAAAATTTGGTGTACAGGGATCAAAGTTGAAATTGTTTCCAGAAGTTATGTCAATGTAATGATCAAAACTCTGATCCTTTCCACTGCCAGACCCCTCTTCATGACTATAGAGAGTAGTATTTCCCAGTGTATAGTCATCAGTTACTTTCCCAGACTCTTGAAGCTTCTTTTTCTGGTTCAACTCTCTCTCATAAGTGAGAAGTCGGCCATGAAGCTGTGTGAGGGTCATTTCTTTATAATCAACAGATGTTCGAGTAACATAAGCTATTGTCTCCCATTTTTCTGGTAGTGATCTTAAGAAACGAATATTGATAGTCGAATTAAGAAATTTCACATCTACCAGTTTCAATTCGCTTATGAGACAGCTAAAATGCTCGAACTGTTGGGTTAGTGACTCATCTTTTACATGGCAAAATGTTTCATACTGCTGATTTAAGACTTCTCTATTATTCTCAATCACCTCTTTAGTACCACCGAATTGCTCTTTAAGAGCATCCCATAACTCTTTAGCACTATTACAATGAAGTAATCCCGCATAAATCTAATTGGGCAAAGTTGAAGCAACGATGCTAAAAGCCTTAGCATCCAATTCGATTTTGAGGAAATCCTGTTCAGAGTAATTTTCGAGTTTTTTAGGGACTTGAGTGTGGGGATCCTCTGTACTTGGAACCATGGGAACATGGGGTCCAAACACAAGGATCTCCAGCATCCGGTGTTCTGTTGGGCGATAATATGACCCATCCTACCTTGCCAAATAAAATACTCATTTCGTTCAACATAGGTGGTTTGAACATGGATCCAATATTGGAATCTGGTGTGTTTTGTGTCATTTCTCTTGTTTACAACAGATTTGTGTTTTAAAAACTTTTGTAGTAATAAAACTCTGTATTCAAGCAAAACTTATCAAACGAAATTAGCAACAAAGAGCTGATCTGTTCAAATCAATTTGACGTTTAAATCAAAATTGATTGACCAAGCTCTTATACCAATTGTCAGGATCTAAGTTTGAATTGATTGTTGTTTTTGTTTCAAATAATGGAAAATGATTGAAAAACAGAGAATAAGTGCACCGGATTAATAGAAAACTTTTACAACAATAAATTTGTCGTTTTTTTTTTCATCACCATCATGCTTTCAAGTAATTAAACTATTGCATGTGATTCACAAACTCCCCCTTAGCCCAATAACGATCGTTCGATAGTAAGAAATGAAGAAGATATGCGAAATTGATCTTTTTAAGAAGACAAGTAAAAACTGTTACATTGAGCGCCTATTAATACTAATGATCTAACCAATGATCGTCTTTCAATGACATCAGGGTTGATAGTGACAGCTAACAAACGTAACTACCTACAAACACTGCTTAAACTAAACTATCAGTGCATAGCACTGTTACATTGATTAAACTAAAACTAGACTAAGCACTACTGGTTATCCTCTGTTCTTGTGATCTTCTATCAGCGGTTGGGAGTTTCTTCTGTCAAAGGATAGGAATCAATGTGTTTCTTGAAAGCAGTATATACTCAGCAGAGGTTAGAACCTCTGATGGTTTGATCAAAGCTCGAATGGTGTGTTTTGACTTTGTATCATCTGTTCCTTTCCATAGGTTCAATCCCAACATAACTACTCAGATTCAAGTAAACCAACAAACCGCGATTGATCGAGGCATGCAAACAAGTATTCACATCCTAAAAGAGAAAATAAATGAGAAATGAAAATGCGAGCCTTAACAACCCCGGGCCTCCGGGTAGCGGGTCAACCTCTAGTTTACTATCATGTTAAGGGTGGCGTACAAGCAATCAAGCAATACATACAATTCAGCAGGTCACATAATGTCATGTATAAGCGGGATGTCGAATAAGCATTTGAATTGTGTGATGTGTTTTGATATACGAACATATGTGACACCCAAAAGTGCGTTTAAGCGAAAAAGGGTTCAAGTATACTCACTGTTGGTGCATTTCGGGAGAGATGAGGGATCTGAGAGGAGTTACGGAGAGTGCCGGATCAGCTTGTAAGCGAACAGAAGTGCATCAGTGTAACACCCCAAATCGCGTAAAACAACACGCGGCGGAAACACTTGGGGAGTCACGTTACAAATTGTTATATAACACATGGTATTTGAAATTATGTTTTATTGAATATTAACATGATTACATTGTCCTTGGAATTTAAAATAAACAAAACAAGTATATTATTGTCTTTCTTGTTTAAAGGCACTAAAGTCCGCGTCCATCCTACGTGAAGTATGCAGCGACAGTCGTCATGTAAAAAATCCTAAAACATATGTGAAAACATAGTCA
The DNA here is from genome assembly GCA_947069175.1 of Scalesia atractyloides. NCBI lineage: Eukaryota > Viridiplantae > Streptophyta > Magnoliopsida > Asterales > Asteraceae > Scalesia > Scalesia atractyloides. The sequence goes on from CAMTDV010000009.1 coordinate 23,188,402, forward strand.
GCATAAAAATGCCGGTGAGAACATAGGTTTTGTGGGTGTCAAATTCATGGCTTTAGAACTATATTGCAATACCTCGTCCAACTTCAAGAGTTGACGAGTATAAATCTTGAAATCAAAAAGTGTTTGATATTGCAATATAATATATCAACTTTACAAGCTAATATACGTAAATCAAAACCTTGTAGCCATGAATCTTGACTGAAAACATTTGTTTCGTAAATTTGAGTTGTAGATCATCTTGTAAGTAACCATGTATGGTTTATATCTTTAAATAAAAATTGTTAGGTAACCTTGTTCAAAAATAACCAGTCGACCATTGTTCGTGTTATAAACCAATTGTTCATTGACCTTGTTTCTAGTTGTGAAAACTTTTGGTCGTTCTTCAATGAATACATCCAAGCCTTTGTTGACTCCACTATACCCCAAGGCTATGTTTAATAGATCCTAAAAGATCTCTTTAACAAGACTAACAAATAGACGAATGATTTGTTAATCATAAACAGTTTCTGTCGTTCCCCAAACTACCCACCAAATCCAGTGAATAGCCTAGTAATGGGATTGTCAATCCTATGGTACCATAACTTACTACTGGGCGGCATATCAATGTTAATGAACGTCATTTATATCATGGATAACGCACCAACAAGTTGTATCACATCATTGAAACCATATTGTTATATAAACCATAGTATTTGTACATTGAAAACAACTTAGCACATATGAATCACCCCAAAACATTTGAATAACATAAAAGAGGGGATCAATGTACTCGCCTGGGATTTGCGGATAAACCTTGGGTGAATGTGTGAACAAAGCCCAAAGATCAAGAAATCAAGTGTGTCCTAACATCGGATATTAATGTAAATGTCGTGACTTTAATCGGCGGATTGGATAGAATGAGGTCTTGTAGACCAAATGAGTGTTGGAACTCATATGAAATGGTTTAACAAAGTCTACATTCTGATTTGGAAAGGTTCCTAAGTGCTTTTGACCCGTTATGACTCGTTAGGTAGTTTAAGCCACTTTAACGTGCCATTTGTGTAAATACGTGTTCGGATGGTTAGATATGTGTTATGATAAGTGTAAATTGCCGAAACATGCTTAATAATGTTACTACATGAGATTACATGTCAAAATTTATGTTAGATATGCTTAAATTTGATTTATTTGCAAAAAGGGCGTTTTGGTCATATTTAAAGAACATACCAACGACTTATCAATATACTAACCAAACAAAGTGACCATAAGGTATAACCTCAGAGCGTTATTCCCTATACAACTATGGTAACAAATATGTGTTTGTTCGTATCCTAAGATTGACCAAACGGGTCGGGTTTGAAAGTCAAAGCGGTGGTCAAGACCGCTCGACTTACGACCCTAGCTAAGTACTAAACTAAAAGTGACGAGTTAGACATGTCAAACATGTCTAACCTAAGTTATAAAAATGTTTTGGTATCAAAACAAAGGGTTTTGATACCCGAAAATAGTTCCGTCCTGTAATGCGCATTTTACGCATTATTGACCAAAACTTTGACTCGTCACTACAACTAGCAAACGTGGTAATCAGTAGGCATGATCACTATGGAGCATAACCATCGTGATTAGGATCATGTTGCAAAGTTCAATTGGACTTTGTCTTGAACTATTAATAGTCAAAGCTGAAAGTCAAAAACTGTTTGACTATTGGCTTGAAATAACTAAATAAATAAAACAAGACAAGGATGGAGCACTTACTTGTGTTGAAGAACACTCAAGAGCTCCAAGAAGACCAGAAAACTCATGTAGGAGGCCTCCAACAAGGTGGTAGCCTCCACTTAGAGTGTTTGAGATAAGAAGAGATGAATGAGCAAGTGAAAATGGCAAAATCCTATTTATAGTAATTGGAAGGCCCTAGGATCATTACACATGTCCCATGTGTTGGCATGATCTCATGGAGGTCCTAACAAGTGTCAATTGCAGGTGAAATGGTGGCAAAATTGATTTGTTTGGTGTCCGAGGAGTAAACAAGAAGCTGCCACCTGGTTGCAACAACTCTGATGAGCTGGGGACCCCTTACGGACTGTATGGGGTTAGGCCTTACGGTCCGTAAGGCCCTTGCAGGGGCTGAACTTTCAAATTTGGCAAAAATGGCCCCTGAACTTGTTTTTTACGTGTTTTGGCACTTTTAACACCCGTTAACCCTATTTTCAAGCTTTATAAGGAAATATGTTCCGGGTGTCGGTTCGTTTCGTCGTACGGTTGCGGTTTTCGGTTAATTACGACGAGAGTCGTAACGAACGCGTGCATGACCGTAAATGCGTAACGAAAGGTATTTTTGCATTCCGATCATTAAAATACAAGATTTTAATGGTTACAAAAATTTTTGGATGTGCGTACATGTCCCGTATTAAGAAATACGCATAACGGCATAGTTTCGAAGAATTTGCAAAATAGCCCCTGAAGTTGCATAAGCATTATTTTGCCATACCGAAGCCCTCGAAACTTATTTCTAAGCTATGTTAAGGGTATTTAGGGTATGTTAAACTTATGACCTAGTTCCGGAGTGTACATTGCTACGAGAATCGCCAGACTTTCGTAGTTTGTCATAAGTAGTCCATGTGATCGAATAAGCTTGTTTTTGACATACCAAACCCTTCAAAACTTATTTCTAAGTTATGTAGAGGATATTTAGGGTATGTTTAGCTTATGTCACTATTCCGGAGTATATGGTGTGTTAAACTGATTACGTTTGTGTAACAGTTTACGTATATCTTCCAATAAAAGCTTTGAAGTGTCGAAATTGTACATGGACTAAAATGTATGAATGTCACATGAAATTTTACAATTCTCGAGAATGAAATAAAAGATTTCATTTGGTTCAGAATTGTATGATAGTAGAAACTGCTCAGATGTCACAGTCTCCCCTACTTTAGGAAATTTCATCCCGAAATTTAATTTAGAGGAAATTTGTGAAATCATAAGTGAGGGTATCGCTTCAAGTGATCCTTCGTTCTCGGAGTAAAACTCTTAGGCAACGTCTCAGCGAACTTTGTTTATTGAACTCGTCTATTGTCTATAGGAAGGAGTTCAGATTTGAAATTCTAAACTTCTGTCCATTAGGTAGGTGTATGACATCCTTGATTACCGAGTCTCCGAAAAGAGCCATGTAAATGTCAAAGTGACATTCTTGTAATAGAGAAATTCGTGGAAGAAGTGAACTTAGGAGTTTGAACAACGTATGGACAATTGTTTCCTATGAAGACTATTATAGGAAACTTGTGTGTGCTCGAAGTTGGAGAGTGTAAAATTAAAAAAACATTGGTCAAAGTCCAGAACTTCTAGTAACTTAAATAACGCCACGCTTGCAATGTAATAAGGAACACTTATATGTAGGAAGTACCAGCGGTGTATCCACCATGCCCTTATTACATTGTTCCTGTTTCGTTATTCTTATCACTATGGTTCTTACACATGACAAAACTTGCTATGGTTTTCTATGCAAGGGATTTTATAATTATGCATGCATCCATAATTACTCAATTCATAGTTCATTTTGCGATGTGTAGGGGAAAATATCAAACGAGTAAACATGCGATGACTTGTTTAGACCACAAAAGGGTCTCTTTAATTAGATCAACAAATGCTCTCTTTAAATAGACCACCAAAGAGTCTCTTTAACTAGATCATCACATGATCTCTTTAACTAGATTGACGTGCAATCTCTTTAACTAGATCAACACATGATCTCTTTAACTAGATGACGAACAATCTCTTTAACTAGGTCAACACATGACCTTTTTAACTAGACCTTGAAAGGCATCTTTAACTAGACCCTGAAAGGCCTCTTAACTAGATCAACGAATGATCTCTTTAACTAGACCCTGAAAGGTCTCTTTAACTAAACCTCGAAAGGTTTCTTTAACTAGATCAACGAATGATCTCTTTAACTAGACCATGTAGGTCTCTTTAACTAAACCCTGAAAGGTTTCTTTAACTAGATCAACGAATGATCTCTTTAACTAGACCCTGAAGGTCTCTTTAACTAGGTAGTACTTTGAGATCCAAGGGTCTAACTATTTGCATAGAAAAGCCCATTAAGGATTTAAAATAGTAGTTTGGATATCCTTCTAAGAATTTAACACATTAAAATATGGAAGATTCTACAAGGATTTGGATAGTGAGCATTTGAATTGACTTGAACACCAAAGATCCTATAGTGATTCTGATAACGCTATAAGGGTAATACAATAAGAACACTTATATATAGGAAGTATCATTGGTGTATCCACCATATTCTTATGGTATTACGCTCGTTTCGTTATCTGAATCACTACTAATCACATAAACCCATAATCACCGACTGGTCATCAATTTGTACATACTCATTAAAGTACACAAGGAATCCAATCCAGGACTTCAACCTAGGACTTTAAACATCCACAAGAATCTAACTATGAAGATAGGAAGATCTTATAAGGATCTTTGAGATTTGAGTAGCGAACATGTTTCGAAAACCACACACTAGATATGTTAGGTCAATATACGAAGCAAAGTGTCTTTGAAAACCGTGTACTTGGTATGCTCAGTCAACATACAAGCAAAATGTCTTTGAAAACTGTGTACTTGGTATGCTCAGTCAACATACAAGCAAAATGTCTTTGAAAGCCGTGTATTAGGTAAATATGAAATGTTGAAATGTTTTGAAATCATGTAAAATTGTCTTTGAAAGTTTTTGAAAATATGTATTTTGAAATCATGCACTTTGTACATTAAGTAAATATGCTATGGTAAAATATTTTTTAGAATCTTATGAAATGTCTTTGAAATCATGAAATTTTGAAATTTGGTATAATGTTATTGAAAGCATGTACTATGTAAAGTGAAATGAAAAACCATAGAGATGTGATATGCACATAGGCATATTGCATAAGTCCAGTTAAGGAGTCATGGAAGTACCCTTAGGTATCCAAACAAGGATTTAAAGTGGTACTTTGAGCATCTGTTTAAGGGTTATAACTTGTACCTTGTACTTCGTTTCCTATAAGAACCGTGTACGTAGGATTTTCGTAGAAATCACGAGCGATCTCAATAATAGGAGAAATCGCGAGAATAGTTTGATTTTCCAAGGAACAACGTCCTTGGTATTGTAAGGGTGTAACACACATATATGTAATCACATTTGTAAATAAAATGGAAACAACCATATTTATTTATAGACAATCAAAGTGTTTCGAAGTTCTTGGTAAACAAAATAGAAACAGATAAAAACTTAATTGTTCATAGTTGCATTATTGTTGGCTCGAGTCTCATTAATATATGTGAAATGCTCATCCATGTGCAGGATTTACATTAACAATTCTCGGGCAGTTGTTTCTAAAATGATCCATCTCGCCACAGTTGTAGCAAGAACCTGGTGGAAAGTTAGCTCGAGCTGATCGACAGACGTTTGCAAAATGACCAAGTCGCCCACACGAAGTGCATTGACGACATTGTAGGTGAGCTTGATGATGAGCATTGCACCTGTTGCATATAGGTGTTGTACCAGCATAAGGTTTCCTCACAAGGGGTTGTGCTGGTTGATTGGGGGCTGCTTGATTGTTTTGTGCAACTACTGCAAAGTTCTGTGAAGCTTTATGCTTCTTTGACTTCTTGAGGGTTTTAGTTTTAGTGTCCTTGTCAGATGGTTTCTTGTCACCTTTGCGGAAAAGTTTACCCTTCTTGATTTGAGACTCAGTCAGGGTAGCAGATAGTTCGATAGCCTGTTGAACGGTGGTAGGGTTGCTACCAGTAACAATATCATGAACAGGGTCAGGCAGGCCATCAATGTACTTTTTGATTGCCTTGTCCAAAGGCGTAACCATGGTAGGACACAACAAACTTAGTTCCTCATATCTGTTAGTGTAGGCGCGATGTTCCCCACCGTCTTGTTTCAGATCGTGGAATTCATTCTCTAGTGCCCTTTGCTCATGACGTGGGCAAAACTCTTTCATCATAAGAGCTCTAAGCTCCTCCCATGTCTGAGCCAGTGCTACATCTGTGCCTCTATCCCTCATAATTCCATTCCACCACGTGAGTGCCCTCTTTTTGAAAACACTCGTAGCAAACTCTACTTTTCACTCGTTCGAACAATGAACATGGCGGAAAGTGTTTTCGATACTCTCAAACCATTGTAGGAGCTCAGTAGCTCCCTCAGACCCAGTGAAGTTGAGTGGTTTGGCCGAGTTGAATTGTTTGAAGTTGCACGGAGTAGGTGCATTGTTGTTATTGTTATTGTAGGCCTAATAAGTTGAGTCACAAGGTTTGGGAGCACAACAGCCATCTGCTGAGAAATTAGAGCTGCCACTTCGGCATTTTGAGTAGTCTCGTGACGAGGAGGCATTCTGAAAAAGAGAGAGGAAAATATGAGTGAAACCGAATGAGATTGACATTGGATAGCCAAAATGAATTGTTAAAGGGAATATCGACGAAGAATAAGGATTGTGATCAATTGTTTAATACCAAGAACAAACAAATGACACAGTGACTAATCAAAGTAAATGGGTTTTTATAATGTATCGTGAAGACATGCTTTAGCCTATAAGTGGACACTCACCCCAAGAGTTCCCAGGTAAGAGTGACTGGTCCGATTAAGTGGATTTGTACGAACACTCTAGCCTTAGACAGAAAACTCGGGGTACAGGCACCCACCCTTCCAGATTGCATGTGTTCACATTATTAAAGCCCAAACTTTGACGGGAGTTTGAAAATTTGAAGGCAATAAGCCCAAGAACAAACCATCTAAGGATAGATGATTTCCTGAGAAGTTTTTGGAAAAATTTTGACTTTCAAAAGATGTATTGTATTTTGTTTTTGGAAATCACCTAAGGATAGGTGATGGTAATGTTGTAAGAATTTAAACACAAGTAAACTTTCGTTGAGGTCCTAAGAAGGTTATAGACTAGGTCAAAGCATTACTAATAACTTAATTCCCAATAACCAGTGCTCTGATACCAATCTGTAACACCCCAAATCACGTAAAACAACACGCGGCGGAAATACTTGGGGAGTCACTTTACAAATTGTTACATAACACATGGTATTTGAAATTATGTTTTATTGAATATTAACATGATTACATTGTCCTTGGAATTTAAAATAAACAAAACAAGTGTATTATTGTCTTTCTTGTTTTAAGGCACTAAAGTCTGCGTCCGTCCTAGGTGAAGTATACAGCAACAATCGTCATGTAACAAATCCTGAAACATATGTGAAAACATAGTCAACATAAAAATGCCGGCGAGAACATAGGTTTTGTGGGTGTCAAAGTCATGGCTTTAGAACTATATTGCAATACCTCGTCCAACTTCAAGAGTCGACGAGTATAAATCTTGAAATCAAAAAGTGTTTGATATTGTAATATAATATATCAACTTTACAAGCTAATATAAGTAAATCAAAACCTTGTAGCCATGAATCTTGATTGAAAACATTTGTTTCGTAAATTTGCGTTGTAGATCATCTTGTAAGTAAACTATGTATGGTTTATATCTTTAAATAAAAATTGTTGTGTAACCTTGTTCAAAAATAACCATTCGACCATTGTTCATGTTATAAACCAATTGTTCATTGACCTTGTTTGGGGTTTTGACATGTATATCAAAGTTATTTTATCCATATAAAATAAAAAACACAGCGGAATAATTATTTAAAACATGTTACTTACAAGATATAAAACCCATTTTATATGTAAAACCAAAACCGGATCCATATATGAACATGCATGCTATCAAAACACAACCATAGGATGTTTCAAGAATACTACCTTTCAATAACAAGTAGATGAAAAGGATGATGTTTCTTGAATGGTAATCTTCTAATTAGAAGAGCTCAAGCTTGTATACCCCAAGCTTTCCAACAAACACCACAAGATTGCTAGGATTTCTACACTTATGAACTCACTTGAAAACCTTTCTTGAAAGCCCCTTTGGCCGAAAATTTTTGAAGGAACAAAAGAAGTTCTTATACTTGAATATTTGTTAGAGTGAAGTGTATGTATGTTGCAAAAAATCACCAAAGATACACATATATTCTTATGTGATCTTGTCCAAATCTTGTAAGAGATTGCATGCATCTTCATTGGTGGAAGACCACCTTGGGAAGACCCATAATTTTCGGCCATAGGGCCCTTTTTCCAATCCAAGGATTTGAAAATTTTATTTATTTAAATCTTGTATATGTATTTTATAACTTTTATAAAATATAGCATAACATAATAGAAGACTTTATGCAACATCTCATAACAATTTATAATGTTATTTAACCCATTAAATAACAATATAAAATATTCTCTCAAAAATAAATTATCCATATAATTTATTAGTTTCTCAAGTGCAATTATCTAGAAAACCAATTTCTAAATATTCTAAGTGTTAATATTTATTTGTTTGATCATATCATAAATAAATATTATAAGTGTTTGTCTAGCTTGTTATTGGGTATGACCCGACTTGGACAATAACTTACTAGCTACATCAGTTTAATATGTGTCTTAGGCATACCGATTCCAACAATCTCCCACTTGCACAAGATACATTGAAGATTGATGTAAATAGAAAATACCGCTTAACAACGGTTTACTACCACTAATACGTATGACGAAGTGCCATTTAATAACATCATCCCCTTCAAGTCCTAACTTGAACATGATTTAGGTGAAACGATCATTTATCCTTTTGTTACAGATGTCATGTTAAATCCAGAGACATAGAGTGATCATTTATGTTGATTTAACTTTAGTAGGCCTTAGACATCTAACTCTCAACGAATAAGAGGAACAAATCCCTTCTTGACTGCATACGTCTCTCACAATCACCTTGTACCACACCTGAGCTTAGCCTTATGTACTGTCATATTACTGACAGCAAAGAACCAAGTCAAAGTATAATATTTGATGAATATCAAGACCCAATATGTATCTCAGGTCAGAGGATACTATGATATTCGCCTTTACTCAAAATTACATATGATCAATCACAAAGACTCCATGTAGTAATATTTGAGAGCGGGTCAGTCCAATATTTTTATCCCACAAATATCTATGAACTTTGGCAGCAACACTTTACTCTATATTCATACCTAATGAATATCCACCAATCCGAGTTCATAATAGTCTTACCTTCATATTTGTTCCCACAAATATGATCAACTACGGACATTTAGAATAATTAACTTATTCATGGATTTAAACATGCTAAAATGGAACATAACTCAAAATGCCATAATCATTAAAATGAGTCAAAATAACAATTGTTCCAATATCCCAATACAAAGTAGATCAATTCCAATCACTAGAATATCGAAGTCCTAAGGCACAAGTATGACCCTCATGCTTTGGCCGTTCAAGGAGCTTCGTGAGTGGATCCGCAATGTTTTGGTCGGTGTGAACTTTGCGAATACATATCTTTCCTTTTTCAACTTCATCCCTTATGTAGTTGAATCTCCGTTCAATGTGCCTAGTCTTTTGATGTGCACGAGGTTTCTTAATTTGTGCAATTGCACCCTCGTTATCACAAAAGATTTCTAGGGGATCCTGAATGGTAGGGACTACCCCTAGGTCGGTGATGAATTTCTTCAACCATGCAGCTTCTTGTGCTGCCAATGAAGCGGCGATGTATTCTGATTCTGTAGTGGACAAAGCTACAACATCCTGCTTCGAGCTCTTCCAAGAGACTGCAGCTCCATTCAAAATGAAGACATACCTAGATTGTGATCGAGAATCATCTCGATCAGTTTGGAAACTCACATCCGTGTAACCCTTTACAACGAGTTCCTCTTCACCAGATCCATATATTAGAAACATCTAGTCCTTCTAAGGTATTTCAATATGCTTTTAACAGCCATCCAATGACTGTTACCTGGATTTTGTTGGTATCTAGTTGTCATGCTTAAGGCACATGACACGTCCGGTCTAGTGCATATCATTGCATACATGATGGATCCTATAGCAGACGCATATGGGACTCCTTTCATTCTCTCTTGCTCATCCTTTGAGCTTGGACATTGAGACGCATTCAATATCGTTCCCTTTTGAATAGGTACCAAACCTTTCTTAGAGTTCTCCATCTTGAACCTTTTCAAGACTTTGTCAATGTATGCACTTTGGTTCAAACCTATCAAGCGCCTTGATCTATCCCTATAGATGTTTATTCCCAAAATATAGGCGGCTTCACTAAGATCCTTAATGGAAAAACAACTTCCAAGCCAGGTTTTAACACCTTCCATGGTTGGAATATCATTTCCAAATAGTAGAATGTCATCGACATACAGTACTAGGAAAGTGATGATGCTCCCACTAGCCTTCTTATACACACAAGCTTCATCGACATTCTTGATAAATCCAAAATTCCTAATTTCTTCATCAAAACGATGATTCCAACTTCTAGATGCTTGTTTTAATCCATATATTGATTTCTTTAACTTGCATACTTTGTTAGGATGTTTTGGATCGACAAAACCTTCATGCTGAACCATATAGACATCTTCATTAAGATATCCATTGAGGAAAGCCGTTTTGACATCCATTTGCCAAATCTCATAATCGTAATATGCAGCTATGGCAAATAATATCATAATTGAATTTGGCATGCCACGGGCGAGAAAGTCTCATCATAATCAACCCCTTGAGTTTGAGTGAAACCTTTTGCTACAAGTCTCGCTTTATAAGTATCCAAGTTACCATGCATATCAATTTTCTTCTTGAAAACCCACTTACTTCCAACTACTTTGGAGTTAAGAGGTGGTACAACTAATTCCCATACTTGGTTGTCATACATGGATTGCATCTCGACATTCATGGCTTCAAGACACTTGTCACAATCGGATTGCATCATGGTATGTGGTTGGTTCATATGAATCTACCACGTAGCATCCATCCATGAAAAATCCATATCTTTCGGGTGGATGACTAATTCTACCAGATCTGCGAACGTTTTGTGTGTATTGATCAACCACTTGATCCTCTTCAACAACCTCTTGTTGAGTGCTAGTATCAACCAAACGTGTATCGGATTGTGGTTCTTGATCCTCATCAAGTTGTTCTACTACTAGTTCCTTCCATAAGGAACTTAGCCTCCAAGAACTTACCCTTTCGAGCAACAAATACCTTTTGCTCTATTGGATCGTAAAAGTAATATCCTATATCATCTTTAGGATATCCTACAAAGATACACTTAGTGGATCGTATTTCCAATTTGTTTGGGGTGTATTGCTTCACATAAGCTTCACAACCCCATACCTTCAAATATGATAATGATGGAGCCTTTCCATGCCATATTTCAAAAGGTGTCTTATCCACTTTCTTGGTTGGGGCCATATTCAGTATACGGGCCGCGGAGAGCAAAGCGTAACCTCAAAATGATAGAGGCAATGTGCTTCTAGCCATCATAGATCGAACCATATCCAATAGAGTTCAATTCCTCCTTTCAGACACACCATTATGTTGTGGTGTTCCATGTGGAGTAAGTTGTGAGATAATCCCACAACTCCTAAGATGATCTTGAAAAGCATCACTAAGGTATTCACCTCCTCTATCGGTACGAAGGACTTTGATTGTTTTCTTGAGTTGATTTTCTACTTCACTTTTGAAATCTGTGAACATTTCAAATGCTTCATCTTTGTGTCTTATCAAGTACACATAACCATAAAGACTATAGTCGTCGATAAAACTAATGAAGTATCTTTCACCATTCCTAGTCATTGGCTTAAAAGTACCACATACATCCGAATGTATGATACCTAATAAGTCTTTTGTCCTTTCAAAGGTGCCATTGAAGGGTGCCTTAGTCATTTTGTAAAAGACCATTCTTTCGAAGTGTTTGCATGCGATTTTTGTTTATATGTCCAAGGCGACAATGCCAAAGATAGGAATCACTCAAATCTAATTTGAGTTTCTTGGTGGTTGCTTGGTACATTGAACTATCAAATGATGTATTATCATGAACCAATTCATAAATACCATTTGAAGGCATAGCTTTAAAGTAAAACATGTCATTCATCAAAACATAAATGTCATCATTTACAAACTTTAAATTAAAACCATATTGTAGCAAGAGGGAAACTGAAATAATGTTCCTAGTCAAACTAGGAGCATACAAAACATTTTTCAAGGTGATTTCCAAACCACTTGGAAGTTTCAAAACATAGTCTCCTCGGGCTTCAACTTGAACCTTTGCTCCATTGCCCATGAAGAGACTAATGTCTCCCTTCTTGTAATGTTTATTTCTTTTGAACCCCTGCAACAAATTGCAAATATGAGTTCCACATCCGGTATCCAATACCCATGTGTTTGAAGAAATAACATTAAGGTCAATATGTATCATAAAGATTGTACCTGAGGTTTGCCCCGCATCCCTCTTGTTTTTCAACTCCTTGAGATAGGTTGGACAATTTCTTTTCCAATGTCCTATCTCTCCACACTCAAAGCATGGGTCAGTCGAAGCAACCTTTGCTTCTTTTCCTTTGGTTTCGTGGGTTCCGCTTTAACCTTTCCTTTCCCTTTCCCTTTGACGTGACCCTTCCTTTTATCAAAACTTGCCTTGGAGTCGGGGTGGGGCCTCTTCTTGTTGCCTCCCTCATTGATCGTTAGAACGGGTAAAGCCTTTTTACCCATGCCCGCCTCGGCAGTTTTGAGCATTGCATGAAGCTCACCAATGCTCTTGTCCCATCCGTTCATGTTATAATTCATGACAAAAGTCTCAAACTTCTTTGTTAAAGAGTTGAGGATGAAATCCGTAGCCAACTCTTTAGAGACGGGACAATTAAGCCTTTCGAGGCAATCAATGTGGCTTTTCATCTTCAGGACATAAGATGAGACCGATTGGGTTTCCTCCATTCGACATGCATGAAGCACCCGAACCGTTTCGAAGCGTTCTACCCTTGCTTGTTGAAGGAACATTTCCTTCAATTGGGTAATCATGTCGTATACCTCATGATGTTCAAAATCCTTCTGAATCTCGGGAATCATAGTTCCCAACATGAGGCAAGAGGCTTGCATGGAGTCCTCGGTATACTTAACCCAATCGTTATAGGCCTCCTCGTCTTCCATGTTAGGTTCATCGAGAATAGGATCGTCCAACCCCATAAGATATCTTTTCTTGCTTGAGAACGATTCTCAAGTTTCGATACCAATCCATGAAGTTGTTATGGTTGAGACGATCATTTTCACGGATGGTTCTTAGTGATAGGTTACGGATGGTTTGGGTAATTGTGTTTGCATTGTTAGCGGCCATCTACAAAATTTTAACAAAGTTTAATTTTAGTATTTTTGATATTATTAAATTTTAACTATTAATACCCTTTTGTGTCTCATAGACAATTAATAATTAAAATCTAGAATCCAACGTTACATTTAAATATTGGTTAGGTGACCTTTATCCCATTATTTAAATTAACAAGGTAGTCAACGTTTGACAATTGCAACCCTTTGCAATTTCTAGCCATATGCGATCGGTTAAACATCTTTATGTTTAGTTGGCATGTTTAATCCCATCAACACCTTTGTACGCCATGCTTCGGTGAGCCTAATCACATGGTTTCCAAATCAAGTCGTCCTACTTACACACACATGTAAGTTTACACATACAAGTGGTTAGGTGACCTTTATCCCACAAATATGGTAAGCCTACCTCAAACACACAAGTTCCTTCAAATGTGGCTAGGTGACCTTTATCCCACAAAGAATTCCCAAGTGATTCGAGTGTTGTGGAAAAGGATGGTGTTCGACTCGTTTTATAAAAGGGATTTAAGTTTTCAAAAAATTCTAGTTTTAGAAAACTTTATGTACCATACATTTGCATGCATTCAAATTCATGGTACCTTAGTGAAAACCAATTTTCAAGGTTCTTTTAATAAAACCCATTTTATTATAAATCATTAATTTTTAATAAAACTATTTTATTAACCACTTTAATGATTTTTAAAGAACCAATTTTAAGCTTGTTGTGGATTATAAGTTGTTAAGCATGCGTATCCAAATATCATCTAAACAACCATAAATAAAACAATCATACAAGCATAACACACAAAAATAGGTGCATAACCATAGCTAACTATTTTTGACAACACTTGTTAGCCAAAACAAGTGTGCCAAAAGGTACTTCTAAAGGGTAAATATTGACACAAAAAAATGTTGTTGAACTCCCACTTGAACCCGCATCCAAATGCTTCAAGTCTTCCTTTTGTGTTGTGATTTCTCCATTTTCTTTGGGCTTCCAAATGATCTTAAAATTCAGCTCCAAACTCTTTTGGGCTCCAAAATATATTTTTGGTTATTGGGCTAAAATCCCGTTAGTCCTTTAGGCCCAAAATTGGCTAAAACCAAAAACGCATATTGTGTGTGTCTTCTTTTACATAAAATGTCCTAATACATTTTTTCTAGTAAAATAAAATGCAACTAATCTATTTATTTTACATGCCAAATGAAAAATAAATAAATTACATTTTTCACAAACGAAAGAACAAAGATAATTAATTATTACAACCCATTGAAATAATTAAATATAAATCACAAACACAAACATTCAAAATATTCAAACACAAGGTGATGGCTAGGTTATGAACACCGAAATATATATCCACATATATATATATATATATATAATTCATGAGCAAAAATGGTTCCCTTTTACATCCAAATTTTCGGCCAAGAGAAAAACCGAAAAGATGGGTTTTTGTCCAAACAAACAATCATCCATATGACATAATTTTTCAAGATAGTAAAAGTGTCTTGAAAAACAAGGAATAACCATGGCTAAAATTTCGGTCATGGGGTTTTAACCAAAACCAAAAACCCGAAATTTTAAATCATCTGAAGCATGCATTCATATAAGCGGCTCTGATACCACTGTTGGGGTTTTGACATGTTTATCAAAGTTATTTTATCCATATAAAATAAAAAAACGCAGCGGAATAATTATTTAAAACATGTTACTTACAAGATATAAAACCCATTTTATATGTAAAACCAAAACCGGATCCATATATGAACATGCATGCTATCAAAACACAACCATAGGATGTTTCAAGAATACTACCTTTCAATAACAAGTAGATGAAAAGGATGATGCTTCTTGAATGGTAATCTTCTAAGTAGAAGAGCTCAAGCTTGTATACCCCAAGCTTTCCAACAAACACCACAAGATTGCTAGGATTTCTACACTTATGAACTCACTTGAAAACCCTTCTTGAAAGCCCCCTTTGGCCGAAAATTTTTGAAGGAACAAAAGAAGTTCTTACCCTTGAATATTTGTTAGAGTGAAGTGTATGTATGTTGCAAAAATAATCACCAAAGATACACATATATTCTTGTGTGATCTTGTCCAAATCTTGTAAGAGATTGCATGCATCTTCATTGGTGGAAGACCACCTTGGGAAGACCCATAATTTTCGGCCATAGGGCCCTTTTTCCAATCCAAGAATTGAAAATTTTATTTATTTAAATCTTGTATATGTATTTTATAACTTTTATAAAATATAGCATAACATAATACAAGACTTTATGCAACATCTCATAACAACTTATAATGTTATTTAACCCATTAAATAACAATATAAAATATTCTCTCAAAAATAAATTATCCATATAATTTATTAGTTTCTCAAGTGCAATTATTTAGAAAACCAATTTCTAAATATTCTAAGTGTTAATATTTATTTGTTTGATCATATCATAAATAAATATTATAAGTGTTTGTCTAGCTTGTTATTGGGTATGACCCGACTTTGATCATAACGAACTAGCGACATCAATTTAATATGTGTCTTGGGCATACCGATTCCAACAGTTTCTAGATGTGAAAAATTTTGGTCGTTCTTTAATGAATACTTTCAAGCCTTTGTTGAATCGACTATACCCCAAGGGTATCTTTAATAGATCCTAAAAGATCTCTTTAACAAGACTAACAAATCAACGAATGATTTGTTAATCATAAACAATTTCTGTTGTTCCCCAAACTACCCACCAAATCCAGTGAATAGCCTAGTAACGGGATTGTCAATCCTATGGTACCATAACTTACTAATTGGCGGCATATCAATGTTAATGAATGTCATTCGTATCATGGATAACACACCAATAAGTTGTATCACATCATTGAAACCATATTGTTATATAAACCATAGTATTTGTACATTGAAAACAACTTAGCACATATGAATCACCCTAAAACATTTGAATAACATAAAAGAGGGGATCAATGTACTCGCCTGGGATTTGCAGATAAGCCTTGTGTGAATGTGTGAACAAAGCCCAAAGATCAAGAAATCAAGTGTGTCCTAACATCGGGTATTAATGTAAATGTCGTGACTTTAATCGGCGGATTGGATAAAATGAGGTCTTGTAGACCAAATGAGTGTTGGAACTCATATGAAATGGTTTAACAAAGTCTACATTCTGATTTGGAAAGGTTCCTAAGTGCTTTTGACCCGTTATGACTCGTTAAGGTAGTTTAAGCCACTTTAACATGCCATTTGCGTAAATACGTGTTCGGATGGTTATATATGTGTTATGATAAGTGTAAATTTCCGAATCATGCTTAATAATGTTACTACATGAGATTACATGTCAAAATTTATGTTAGATATGCTTAAAGTTGATTTATTCGCAAAAATGGCGTTTTGGTCATATTTAAAGAACATACCAACGACTTATCAATACACTAACCAAGCAAAGTGACCATAAGGTATAACCTGAGAGGATTATTCCCTATACACCTATGGTCACAAATATGTGTTTGGTTGGATTCTAAGATTGACCAAACGGGTCGGGTTTGAAAGTCAAAGCGGTGGTCAAGATCGCTCGACTTACGACCCTAACTAAGCACTAAACTAAAAGTGACGAGTTAGACATGTCAAACATATCTAACCTAAGTTATAAAAATGTTTTGGTATCAAAACAAAGTGTTTTGATACCCGAAAATAGTTTTGTCCTATAATGCGAATTTTACGCATTATTGACCAAAACTTTGACTCGTCACTACAACTAGCAAGCGTGGTAATCAGTAGGCATGATCACTATGGATCATAACCATCGTGATTAGGATCACGTTGCAAAGTTCAATTGGACTTTATCTTGACCAATTAATGGTCAAAGCTGAAAGTCAAACACTGTTTGACTTTTGGCTTGAAATAACTAAAATAAATAAAACAAGACAAGGATGGAGCACTTACTTGTGTTGAAGAACACTCAAGAGCTCCAAGAAGACCAGAAAACTCAGGTAGGAGGCCTCCAACAAGGTGGTAGCCTCCACTTAGAGTGTTTGAGATAAGAAGAGATGAATGAGTAAGTGAAAATGGCAAAATCACTTGTAATTTATAGTAATTTGAAGGCCCTAGGATCATTACACATGTCCCATGTGTTGGCATGATCTCATGGAGGTCCTAACAAGTGTCAATTGCAGGTGAAATGATGGAAAAATTGATTTGCTTGGTGTCCAAGGAGTAAACAAGAAGCTGCCACCTGGTTGCAACAACTCTGATGAGTTGGGGACCCCTTACGGACTGTCTGAGGTTAGGCCTTATGGTCCCTGAACTTGTTTTTGACGCGTTTTGGCACTTTTAACACCCGTTAACCCCATTTTCATGCTTTATAAGGATAATAAAACATAGGGAACTGGAAATGTGCTCAAAAATGTTTCGGGTGTTGGTTCGTTTGGTCGTACGGTTGCGGTTTTCGGTTAATTACGACGAGAATCGTAACGAACGCGTGCATGACCGTAAATGCGTAACGAAAGCTATTTTTGCATTCCGATCATTAAAATACAAGATTTAATGGTTACAAAAATTGTTGGATGTGCGTACATGTCCCGGACTAGGAAATACGGGTAACGGCATAAGTTCGCAAAATTTGCAAAATAGCCCCTAAAGTTGCATAAGCATGATTTTGCCATACCGAAGCCCTCGAAACTTATTTCTAATCAATTTTAAGGGTATTTAGGGTATATTAAGCTTATGAACTAGTTCCGGAGTGTGCATTGCTAAGAGAATCGGCAGACTTTTGTAGTTTGTCACAAATAGTCCCTGCGATCGAATAAGCTTGTTTTTGACATACCAAACCCTTCAAAACTTATTTCTAAGTTATGTACAGGATATTTAGGCTATGTTTAGCTTATGTCGCTCTTCTAGAATATACGTTGCATTAAACTGATTACGTTTGTGTAAAAGTTTATGTATATCTTCCAGTAAAAGCTTTGAAGTGTCGAAATTGTACATGGACTAAAATGTATGAATGTCACATGAAATTTTACAATTCTTGAGAATAAAATACAAGATTTAATTTGGTTCAGAATTGTATGATAGTAGAAACGGCTCAGATGTCACAATCAGTCTTCCGAAGTGCTGAAACGATTTCGGTTTGAGAGAGCAGTAGACAAGTTCGGGCGAACTTGTACCCTGGAGTACAAGTTTGGGCGAACTTGTGCCATTAATCTTGAAGGGAGCACAAGTTCAGGTGAACTTGTCCTGATTCCTTGGAATCAGTACAAGTTTGGGCGAACTTGTGTGTTGGTTAAAGAAGGGTGTACAAGTTCGGGCGAACTTGTCCTGATTCCTTGGAATCAGTACAAGTTCAGGCGAACTTGTATGATTTTTGTCACATTTGATCAAGTTCGGGCGAACTTGGTCACCAATTTGGTGGCAAGTTCGAGTGAACTTGATCTCTTCCGAACGAACTTGACTGTTTTGGCATCCAAATCGTGCATTTTCGCGTCGATTGCTGAGGAAATCGAGTTTCCATCCCTCCAACCTTAGGCTACTGAGCAAAACCAAGGTTGAAGAGGTCTTTTGGAGCGAGTTTTAGCCATTTTACAGAAACTCGGACTAATCCGGGCGAACTTGAAGGTTCGAACGGCTTAGTCCAGTTTGTGCAAAGTGACCTTTTTGTCCTTGTGCTTCCGGATCTGAGATCTAGCTTGACAATGCCTCATTCCATGTCAAAGTGAACGAAACATAAGTCGTTTAGTCCGAATATTGTGTAAAAATCAATGTTTAAAGGTTTTACTCAGATCTAAGCATAGATCTGAGTGGAAAATAGAAGTTTTGCATAAAAAGATGAAGATTTTCATAGAACAGAAGAGATTTGATGAAAACGAAGGCAGAGCCTTGTGCAAAATCGTTGTAAAACGTTGTTGTAGTTGAAAACGGGTTGAATCTTACTTAGAACACAAAAGGTTTCAGTTTTGGGGAGCTCCAGGCAAACTTGCAGCAAGTTCAAATGAGAAGAGGAGCCGAGTATTTATAGGTGAAGTGAGAACGTGAGAGCAGGCATCAAGTTCGGGCGAACTTGTTACAACTTCGAGCGAACTTGTGTGTATTCTACGGTTATGAGACAAGTTCGGGTGGACTTGTGGTTTGTGAAGTGTTATTGGGGTCAAACAAGTTCGGGTGAACTTGTGATATATAAGTTCGGCCGAACTTGACCTAATGGCCAAGTTTTGTTCGATTATTTCGCGTTACGAGTTCGTTCGGCGATTCGGTTCGTATTAGATAGTTATATTAAGCGCTCCAGCAATGCGTTAAGCGTTATATTATCATTGATTTGAGAGAGAGCGAGTTACGTGAGTGTGCGAGCGATTTAGCGATATAAAACCATAACATACATAAATATAACACACATAAAACATAATTCCACATAATTAACTGTGTTTTGCGATGCGATGAGATAAGCGATGCGACGGCACAAGTGTTTATTAAACAATAACACACTCGACTCGTATAGTAGTATAATTAGTTGTGATTTGCGTTGTATTAGCGATTAATAAGCGATTAAATGCGATATAGATGCGTCAAAACTCAATTCCTTATCATAAACTTTTTATAATACAAATCTCGGAGTACAAGATGATTGAAATAGACAAAATAAACAAAAATAAATAACAACGAAAATTTGGAGTTTTTACAGTCTCCCCTACTTTAGGAAATTTCGTCCTGAAATTTAAGTAGTAGCCGTAACAAAGAGATGCAGATATTTAGCCTTTATGTCACTTTCCAATTCCCAAGTGAACTCGGTACCGCTTTTACCTTCCCATCGGACCATCACGATAGGTATGCGAGAGCGCCGTAATTTCTTGGTTTCTCGGTCCATGATTTCGACAGGCTTTTCCAAGAAATGCAGAGTCTCGTTTATTTGCAAGTCCTCGAGAGGGACGTGGAGATTTTCTTCAGCTAGGCATTTCTTAAGATTCGACACGTGGAAAGTAGGATGGACGTTATTAAGTTATACCGGTAGTTCGAGTCGATAGGCCACTTTGCCGATTCTTTCTAGAATCTTAAAGGGTCCTACGTATCGTGGCACTAGCTTTCCTTTCTTCCCTAAGCGGATCACTCCTTTCCAAGGTGCAACCTTTAAGAGCACGTGATCTCCCACTTCGAACTGTAGGGGCTTGCAGTGTTTATCGGCATTACTCTTTTGACGACTCCGAGCTTTGAAGAGATTGTCTCTGATCTGGAGGATTTTGTCTGTTGTTTCTTGAATTAGCTCGGGACCGGTGATTTGTGCTTCACCGATCTCGTTACATGCAATAGGCGATCGACACTTTCTTCCATGCAGTGCCTCAAAAGGAGCCATTTGAATGCTGGTGTGATAACTATTACTGTACGAGAATTCAATTAAAGGTAAATGCGTATCCCAATTACCACCGAAATCTATGATGCACGCATGAAGCATGTCTTCGAGGGTGCGGATCGTGCGCTCATTTTGACCATCGGTTTGAGGGTGAAAAGCGGTACTGAGATTAAGAGTAGTACCTAGGGCGGATTGAAAAGTCTCCCAGAGACGTGAGGTAAAGCGACCGTCACGGTCAGAAATGATGTCACGAGGTGTCCCGTGTGGACAAATGACTTCGTCGGTATAGATTCGGGCTAATCGTTCGACCTTAAAGTCTTCTCGTATAGCAATAAAGTGCACAGATTTGGTAAGACGATCAACGATAACCCAAATGCTATCGTGACCAGAGGAAGTGCGAGGAAGTTTCGTAATGAAGTCCATAGCTATGCTATCCCACTTCCACATGGGGATTTCAGGTTGTTTAAGCAAGCCAGAGGGCCTTTGATGTTCGGCTTTCACCTTCGAACAAGTCAAGCACTTTGAAACGTACACGGCGATAACCTTTTTCATGCCCGGCCACCAGCACTTAGGACGAAGGTCCTGGTACATTTTGTCAGCTCCGGGATGAACAGAGTATCGAGATTTATGATCTTCGGTCATTAGCAATTCACGGAGATTATCACAGCTGGGAATCCAAATGCGATCGAGATACTAATAAATACCATTGGGTTTAACGACGAGTTGAGTTTCGGCACCACATTTCATTTCTTCTTCCAAAGTATTCTCGTTAAAACAAGCGAATTGAGCGGAGCGAATCATGATTTCGAGATCATTCAAAGCTTGAGAATCACGAACACTATAAACATAGCTTTGCCGACTTAGAGCATTGGCGACGACGTTTGCTTTGTCAGGATGGTAGCGTATCTCGCAATCGTAATCATTGAGAAGTTCAACTCATCGGCGTTGGCGCATGTTCAGTTCCTTTTGATTGAAGATATGTCGTAAGCTCATATGGTCGGTGAAGACCGTACACTTAGTACCGTAAAGGTAGTGTCGCCATATCTTCAATGCAAAAACAACTGCACCGAGTTCGAAATCGTGGGTTGTGTAATTCTTCTCGTGGATCTTGAGTTATCGAGACGCATACGCGATAACCTTGTCTTGTTGCATAAGAACACAACCAACACCAAGATTTGAGGCATCGCAATAAACAACAAAATCGACATTTCCGTCGGGAAGGGCGAGTATAGGAGCATTGCATAGCATATGCTTGAGAGTTTGAAAGGCTTCCTCATGTTTGGAATCTGAAACTAAAGGTTTGTCTTTATGAGTTAAAGCGGTAAGCGGAACGACGATTTTTGAAAAGTCGGCGATGAATCGACGGTAGTAACCCGCCAATCCAAGAAATGAACGGATTTCGGAAGCATTTATCGGTGTAATCCAACTCTTGACGGCTTTAATCTTTGCAGGATCGACGTGAATTCCTTGACTATTAACGACGTGGCCGAGAAATTGGACTTCTTCGAGCCAAAATTCACATTTAGAGAACTTAGCATAAAGTCGATTGCCTTGGAGAAGTTCGAGGACTAAATGGAGATGGCACGCGTGTTTGTCTCTCGACTTCGAATAGATGAGAATGTCATCGATAAACACAATGACGAAACGATCCAGGAAAGCTTTACACACACGGTTCATCAAATCCATGAAAACCGCGGGTGCATTTGTAAGACCGAAAGGCATGACCACGAATTCGATATGGCCATAATGGGTACGAATGGTGGTTTTCGGAATATCTTCTTCGAGTACACACAACTGATGATAACCGGAACGAAGATCGATCTTAGAAAACAAGTAGCACCTTGAAGCTGATCAAATAAGTCATCGATTCGAGGAAGAGGGTAGCGGTTCTTTATCGTGAGTTTGTTAAGTTCACGAAAATCGATGCACATTCGAAACGTTCCATCTTTCTTTTTCACGAAAAGAATGGGTGCACCCCAAGGTGAAGTGCTCGGGCGTATGAAGCCTTTATCAAGAAGCTCTTGAAGTTGGCTGAATAGCTCGCGTATTTCGGATGGTGCGAGACGATAAGGAGCTTTAGCAACGGGAGTAGCACCGGGAATCAAATTGATACGGAATTCAACATCTCGAGTAGGGAGTAAACTGGGTAAATCGTCGGGAAAAACTTTGGGAAATTCACAAACAACGGGTACATCTTTCCAGGTTTTCTTGTCTTTCTCCAGATTCACAATATGGGCTAGGAAGGCAACGCATTGCTTTCAGAGATGCTTACTCGCTTGAGTACATGACATAAGCATCAACTTCTTTAAGGGAGTTTCACAATAAACATGTAGCTGATCACCGTTAGGAAGCGGAAAATGAAGCATTTTATCGAAGCACACAACTTCAGCATGATTTGCACGAAGAAAATCCATACCTACTATGATATCAAAGCTACCTAATTGCATAGGCATGAGATTGATCGAGAAGACGTGGTTGTTGAGATCGAGAGTACAACCACGTAGGACAGAGGAGACGGTAATGGTCTTTCCGGTGGCGACTTCCACATCGAAAGTCTTTGGGAGTTTAGCGCGTTTACATTTTAAAACCTTTTCGAATTCTATTGATACAAAACAATTATCGGCACCAGTATCAAATAAACATGAAGCATAAATACCATTGACAAGGAACATACCGTTGACAACATTGTTGTCGTTCTGAGCCTGGCGATGATTGAGATTAAAGGCTCGTCCACGCGCAGCCTGTTGTTGCGGCTGAGGCTGTGGTGGTGGCTACTACTGAGGCTGAGGCTGAGGCTGAGGCTGCTATTGTCGCGGCTCTTGTTTGATAGCTCGGTTAGGGCAGACATTGCTGAAGTGGTTTGGGTCCCCACATGTGTAACAAGCACGGGCCTTTGGGGCTGGCGCTTGCTGCTGGTACTGCTGCTGATTAGCCTGAGGAGTGAGAGGGGGAGCTGGTAGAGCTGGTGCTGTAGGGGCCTGAGGAGCTGATTGACTCGGGCCTGAACGGAAACTGACAATAAAGTGGCCGTAGATGTTGCAGTTGGTACAGAATCGGCAATTGCCTCCAACCACATGATGATAGGTGCATTTTGAGCACAAAGGATGCAGGCCAGTATACGCACGCTTTGCCGGCGGTGCGTTTGGTGCTGCAGACTGGAGTGGTTGAGGGTTTTGCGGAGCGGTAAGGGCAAAGTTCTTACTCGGGTTTTCCCTTTTGCGACATCGGCGGCTGTTCTATGATTCTCGGGACTGATCGGTAGGAGCTGCTGATTTGGTGATGGCCTGATTTGCGACCTTGTTGTTCTTAAAGTAACCAGACTGAACCCATTTGTCATTGATCTCTGTGGCTAGCTGGTAGGTCTCCTCGATAGTAGCAGGGCGTGCTGCTTGAACAAAGTCAGCGACGCAGTCGGGCAGAGCGTTGAGATACTTCTTGATTGCTTTCTCCGTCGTGTCCACTTGACCAGGACAAATAATACTCAGCTGATTGAAATGAGCTGTTAGACCAGCATTGTCGGGTCCATCTTGCTTAATTCCCCAAAATTCGTTCTCCAACTTCTGGATTTCATAAGGAGGACAGAATTCCTTGATCCTGATTGCTTTAAGTTCCTCCCAGGTGAGTCCCTAGGCTTCACCGTTTCCCCTCCTGTTACGCTCCGCGGTCCACCAGTCGAGAGCCCTGGACTGGAAAACACCGGTAGCGTTAATAGTGCGAAGGGGTTCGGGACACCCACTCTGACGAAATGTGACCTCGATGGCATCAAACTAGTGGAACATGGCACTTGGTTCTTCAGTGCCTGAGAAAGTAAGGGGTCCACAAGATTTGATTTGCTTAAAGCTGAAAGAAGTCTTAGGCGCATCGGCTTTGGAGTCCACCGATGAATTGCTGCTGGCGGCATGGATCTCGCTGACGATCTGGGGTATAACCTTAGTCATTTGCTTGGCTACCAGAGAAGCGATGCGCTTATCAGTGTTGTTGTGCTGGATGTTCCTCCTAGTGTGAGATCCCATAGAAGACATCTACACAAAGGATTTGATTGGATGAGATTTGATTATGATAGGTCTATGTTCAAAAGTTTATTATTATTATTATTATTTTACTATTATTATTATTATTATTATTTATTATTAACTACTATTATACAGTTAAGGCACAAAAACACATAGGCACGTATACACGTAAGCACATAAGCACATAATCACGTAGGCACATAATCACATAATCACATAAGCACATATTTTGCACGTATTCATCTTCAAACTAAATTATGTATAGCGCGTACGAGATGCGATATAATAGCGTAGATAGCGAGTAGAGCTGCGTATGAGACACGCGTATGTCCTCATGAGTGTAAGCGAGTTAAGCGATTAGTTTGGTTGGTGAACTAATTAGAGTTTTAGATTTCGAGAGTTGTGCGAGTTGTGCACATATCGATGGAACGTAAGAGCGATAAATCGAGAAATCGAATATACGTAAAAATCCCTAAATTTAAACACATAAATAATAAAAAAACTCGATGATGCGTAAAATCGACGATTATAGGTTTAAATCAATTGGGAGCGTCAGGGGTTTTGAGACATCGACTACCCAAAGTGATTCGAAGATTCTCTGAGTTTGGACACATGATTTGGCCTAATAGACAAATGCTCTCGCCAATGGTTAACGACATTTATCCTTCCAGTTACGTTGTGTTCCGAGTCATTGAAATAATCGAGACTTTGGTGAGATTGAAAATCGAAGAGCGGAACTAGTTATTAAGATGCGGGTTTCACCCCTAACTTAACAACATCGTTCCTAGTTGTGGTTATGCTCGCCGATCAAATTGGGAGTTCCACTAGATAGATATGGAGATTTTCGTCGAGGTTTGGATATCACTCCTAACTCAACGAAGGTATCTTGTGTGAGAGAGAATGCGCGGAGTGAATTATCTCATCGAGAGTTTTTGGTTTTCACACCTATTCTCGACTTGATCATTCGTTTTGTGTGATACAAGCTTTCTTCACCGTGTGTTGTGGTTGCTTTAGGAAATGCAATGTTTAAAGTTCGTGTCGAAGGATTCTAGTCAAGTTCGGGCGAACTTGGCATCAGCCTGATGTCAAGTTCGAGCGGACCTGTCTAATCCTAAGCGAACTTGTTGTTGTTTGAGACGACAGGCAAGTTTGAGCAAACTTGGTCAAGTCCGGGCGAACTTGATCAAGTTCGGGCGAACTTCATCACTTTCGAGCGAACTTGTCTCCCAAGTTTGGGCGGACTTGTCTGTTCGTATTCGTTTTCGGCGTTAATCGATGCGTAACGGCCTGATTTGGTATCCTAACTATAGTCTAAGGCAAACATGGCAATTCTACCTAATTTCCCTATAGTTATGGCTCTGATACCAATCTGTCACACCCAAACCGATGGCGGAAACATCGGGGCGCGGCACTAGGCGAACCAGATTGTCTCACGAGAAATTCCATAACATTATTTAAATGATAATATTTAAAAGCTAATATCCCATACTATTAACATAAAATCCTCAAATAACATTACAAAACATCCATATCTCATTAAACAACTTCAGGTTCGATCTTCCCTAGATTTTCTACTACATGATTACTAAGCAAAACCTAAATCTAAGCACTCAAAGCTAATATCCTCAACCTGCCACATATGTTAAAATAAAACGTCAATACATTAAGTAAAGGTGAGCATACAGGTTTTGCGTACAATATAGATATAAAAGCGTTTAGCAAACACCTCATGACATACGTAATAGTTGTGAATTATGTAACTACTCAGATTCAAGTAAACCAACAAATCGCGATTGATCGAGGCATGCAAACAAGTGTTCACATCCTAAAAGAAAAAAATGAGAAATGAAAATGCGAGCCTTAACAACCCCGGACCTCCGGGTGGCGGGTCAACCTCCAGTATACTATCATGTTAAGGGTGGCGTACAAGCAATCAAGCAATACATACAATTCAGCAGATTTCACGTAAAGTCATGTATAAGCGGATGTCGAATAAGCATTTGAGTTGTGTGATGTGTTTTGATATACGAACATATGTGACACCCAAAAGTGCGTTTAAGCGAAAGAGGGTTCAAGTATACTCACTATTGGTGCGTTTCGGGAGAGATAAGGGATCTGAGAAGAGTTGTGGAGAGTGCCGGATCAGCCTGTAAGCGAACAGAAGTGCATCAGTCTTTCGAATTGCTGAAACGGTTTTTGTTTGAGAGAGAAGTAGACAAGTTTGGGCGAACTTGTACCCTGGAGTACAAGTTCGGGCGAACTTGTGCCATTACTCTTGAAGGGAGCACAAGTTCGGGCGAACTTGTTCTCATTCCTTGGAATCAGTACAAGTTCGGGCGAACTTGTGTATTGGTTAAAGAAAGGTGTACAAGTTCGGGCGAACTTGTCCTGATTCCTTGGAATCAGTTCAAGTTCGGGCGAACTTGTATGATTGTTGTCACATTTGATCAAGTTCGGGCAAAGTTGGTCACCAATTTGGTGACAAGTTTGAGTGAACTTGATGTCTTACGAGCGAACTTGACTGTTTTGGCATCCAAATCGTGCGTTTTGGCATCGTTTGCTAGGAAATCGAGTGTCTATCCCTCCAACCTTAGGCTACTGAGAATAACCAAGGCTGAAGAGGTCTTTAGGAGCGAGTTTTAGTCATTTTACAGAAACTCGGACTAAT
Organism: Scalesia atractyloides; assembly: GCA_947069175.1. NCBI lineage: Eukaryota > Viridiplantae > Streptophyta > Magnoliopsida > Asterales > Asteraceae > Scalesia > Scalesia atractyloides. Next base: position 23,215,655 of record CAMTDV010000009.1, read on the forward strand.
CCGGGCGAACTTGAAGGTTCGAACGACTTAGTCCAGTTTGTGCAAAGTGACGTTTTCGTCCTTGTGCTTCCGAATCTGAGATCTAGCTTGACAATGCCTCATTCCACTTCAAAGTGAACGAAACATACGTCGTTTGGTCCGAATATTGTGTAAAAATCAATGTTAAAAGGTTTTACTCAGATCTAAGCATAGATCTGAGTGGAAAACAGAAGTTTTGCATAAAAAGATGAAGATTTTCGTAGAACAGAAGAGATTTGATGAAAACGAAGGCAAAGCCTTATGCAAAATCATTGTAAAACGTTGTAGAACGTTGTTGTAGTTGAAAACGGGTTGAATCTTACTTAGAACACAAAAGATTTCGGTTTTGGGGAGCTCCGGGCGAACTTGCAGCAAGTTCAAATGAGAAGAGGAGCCGAGTATTTATAGGTGAAGTGAGAATGTGAGAGCACACATCAAGTTCGGGCAAACTTGTTACAAGTTCGAGCGAACTTGTGTGTTTTCTCCAGTTATGAGACAAGTCCGGGCGAACTTGTGGTTTGTGAAGTGCTATTGGGCTCAGACAAGTTCGGGCGAACTTGTGATATACAAGTTCGGCTGAACTTGACCTAATGGCCAAGTTTTGTTTGATTATTTCGTGTTACGAGTTCGTTCGGCGATTCGGTTCGTATTAGATAGTTATATTAAGCGCTTCAGCAATGCGTTAAGCGTTATATTATCATTGATTTGAGAGAGAGCGTGTTACGTGAGCGTGCGAGCGAGTGATTTAGCGATATAAAACCATAACATACATAAATATAACACACATAAAACATAATTCCACATAATTAACTGTGTTTTGCGATGTGATGAGATAAGCGATGCGATGGCACAAGTGTTTATTAAACAACAACACACTCGGCTCGTATAGTAGTATAATTAGTTTTGATTTACGTTGTATTAGCGATTAAATGCGATATAGATGCGTCAAAACTCAATTCCTTATCATAAACTTTTCATAATACAAATCTCGAAACAAGATGATTGAATTAGACAAAATAAACAGAAAATAAATAACAATGAAAAATTGGAGTTGTTACAATTTACTTGTAATTTTTCAATCTTTTGAGTAATGAAAACATTGTATGATGAAAGCTAATATCTCCTTGATTGTATGCAAATTTTTAATTTCATTCCGCTACAAAGTATTGTATGTTTTATCTTCTTCTATTATTAATTTGTTTAAAACAATACAATCAAGTCGAACTCAGATCCTAACACTATTCATGCTCGTTTTGATGAAACATCCTTTCAATATGAACACAATTCTTCGAGTTCTGGTTTGACCACTTTATTGCTCTCCCCTTACCAAGAGGAATACCCCACTCATAATATTTCCTATAATTACCTAACCACCCTAGCCCTACCCCATCTGCTTCCACCAAAACTACACCCTCGTGCATTCTGTGCAAACATGACCCACCCTTGCAAGGCACTTCCCATGCAAACTCAATTCACACACCTAAAATACCAAATTTAACCAACACAACCCCATCTATCACAGAACCTACTCCTCAGCATAGTACACTGTCCCAAACCCAATCGACCCATTCCTCAATCGACTCACAAACCACCCTAGCCCCAACCGAACCATCCCTCAACTCATCTTCATCAACTCAATTGGTTGGTTCTAACCATCCTCTTGTTTAGTCCATCCAATGGTTCCACGGTCTAAGGTTGGTGTTTTCAAACCTAATCAAGTATCATGCCACTCTTGCTCGTACCATGCATCACAGTTTATATGTTGCTTTGCTTGCTACCCCGGATCCTAAAGGCTTTCGAACCGCTTCCAAAAGCCCTAATTGGATGAATGTGATGCAAGAGGAGATTAAGGCTCTACAATGAAACAATACTTGGAGCTTAGTACCTCGACCCGCATCGGCCAATATAGTAGGCTCCAAATGAGTCTTTCGCACCAAATATCACTCGGACGGTTCGATTGATCGACATAAAGCACGCCTTGTTGCTCAAGGTTTTACTCAAATTCCGAACATTGATTTTTCGCACACTTTTTGCCCAGTTGTGAAAGTCTCAACTGTTCGCTTTGTATTATTGTTGGCTATCATTAACAAATGGACCCTACACAACTTGACGTGAATAACGCCTTTTTAAACGGGTCCTTGACCGAAACCGTCTACATGGAGCAACCACCGGGTTTCATCGACTGGAGTTTTCTAGATTATGTGTGTAAACTAAGTAAAGCTCTTTATGGTTCAAAGTAGGCGCCACACGCATGGTTTCAAAGGTTAAGCTCGTTTCTTGTTACTTATGGCTTTACATTTAGCTGGGCGGATACGTCTTTGTTCGTTTTCAATCAAGGAGATTGTCTTATGTGTCTCCTCGTTTATGTCGATGATCTTATCCTCACCGGTAACAAACCCTTTATGCTTGCCAACTTCATAAAATGGCTACATAATGAATTTGCCATTAAGGATTTGGGGTCGTTAAATTATTTTTTGGGCTTAAGGTTATTCATACTAATGACGGGTTGTTCCTAAGTCAAGCAAAATATGCACATGACATCCTTAACCGCGCCGGGCTTCTTGATGCCAAGCCTGTTCCCACACGTCTTCCAACAACTGATTCTTTCACATCTACCGGTACACCATAATCTGATCCTACCTTTTATCGTTCGATCGTTGGTGCTTTACAATACCTAACCATAACCCGACCCGATCTTGCATATGCATTTAACCAAGCATGTCAATTTTTGCATACTCCAACCGCACATCACTTCCACCTTGCTAAATCTATACTTTGATATATAAAAAGGACAATACCGCATGGCTTTGTATTTCAACGACCGAAGCATACTACTCTTTTGGGGTACTCCGATGCCGATTGGGCTCGATGCATTGAAACACGACGGTCCACATATGGTCATTCAATCTTTCTAGGTGGCAATCTTGTCTCATAGAGTGCAAAGAAACAACCTACCATATCTCGGTCAAGTTGTGAGTCGGAATATAGAGTTATGGCTAACACCACCACTAAAATCATTTGGATAACTCACTTGTTATGAGAACTTCATGCGCTTCCACCGGATAGACCCACACTACTTTGTGATAACCGTAGTGCCTATTCATGAGCCAAAATCCCGTTCATAAATGGGCTAAACACATCGACTTAGATTATCACTTTGTTCGTGAGATCGTGATGTCCGGTAAGCTCCATACTCGCTTTGTTCCTACCAAGCTTCAACTAGCCGATATTTTTACCAAAAGTTTGCCGAAACCGCAATTTGAACACTTTCGGGAGCTACTTCATGTTTGTTCACCACCGTCTCGCTTAAGGGGGGATAGTAGATAGCAATCCCACTAATTGCTATCATTCTCGTAAATCACTCCTAGTCAATATTTTGTATTAAATGTATTTATTATTTTCCTTTTATGCTTTGTAAGTATTGTCTATTATAATGCACAAATCTCTACCAATAAGGTACAAAGACTCTTGTCTTTACAATTCGAACTTCATTAGCCTCTACCCAATCGCGACCAAGAATTTTTTTTTCTTCGACCGTCCTATGTGTTCAAGCTCCGCGAGCCCAGACATCTTTTCAAATATTCTAAAACACAACCTGTAGATTCCGACAAACTAGAAGAATCGGGATGAAATGTACTCAAGTACTCTATACCCCATATGTATCTTTCTAAAATTATACAATATAGAAGGGTAGAGAATTTTTAGAGTTGAGATGTGAATTGGAGTGAATAAAATGGGTAAATATTTGGTGTATTTATATGTAAAAAAATGTTTTTTTAATATAATGGTGGGTCCCACATGAATATGCTATATTCATCAAATAATTCCACCATCACACACTTCTATCCACTCACGATGTACATCACGAGTTCCCTCCTATCCACAAGTGATAGCACACTTGGGGTGGTGTTCTATCACTTGTCACGACTGGCTATCATCCCGATCACCCTTAGATTTTCATGGGATTCTAAACAAACCTTTTTGTTAAACTTTCAACTCTTCCTAGCAGTTGTTATCTTAAGACCAAGTTTTAAGTCATGCTTGTAGAGTGTCGAGATCGGACCAAATTTGGAATAACAAATACCACTTTTCCCGTCACACGCCCATAAACATAATTGGGACTCTATCTTCGCAATGGTAGTAATACGATATCCAAATGTCCTAACAAAAGTTATGGTGGACATACATCTCTTAAATGGCATATTTTTGTTAGCTGTAAAAAGTAAAACGATTTTATTAAAGTTTACATATATAGAAAAGTTCTTTTGTAGTTTAATACAAGAATAATCTTACCTAGTTTAATCTCACCTATAATAAAACTATGGCAGATTGGATTTAAATAATCCCAACTCACTATTATTGGCCAATAATAATCCCAACTCATTTAATCACCAAAAATAATCCGAACTATTCACTTTTGTTTGTAAAATACTCCCACGTTAAAAAACACTAACTAGGTTAAAAAAAATTGCTGATGTGGCTGAACATGTGTGCACTGACGTGGCTGGTTAACATCTTACCAGTGTATATAATCATTATCAGCCTTATTTGCACACACAATCGCACTCTCCATCAAAACCCTAATTCTACAAATTGGGCAAATTCAGTCGATCCCCAAACGAAAACATGAGCTCAAATCTTCATCTCCTTCAATTCGTTCACAAAACCCTAAAATTTTTAGACTTGGCATCGATGGTAATGTTTATTGTAACCATGAATTGCTTGCAATCCGTAGGGTGGCTGGAAATCGAGGCTCAAGGCAAGGTGAAGAGTTTTACGGATGCCCTCTATGGCCTATAAGTTATTGAATCTGATTGGCAATTTGATTTCATCACTTTCTCGAACTTTAACCGGTTGTTTTTAATTGCCTGTTCATTTCAGTGATCTGATTGAAAATTCTTTGTGTGGAAACAAGAGGTGGATGTTGTATTAGCAAGTGAATGCAACTGTGGTGTGCTTGAGATGAAGAATGCAAGACTGGTAATAGAGAAGAGGGTGTTAGAAGAAGAAAATCGGAGATTAAGAAAGCCTTCAAAGAAAGCATGTTTTTTGGCATTTGTCTGTATTGTATATTTTGACAGGTTTTATTATGTAATAACTTTTGGATAATTATATGAATCTTGTTTTGACTATGAATTGGGTTTTGAGTATGGTCACAAAGCCTGGACACAATTGACCAACACTTAATACACAATTGACCAAAAATGGACAGTATGCACCTACAAAAAATGGACACAATTGAATATGTTAATAACTGGACACAATTGACAATAAAACTGGACACAGTTGACAAATGTTAACATCTGGACACAATCGACATTAAAACCTGGACATAAATTAACTACCAGAAGACATACACATATAAAACTGATAAGATCTGGACAAAAAATAACAACCAAAAGACAATAAAATCCCAAAGTACAAACTACAACCAGTTTCAACATCCCATACGAGATAGTACAAGTCTTAACCAAAACCATAAGACAGACACTATAGTTCCTTCCAAAACAGGGTAGTACTAAATGTAACAACTCTCCAAAACACCGCGAAATTAGCCAAAATGTAAAACCGTACATGCAAATCGAGACGCGACACGCAAAACGAGACAGGTCCACCTGGACAGTCCAGGCGCCACGTGCTAGAGACACCAGTCTCCGTCGCGACGTGCGGGAGGTATCTAGGTGATGTGTCACCGTTTCGCGCCATCTGGCAACCCTACACTTGTGACCAGGCTGACCTAGCCTAGCTAGGCATCTCAGGCGCCACGCGAGGGGACTCCCGGATTCTCACGCGACGCGCGGGGGAGGTCAAAATCGGGTATAAAAGGAGCAGCGTGGGACTGAGTTCTGTGCTCAAAATCAAACGAAAAACTTGATCGTATAATCTCTCTATCCCCGTTTCTCTGAACAATACCCCCTATAACCCTAAACCCCTAAACCTGCGAAGCGCTGCCCGCTGTAAGTAACTTAACCCCCGATCACTAATTCACTATCCTACCCAATCGATCTAGAATCGCCAACGCATGTCTAGGTTCTGCCCGACTACGTTCATTGGAGTTCTGTCAAGTGTTGTATGGACACCCTACCCAATCGATCTAGAATCGCCAACGCATGTCTAGGCTTTGCCCGACTACGTTCGTTGGAGTTCTGTCGAGTGTTGTATGGTTAAAGTGACTTGAGTTAACTTACTAACACATGTGCATTGTATGTTGTAATAGAAATCCCGGGAAGTAATCAAGAACCATCACCAGGAAACTCCGTAGGAATACTTAAAGTGTTCAAGGCAAGTACGTTCTCTTTGTGTAAATCTTTTTATGAGTCAAAATGTGTTACCAAAACCTCAAATGTTTTAACTATGCTTAACAGTGATTGAGTATATGTATTCTATAATTACTGCCAGTATGTTGGGGTTTTGTATACATTGCTAGTCCAAACTCACGGGAATGTGACTGGAACCGTTACTGTTGGGTGACAGGGCCCAAAGTAATATGACCCACAAGTCAGGATTGACAGTACTGATTGAGTAATTATGTAGATATAAACATTGTAAATGCGGATGCTCCTCAATAACTGTAAAGTATAATCACTTGTTTTGATAAAAATGAGATGGATTCGCCATTATTTCTTGCTAATAAAATGTTTTTAAAAAGCGTTTCAGGTAACTTAATGTGAAGCTAACAGAAGCCAGCTGGAGAGCACCGAAGGCTTAGAAAAGTGGCTATAAAAGTAACCTAAATAAAAAGGAGTTTATGTTTTCCAAAAATTAGGGTTTATCCCTAAAAATATGTATTGTAATGGAAACATGGGTTTTACCCCATTTGTTTAATATAAAACTTTGGTGTTTTGAAACTCTGGTATTTATTTTCTAACTACGATCCTTATGTCGTAATTCCGCTGCCAAATTTATAAAACTGGTACAACCAGCTCTGTGTCTCGCGGCCCCCGCTCCCAGGGTGGGGTCGGGGGTTGCAACAGAAGGTGGTATCAGAGCTATGCCACTGGTTTAAGCCATTTTGGTGTTCTTTTGAAATACCTAAATTTTAAACAAATGTGTTAGAAAAAATCTGCGACTTTATAGGTATATATTATTTGGTATTATTTTACTAACTACTTTAGTTTATAGAATGAGTGATCAGGGTACTTCTGACGCTTATCGTCACCTACCTCATTCTCTGATGGTTGAAGGAACATCCCAGCCAACCACAGACTACACCGCTGATTCCGAGATGTTTTTGTTTTCAAATCCAAATCTGTAGAACCTTTTCCCCCTAAAAAGAGAAATTGGTTTAGTAGAGCCAAAGTAGAGAAAAGGAAAAGACTGAGACAAGTACAACATCAAGCCATAGCAGCTAGAACTGAGAGAAACACCCGAAACCCATAAATTAGACCCTTGTGGGAGGAAGAATTGGATAGGCAGCTAGCAAATTTTCACATGTTTGGAAATGCAGAAGGAGAACCTAATTTCAATCAAGTAGCAAATCCAGAACCCCCGTTGCTTCCCTTATTTCCTAACCAACCCATAAACCTAGAGCAGAACCAGAAAACCAATTTCCAATACCAGCCTTTGACCCTAATGAGATACCTACAATTCCAGCTCCAAACCCTTTAGATCCAGGGTGAGCTAATAACTGGGCTATTCAGAACCTGCTAGAAAACCCAATCCCATATGAAGAACCAGTTCCACCTTACCCTGAACCAGTGCCAGCCCCAATACTACCCAGGGAACATGTGGAAGAACTCCGCCAACTTGGAGATGAATTGGTGAAGGAAGGAAACCGAATTCGCCACATCGGAGAGAAGCTCGTCTCGAAGTATGACGAGCGAGAAATGCAGTTTTAAGGAAGCCATAGCTTAATATATAATATATGTGTGTGTATTTTGTAACGTTAAAAAAAACATAAAGTAATATCACTTATATAAGTATATCGATGCATAGGCTAGTAATATTTGAATTCCAGTTATGCTTGTACTAGATGCATATGTATGAAAAGAGTAAAAGTCGCAATGTTCTACGATTTTGGTTCACTGTGTTGGTGTAATTGTTATTTAATTTATTCTGTGATATTAATACCTGCTAAATGTTTATAATTCAGATGTCAGACAAAGTAAATCAGGAAACCCAGAATAACGATATTAACGGGAATCAAATGAATAAAAGTGTTATCGAACACATAGTGGCCCAAGGAATCATAGATGCTATGCCTTATATTATCGACACCATTAAAAAGGCAGGAAATAATGATTCCATAAACGGGAATAGACGTGTACCCCCTGAATCTAATCACAGCATGAATGGAAATCCCGAACCGTTAATCCAAGCTCCAATTCCAAAAAGAAGAAGAACCATCTCATATGGTTGTTCTTATAAAGAATTCTTATCATGCAAACCGATAGAATTCTCAGGTAATGAAGGAGCTATTTCAGCCTTGCGCTGGATAGAAAAGACAGAAGCCGTCCTCAAGATAAGTAAATGTGCAAATGAAGATAAAGTCATGTATGCTTCTAATCTTTTTAAAGATGCCGCTTTAGAGTGGTGGAATACCATTCTTCAGTCCAAAGGAAATGACAGAGTTTACAGTATGGAATGGAACAATTTTAAGGAAATAGTTGAAAGGAAATTCTGTCCTCCTAATGAAAAGGAGCAGATTGTTAATAAATTCCTAAAGCATAGAATGACTGGGGTAAAATGCAGAGAATATACTACCATATTCTTTGAATATGCAAGGATTGTACCAACCCTGGCTTCACCAGAACCAATATTAATCTCCCGTTACATTTGGGGATTAATCAGTGAAATCAGACATGTAGTCAAGGCAGCTAGACCACAAACCATAGAAGAGGCAGTGGAATTTGCAAATACTTTGACAGATGAACTGGTACGTACGCAAGAAAAAAAAACCAGAAAAGGAACCTAGCTCAAAAGATCACACAGGAGCTACGTTATGGAAATTCCAACCGTGGGAAAGGAGCAAGTTCTTATTCACCTCCGTATAAGTACTGCAAAAGGAGCCATTCGGGTAAATGCTCTACATACTGCAATTTTTGCAAAGTTCCTGGGCATAAGGAAAAAGACTGCAGGAAGAAAGTTAGGAATGGGCTATGCTACCATTGCGGGGAAGCTGGTCATATTAGAACTAACTGCCTGAAACTAGCTCTAGCGGCAAACAATAAAGCAAAGACAGCCAAAGGACCCAAGAAGACTGCCAGAGCATTCATGCTGACCGCGGAAGAAGCAAAGATGATTCCGGATGTGATTGCCGGTACGTTTTTAGTTAATGATGTTTATGCAAAAGTATTGTTTGACTCTGGTGCAAACCAAAGTTTCATTAATACTTCCTTTTGCAATTTTTTTAATCAACCATTGACTAAACTTCACCATAACTGTCTGGTGGAGACGGCAAATGGATCTTCTATCCAAATAAGCAAAATCCTGCAAGGAGCAAAGATAGGAATTTTAAATCATAATTTTTCTGCTAACCTTTTTCCAATGGATCTTGCCGGATTTGATGTCGTGTTAGGAATGGATTGGTTGGTAGCCAATCAGGCACGAATAATATGTGATCAAAAGTCTGTAGAGTAAATACGCCATCTGGTGAAAGGATCACAATTAAAGGAGATAAGTCGACAAAATCAACAAAGTTCATCTCTGTGATAAAAACTGCAAGCTATGCACGGAAAGGAGAAATAGTGTATATGATTTTCGTAATCATTAACACTAAAGGAAAAGAATTAAAAGATATTCCTGTAATATCTAATTCCTCAGATGTCTTCCCGGAAGAGTTGCCTGGATTACCACCAGATCGAGAGGTTGAATTTAGAATTCACCTAATACCAGGAACGGCACCGATTGCCAAAGCACCCTATCGCCTAGCACCGACGGAGATGCAGGAACTGAAGAAACAACTGGACGAATTACTAGAGAAAGGTTTCATACAACCCAGCTCATCGCCATGGGGAGCGCCGTGTAGTTTGTTAAGAAGAAAGACGGATCAATGCGTATGTGCATTGACTACCGAGAATTGAATAAGGTTACAATTAAAAATTGGTACCCGTTACCAAGAATTGACGATTTGTTCGACCAACTCCAAGGAGCCTGATTCTTTTCTAAGATCGACTTACGCTCAGGATATCATCAGTTGAAAGTACAGGAAAAGGACATTCATAAAACCGCTTTCCAAACAAGGTACGGCCATTATGAATTTACTGTCATGCCGTTTGGTTTAACCAATGCCCCAGCTGCATTTATGGACATGATGAACAGGATATGTAAACCATACCTGGATAAATTCGTAATTGTCTTTATAGATGATATTCTAATTTACTCGAAGAGTAAGGAAGATCACGCAGAGCATTTGCATATACTCCTTATATTTGCTAAGGAAGGAAAAGCTTTACGCAAAATTCTCAAAATGCGAATTTTGGTTACAAGAAGTACAATTCCTTGGACATCTGGTGAATCATGAAGGAATTCATGTGGATCCCACAAAGGTCGAAGCGATTACCAAATGGAAGGTTCCAGAATCACCCACGGAAGTAAGAAGTTTTTTTGGATTGGCAGGATATTATAGACGTTTTATTCAAGATTTTTCTAGAATAGCCATCCCGTTAACCAAGCTAACTTGCAAATCGGTTAAGTTTGAATGGGGACCAAAATAGGAAGAAGCATTCAGTATTTTAAGCAAAAGTTAACCAACGCACCAATACTCGCTTTGCCAGAAGGAACTGAAGACTTCGTAGTTTATTGTGATGCGTCTAAGTTAGGTTATGGATGTGTGCTGATGCAACGTCAAAAGGTTATTACTTATGCCTCTAGACAACTTAAGCATGAAGAGAATTATACAACCCATGATCTAGAGTTAGGAGCAATAATTTTTCCCCTTAAGATTTGGAGACACTATCTTTATGGTAGTAAGTTTGTAGTATTCACAGATCATAAGAATTTAAGATATGTCTTTGGACAAAGGGAATTAAACATGAGACAGAGGCGATGGATGGAAATTCTTAGTGATTATGATTGTGATATCCAGTATCATGCAGGAAAAGCTAACATAGTAGCTGATTCTTTAAGTCAAAAGTATCATGAGAAGCCAAAAAGAGTACGCTCTCTTAGAATAAACATGCAGATAGATTTAAATGAGCAAATTAAACAAACACATGAAACAGAAATCAAGGACGATGCTGAAGGATTAAAAGGAATGATTAAAGAATTAGAGAAAGGAACAGATGGAATTTGGAGATTCCATAAAAACAGAATTTGGATCCCTATCCAAAGAGATCTACGAAAGCGAATACTAGAGGAAGCCCATAAGACTAAGTATACAATGCATCCTGGAAGTGATAAGATGTATAAAGACTTGAGAAAGAATTTCTGGTGGATAGGAATGAAAAGGGATGTAGCAAGCTACGTTGCCAAATGTCTAACATGTTCCTAGGTTAAAGCTGAACATCAGAAACCTTCAGGCCTGTTGCAACAATTGGAAATACCTATTTGGAAATGGGAAATGATAACCATGGATTTTGTTACCAAACTACCTAGGACACGAAAAGGTAATGATACTATCTGGGTGATTATAGACCGGTTAACCAAATCTGCTCATTTCTTACCGATGAAGGAAACGTTCAGTATGGAACAATTAGCTAAATTATATGTAAATGAAATAGTTTCGTTGCGTGGAATTCCTTTATCTATTGTATCTGACAGGGACAGCCGTTTTACCTCTCATTTTTGGACAAGTTTCCAAAAAGCAATGGGAACAAGACTAAATCTGAGTACGACATATCATCCTCAAACAGACGGTCAAAGTGAAAGAACAATTCAAACAATGGAAGACATGCTTAGAGCTTGTGTAATTGATTTCGGAGGAAATTGGGATGAGCATTTGCATTTGATAGAATTTTCCTACAACAACAGCTATCATAACAGCATCAATGCTGCACCATTTGAAGCCCTCTACGGGCGGAAATGTCAAACTCCAGTATGATGGGTAGAGATTGGAGAAAAGCAACTATCAGGTCGTGAAATTGTGCAAGAAACAACTGACAAAATCATTCAAGTCAAGGAAAGACTGAAAGCGGCTCAAGATCGCCAAAAGAGTTATGCAGATAACAGACGTAAACCCTTGGAATTTCAAGTCGGAGAAAAAGTGCTGTTAAAAGTCTCACCCTGGAAAGGAGTTGTAAGATTCAGCAAGAAAGGAAAACTAAGCCCAAGGTATGTTGGACCTTTTTAATTGTCAAACGAATAGGGCCAGTAGCCTATCAGCTACAATTTCCAGAGGAAATGGCAGGAATACATGATGTATTTCATGTATGCAATCTCAAGAAATGTCTAGCAGACGAATCATTGGTGATACCTCTTCAAGATGTAGAGATAAATGAGAAACTAAAATTCGTTGAGAAACCCATTCAGATTGAAGATAGAAAGACCAAGAATCTCAAACGCAAGAGATTAATTCTGGTAAAAGTAAAATGGGATTCAAAGAGAGGACCAAAATATTCATGGGAGCTGGAGTCAGAAATGCAAAGAAAGTATCCACACCTATTCAAGTGAATCTCGAGGACGAGATTTAAAACAAGGTGGGGAGGATGTAACAACTCTCCAAAACACCCCGAAATTAATCGAAACGTTAAACCGGACACGCAAATCGAGACGCGGCATGCAAAACGAGACAGGTCCACCTGGATAGTCCTGGCGCCATGCGCCATAGACACCAGTCTCTGTCGCGACGCGTGGGAGGTATCCAGGTGACGTGTCACTGTTTCGCGCCATCTAGATACCCTACACTTGTGACCAGGCTGACCTAGCCTAGCTAGGTATCTCAGGCGCCACGCGAGGGGACTCCCAGATTCCCACGCGACGCGCGGGGGAGGTCAAAATCGGGTATAAAAGGAGCAGCGTGGGACTGAGTTCTGTGCTCAAAATCGAATGAAAAATTCGTATCCCCGTTTCTCTGAACAATACCCCCTAAATCCCTAAACCCCTAAACCTGCGAAGCGCTGCCCGTTGTAAGTAACTTAACCCCCGATCACTAATTCACTATCATACCCAATCGATCTAGAATCGCCAACGCATGTCTAGGCTCTGCCCGACTACGTTTGTTGGAGTTCTGTCAAGTGTTGTATGGACACCCTACCCAATCGGACTAGAATCGCCAACGCATGTCTAGGCTCTGCCCGACTACGTTCGTTGGAGTTCTGTCGAGTACTGTATGGTTAAAGTGACTTGGGTTAACTTACTAACACATGTGCATTGTATGTTGTAATAGAAATCCCGGGAAGTAATCAAGAACCATCACCAGGAACTCCGTAGGAATACTTAAAGTGTTCAAGGCAAGTACGTTCTCTTTGTGTAAATCTTTTTATGAGTCAAAATGTGTTACCAAAACCTCAAATGTTTTAACTATGCTTAACAGTGATTGAGTATATGTATTCTATAATTACTGCCAGTATGTTGGGGTTTTGTATACATTGCTAGTCCAAACTCACGGGAATGTGACTGGAACCGTTACTGTTGGGTGACAGGGCCCAAAGTAATATGACCCACAAGTCAGGATTGACAGTACTGATTGAGTAATTATGTAGATATAAACATTGTAAATGCGGATGCTCCTCAATAACTGTAAAGTATAATCACTTGTTTTGATAAAAATGAGATGAATTCGCCATTATTTCTTGCTAATAAAATGTTTTTAAAACGCGTTTCAGGTAACTTAATGTGAAGCTAACAGAAGCCAGCTGGAGAGCACCGAAGGCTTAGAAAAGTGGCTATAAAAGTTACCTAAATAAAAAGGAGTTTATGTTTTCCATAAATTAGGGTTTATCCCTAAAAATGTGTATTGTAATAGAAACATGGGTTTTACCCCATTTGTTTAATATAAAAGTTTCGTGTTTTGAAACTCTGATATTTTTTTCTAACTACGATCCTGATGTCGTAATTCCGCTGCCAAATTAATAAACACCGGTACCACCAGCTCTGTGTCTCGCGGCCCCCGCTCCGGGGGTTGGGTCGGGGGTTGCGACACTAAAGAATTAAACAAAACAAAAGCATTAAACAACACAAAATCATATCAACAAAAGTCTTCATTCAGCTGATTGATTTGTGGCTTTTGAGATCTTTTTTGTCCTGCCCCCTCTTAGCTGGCCTCTGAGTTTGTTGTGATGCTACATTCCCCAGTGATTGTTGAGTGGACTGAGAAACTTGTAGGGCTGCTATTGACTGAAAAGGTTGTGCATCAGCTGACTTTTAGGTCTGCCCCTCTTTCTTGTGACTTGGCTAACTTCAGCTACAGGTTTCTTACATCTTGAAATGTTATAACCTCTTTCATGACAGTTTTTACAAGTCATGAGTGTACCGTGCCTACTTAGCTTCCCAATTTTGTTTCTTGATTTCCTGTGGATCCTTCTTTCTATTCTTTTTTGGTCTTCCTGGCCCAATCTTGACTGGTGGATGGTCCAAAGGTAAATCAACTGTTGGCCAATATTTTTCCGAAGTCAGTGGTGGGATAGTGTACTCATAGGACTTAAGATACACCTCTTTGGTCAAGTAACTATGAACAAAGTCTTCAGAATTCTTATGCATAAATGCTGCAACTACACACACATGATAACATGGAATGCCTGTTAAGTCCCACTTCCCACACGTACAACTTCTCTTCACCATATCCATAGATACATCGTCAAAGCACTTGACTTGAAACATAGTGTTGCTTGAAGGATACATAGTACAAGTATAAGTTTTCTTTTTCTCTTTATCAAGCTTCTTGGATTGAATCCTAGGGCAAACAACCACATTTTTATGGGGCATCTCATTGTGCTTTGTTACTAACCTGGTCATAACTGCCAACCTTATATCTTCCAGCATGTCAATGATATGCTTTGATCTAGACTGTATGATGAAACCATTGAATGTTTCTGCCATATTGTTAACAATAACATTAGTCTTAGTCTCACTTTGTACATAGCACCTACATTAGTCTGGTCCATAAATGCATCAGTTGCCTCAGCATCTACAAGTCTCATTTCTTCAAGTGCCCTTTTGTAATCAGCCGTATTGTATGCTTTGGTAGCCCTCCAAAATAACTCCTTAAGATCATCACCCTTGTATTTTTGTGCCAGTTAGCATATATGTGCCTAGCACAATTCCTATGCTCAGTATTACCCCATATAGAGGCAACAACATTCAATAACCCTGAAATAAGTACACCACACAACGTTATGTTAGACAAAAGCAACATATGGAATAGTATTTTTAAGTACACAACATAATTCAATTCATATGATACCTTTTACTGGTCAGAGACTAGTGTCTAACCCTTCCCTTCATCCATTATTCCTAAGCAATTCTTCAATTCATTCATGAACCACCTCCAGTTGTCATTGTTCTCTCCTTCTACAACTGACCAAGCAAAGCAACTGGAAACATTTGACCATTTCCATCCCTACCTATTGCAACCAATAACATACCACCTAGATATGTCGTTAAAAAACAGCCGTCTAGACACATAAGCCTTCTACATCTTGCTAAAAATCCCTTCTTAACTGGATCAAAATAGATAAATAGCCTAAAGAAAACCTCTGTACCCCCATCCACACCATAATACTCTGATGGTACAGTGACAAGTTCAAAAGTAGAGGTTGGATTTTCTGCTTTCAATGCTGCTAAGTATGAACCCATCTTTCCATAGTGGTCTTTCATTGAACCATGCAGTTTCCTATTGGCATAACTCGTTTCCTTGTAAACTAGCCATTTACTTACTAGGACCTTGAATTTTTCTTTAATTGCATCCTGGATTTCCTTTGCTTTCCAACTATGATTAGCTTTGAAAATTGGTAGAAACTGGCTAGCTATGAAGGAAGCAGTTAACTGTCCATTCTTCAACATATTTCTCTGACAGGTGTGTTCATTAACTACAGTCTTAACAATGAAGCAACACTTTCTTTTATGGAAAGATACATAAGCCTTAAATGGACAGTCCTTAACACAAGTAACACCTATTCTTCCAAGCCTGTTGTTGTCAGTTACTGATATTTTAAGATTCCTTCCATTCATAACAACATAGCTTCTAAATGTATCTTTAACTACATCCCTAGTAGGGACCGTATACCAACTACCCAAACCCACTTAGTCCAGTCAGTATTTTCACTTACAACTGGAACAGCCACCTTGTACTTCTTCCCCTTAATGTCATCATCCTCACTCTCTCCTGGTGAATTAATATCTCCATCTGAGTCTTCATAGCTGGTAGCATCACTGTATTGTTCTTCTTCAACAACCTTGTTGCACTTGAACTCTTTCAATAATTTTTCAACCAACTGTTTCCTTGATAGAATTGTTTTCCTTTATAATAGCAACAGATGCCCTCCACTCCTCATCATCATCATCATCATCTGTACCAGCATCTTCTTCGGATTCATATGGACTCCAGTCAGCATCTTCTTCTTCACTTTCTAATGCAGATCCAACCTTGTCTTCATCAGATCCATCCAGTACAGCATCAGGTACAACATCAGCTATAACATCAGGTACAGATGGTTGTTTGGTTGGTGTTAATAACCTTCTTGCAAGAGTCTTAGTAAACCCATTCACAACTGGTAAGGCTTCTGATTGGGCTTCTGGTTGGGCTTCATTTTGGGCTACAGTATGGGCTTCTTGCTGGGCTTCTAGTATGGTCTCAAGTTGGGCTATCATTTTACTAGATTGGGGTTTGGTTTACATGGCGGTGTTTTCCTTTTACTGGGTTGGTCATCTAGTCCAATAGACTTACCTTGTGCATACAGATGTAGTATATGCATGGCATCTTTATCCCCCAAATTCTTCAACATATCAATCACATCTTTGTCGTTCTTCAACTGCACAATACCATCAGCAAACTTCTTTCCAGGCATCAAGTAATACATTTCAAAATCCTTGCTTTTGTAAGACCCACCTTCAATCACATAATCCATCAACTCAAAATAGGACATCTTGTCTACTTCAACTTCAAACATATAAGTTTCACCTCCTTCATAGTGCGATTTTGGCTTTTGTTTTAGCTTCCCACCATGCCACGCTTTTACGATCACTTTGTCATCCATCCTGGTGGGTTTAGTAGTGGATTAGGATTGAATCATAGATAAACAAGAAGAATGCACTAAAAACAAACCTGATACAATGACTTGATCGTTTTTTCTGGATCGAAACTGCAGCGACGCTCTCTCGATTGATTATTTGGGAATAGATAGTTGTAATTTGGGGGTGAAAACCTTTATACACAGATGGCTTTAATGTTGGGTTTCTTTTATAATTAACCAGCCACGTCAGTGCACGGATGTCAAGCCAAATCAGCAATTGTTTAACCTAGTTAGTGTTTTTTAACGTGGGAGTATTTTACAAACAAAAGTGAATAGGTCGGATTATTATTGGTGATTAATGAGTTGGGATTATTATTGGCCAATAACAGTGAGTTGGAATTATTTAAATCCAATTTGCCTAAAACTATTGATAAAGTCTGGAGAGGGTGGAATGTAGACAAACCTTACATTTCTATTGTAGTTTAAAAAAAACATATATTTCTTAAAGTGTGCATTTTACTAGCTCGTAAGGCATAGATTTTATACTAGTATTAATATCCTATATTAAGTGTGTATTTGGGATTATTATGAAATACAAAGTCTCATAAAAATAAGAACTCGAAAGAAGAGTATTAAACGTACTCCGATTGACCTTATTGAAACCGTCTCGTTAAATTCTACGATCTGAACTGATATTTTAGGTTTTCACTTTTGGAATGAGAAAAATTGCCTGGATAGTCCATGTGGTTTGTCCAAATTTCAACTTTAGTCCTTAACTTTCTAAAATTACAGCTATAGTCCTCAACTTTTACACATTCATTTCTCAGATAGTTCGTGGCATGGATATGTGTTAGTTTTTATTGTTAAGTAGGCGTGAAATGACAAAAATACCCTTTATATTAAAAACTAATATATAGAACATTTAAAAAATACATGTGGGACCCACCCTACCTTTTTTCTCTCTCTTTTTCTTGAACAAAAGCAATCTCCATCACAAATCACTCCCTCCACCATACAACCACGGTACCACCACCATCAATCCCACCACACCCTTCTCGAATCTCATCCAACACCAATTTCTACAACCCCACAAACGAAAGTGATACAAAATTCGTCTATCTCAACACAACACAACACAACACAACACAACACAACACAACACAACACAAGGCAATTCCTAGTTTTCTAAACCACACCTCAGCCGCTACTTTCATATATCTCTTTCTTTCTACGATGAACACATAAGAAGCAACACTAAAAATTAATAACAACACTTCGCCTCTTTCTTTCTTATACACCTTTTCTATTCTATTTTTTATGAACGGTGGGTTAACGGTTGTTGTATGACCATTGTGGTGGTTGGAGTGTTGAGTTGCAGCGAAGATTCTAGTTTTTGGTCGGATTTGTGTAGGAAGATTGTTTACGGTTGCAGAATGGTTGTTTACGGTGGTGGTTAGGTGTTTGACAGAAAAGCCGACGATGAACGGAGGTGGAGTTGTGGTTTATTAGGGTAAACTTCAATCAAACAGAGTATCTAAAATCTAAAAGAACCAAAACAATTACTCACAAATCCTTTTCTTCAAAAACAATAAATTGGAGATGATGAGTTAATTTTCTTTAGGTGGTGGATGAGGTTGGAACAAACGCAATGGTGGTGGTACTGGTTATGTATGCTAGGGCTGACAATTTTGACACGAACATGATAACACGACACAAACCTACACGAAGTTATCATGTTTCGTGTTTGACCTTAACATGTTTCGTGTCTAAACAGGTTAAAGCCCGTTAACCTGTTAAGACACGTTAAGTGTGTTAATAATTAAAAATCAAAATACATATTATGTGGGTGTGGACATAGGGTCATCAGTTGTGGGACCTGGGATGAATTATACACAAACACACATGGTTCTTTTTCCACAACCCAAACCCTAAAATTTAAATCTCTCTAACAAACACCACCATTCCTAATTCGGTTCCTAACTTCCCCAATTCATTCGTGTTCGTGTCTTAACAGGTCATATGATACGTTGGTATTTTTTCTGTGTTAACAGGTCGTGTCGTGTAACATGTTTATTATTAACAGGTTAAAAAAATAAAAAAAACCTACCCCACCCCTACCCTGCCCTACCTAACCCTTACCTAATTTCTTTCTCTCCTTCGTATACAGTAGGGCTGCATAATGGGTAACCCGGTATGTTAAGACATGAAGACGATAAGACATGAACCGAAACACGTAAAGACAAACACGACACGAAATCTTATCGTGTCATATTTTCGAAACACGAACAGCCCTAACCACCACCATCAACCATCTCCATCTCCACCATTACCACCATCGTGTAGGATCTGATTTGGTGTTTCTTTCATAGTTTTGAATCAGTAAACGATAACAACACTCGAATCCTCAAATCATTTTCGTATGTTGCCCTCTCTGAGTCCCCAAATCATTTCAGATTCGAGACCCTAATCGACTAATTTTGGATCGGTAAGCAATAATAACACATGAATCCTCTCTCAACTGTTGTTTGGATGTTTACCTGTGTGAATATTAATATATTTCTTTACGATTCTTTTTTATTAATGTCTTTGTTTTTTATAATTCATTTGGTTATTTGTGTCCTTTTTTGTGCCTTGATATTTCCACTGGTTCTAAATGGTTTTTGATGAGGTGTCAGCAACGGAAGTGGTGGTGGGTGAACATTGTTTTTGGTGACAAAGCTTGGTCAAACCCCCAGCTTGTGGTTGTTTGGTTATAACTTAACTCGGTTAATGGGCAAACTTGGTCAAACACACTGCTGATATGAAAGGTTTATAATGGGGAAGGAGACACAGGGGTAAAAAGACTTTATTGCCCTCACATGGGTTGCACATGACCAAGCTTAATATTTAAAACAAACCAAGTTAGTGCTAAAGGACCTATGGTGCAATGAGCTTTTCTAATAAAGGATTGTGACTGTAATTATTGAAGTTAAAGGGCATCCATTGCAATCTGTGTCGTGTGTATGTATATGTATAATTATTTATACGGCATGCGTGTTCGTGATCTCAAAACCCTTAAGATACGTGTCTAAGTAAAAATTTGAAAAGATTATTTAAAGTCATGAATTATCAAATGCACATAAATGACCTATGCGTAAATAATTTATAAAACCATGTCTTGATGTCTTGATTGATTTATCACCAATCTTCATCTCCGTCACATCGTTTACCAGCAATCCCTAGATTTTTTCTAGGTTCCACACAAGAACAAGGGGTAGTAATGTTTAAATGATTCAGAATCAATCAGCGAAGTCCTTCCTTGAGTTCTCTGGGATCTACTAGCCTGACAAAAGACAGATATTGCTCAGTAAACTGAATAGTTGATACATAGATTTAAAGAAACTAAGAAAGGGTAAAATTTTAGTGTAGAACACAAAAGAAACTTGTCCAGAAGCAATAGGTGATGATATAATAACATCATTACCTCCAGCGGAGAAATCCTCGTCGTGATAGCAAAGATCATAACTATCCTCACTATAACCATCATGATAATCTTCTTCTTCATGGTCACCGTCATCATCACCTCGCATACAACCTGGCTCAAAATGGAATACAGGTGAACGCATCTTTTGACTACCTCGCATTGTCGGATTACTTGGACCGGCTTCCGACACCTCGTTATCGTTTGGTGGAGGTTCAGTGAGGTCAAAATGAAATGAATTTATTAGTCTGCACTTCATTTAAACAAGTAGTAAAAAAATAGTTAAGTTCATAATTTCTTACAATATAACAACATGGCGTTTGATAAATATAAGTATATACCATATTACTAATACATATATAGCATGAGATTCCAACCGTAGAATTCATTATCTAAGATCCACACCAAAAGGAACAATCTACAATATAAGACTGAAGAGCCTATCTTACAATAGATACTTTAAGTTATGAATTGTCAGGCTTTCAAATTGATCCGATAAAAACCGAAAGCATATAAGGATGAATAATTGTAAAAACAATTAGATATATCAGAAAGCGTATGCAGAGTTGTTATACGCGTAACAATCATAGTGGAAAACACATATCCAAATCTCCAACAAACTATCCCTTAAAGTATTACTAAAACCATATGCATTTCAAATATATATATTCTTTGTCATCTCAGACCAAGGAAAAATGAATTTTCTTCTAATGAAGGATGTAAACAAACTCCATTTAGATCATTCAGATCAATAAAGTTTGTTGGTGCATGATATAGCAGTTAATGATCATTCATTCAAACTCTACTTTACAAAATACCAAAAATAATTTCAGTGTGTTTTAGCATAAACTTTCAAAAATCTAAAATGATTTTATCTTTCAACATTTTTAATGGTCTTCACATCAGAAATGATAAACTAAGTTTTTACAAATGCATTGATGCCTTTCAGATAAACACATGTTTGTCTTGTAATGTGAACGAGTTCAACAAGACATCAGAGAAATTGTTTGCAATAGAAAGCAGATAAGTTGTTAAAAACACATGAGGTGCGGAATTCAAGAAACTCACTGAAGTGAAGAATTCATAAAGATCATCATATACTACAACACCTCACAACAACTGACAATGTGCAAAAGTGAACCTGTTCTCAACTAACAGAACAGATCGAGATAAGGTCATCCTCCTACTTCTTCTAAAGCACTCGAGTTTGAGGGATTGGAAAAGATTGAATTTTGGAAGCATGAGTTTATTGATACATCTTCAAGGCTTAGGGGGAGTTTGTTGATACATCTTCAGGCTAACATTCCAAAATGAAGAGGCAAGATCGAAACAAATTAAGACTAAAGATTATCTATAGTTGTTTCCAAGGGTGGAGTCTTTTGGTGCACGATTTGTGTCAACAGCTGAAAGATCTCGTTTATATGGGTAGTGAGTCTTGTTTGTGTCAAAATGTGAATTATATAAAGTTTGGTTACTAGGCATTATGCACATCACATGGGGCTTATAGGTTTTGTGAATGAGTTTTCATCGACTAAGGAATGTCTTAATGAATGAAGTCTTAGTGAATGAGCCACATCCACTAAGAAGTCTTAGTGAACCGGAGCTACTATATACGGAGGCTTATTTTGTATTTGTCATAAGCTTTTCCCACACAACATCTAGAACTCTCTCTAGAACTTCCAAACCCTAGATTGTCAATTCACTTTGTACGCAATCAAACTTGTTTGTGTGAATCGAATACATAGCAATGATATTTAGATCATTGCGTATACATTTGGTAGATCCATCAAGGGATTCCACACACTATCAATCTAAATTGGTTGAATGTGTTTTTCATTTTTGTGAAGAAAAAGACCAGGGCTTTCCAATTTAATTAATGGGTGGAGTTTAAGAAACCTTCCTACATCTATGAGCATAGTAACAATTTCAATTGGATTCTTTTATGAAGTGTCACTGGACCTTTATGTCAAGAAAAGTGTTTGGTGTATTTAACCATGCAGTTTGCTTGAAACTACTCAGCTTCTCTTTGCAATGGACACTTTTTCTAGTTGTGTGTGATACTTACCTATTTCATATTAGCACATAAAAAACTTCAAGTGTAAGGAGTAATGTAGCTAGGAAAGGGGTATTTGTTTTTAACATTTACAAACTATTAGTATTAAAAGAAGCTTATTTGAAAGAGATATAATAAAAAAACATATATGATACGTAAATAAATAAGAACGAGATTTCACCATATATGCACATTTATTTCCGAGATCACCAATTCCAACGACGGATTCTTTTCAGGGTCAAATCAAATCTGGGTAAAGAAGATCTGACGACAATTACTCAAGAAGGTAATAATAGAACACAACAATCAAGTCCCAAGATACAAGCTACAATAGTCTTAACCCACATTATCTTGTCACAAACAACAATGATCCTGTTCATAACTAGAATATATATCAGTCTTACTACAATAATAACACAAATCCTACAAATATCCAAACCACAATAATCAAAAGATTTGTAATAGTTTACTAAAATCTATTAATTTATTTTCATTAAGAAAACCTAGTGTTACCTTATATAATTTAAGGAATATAAACACAAACACAAAACATGATACTAGCAAGAATAACAAAACACAAACAAATAACACATATTATGTTGGTAGAAAATATAATGTTTTATTTAAATTTTTATTACTATGATCCAAACAATAAATTCAAATACCAAAGAAAAAGAGAAACATATTAAAATTTAGGTACTAGTTTCTTAGGTCATTTAAATGAATACCAAAAAAGATATGTCTTTACGTAAATCCATACCTTTTATTTTCACAAATACATCTTATTTCATTCACACTTTTAGCAAAGTTGAGATCATGTTCAGTGAGCACTAAATATGAATGTGTACCTATGGCATAATAAAGAATACATCCTTTGAATTCCACAGTAGCAACAACATGTGTTTACTTCTTTTCTGAATTAAAAAGATATTCAAGAACACAAAAATAAGTATTTAGATACTGTTATACCCTTAATCATCAATTCACTTCTGGGTTAGTCAGAACACGTAAAAGCTAAATCAAAGACATATACACACAGAAGAGAGGGAAATTTTGCTAAACAATCAGCTCTAGAAGCACATCTTTCTAAAGTTGCAAACCTTCCATCAGGTAAGAAATTAGAAATTAAATAGCGAATTTGCACCACATTTATCGAAAGATTTTGTTCTAAACATATTAAGAAGATATACACACACAAATATGTATTTATAAAAACACTTATGTACCTTGTTTAGCAATAGAAAGAGCTCTTGTATGTCCAAAGTTCGATTAAGCAAGTGTGCACCGCTCTATTCTTGCAACAATAGAAGAAGAAGTTCTTGAGGGGGGAGGCCTTGATGAGCTTGTACTTACAAGGAGCGTGGTTGGTTGGTAAGGGAGGGATGAGATCCTAAAGTGACAGGCTGTGTATATCATATTATTTACCGCTCTATTCTTGCAACAATAGAAGAAGAAGTTGGATGAGTTGGATCAACTTGAGGGGGGGAGGCCTTGATGAGCTTGTACTAACAAGGAGCGTGGTTGGTTGGTAAGGGAGGGATGAGATCCTAAAGTGACAGGCTGTGTATATCATATTATTTGAATACCATTATAATGCTATACATGTCTTTAAGGTGGTTTTGGTTGATAGGTGTGAAAACAAAATTTGAGTTTCATTTTAACATTTTTCATAAAAGAAAAAAAGTTAACGTGTTTTAGATTTGAATGTCTATCTTATATTGTTTACTAACAATCTCGTTTGGCGCAATGGTAAGTGATTGAGTATTTGCCTTTATCCCTTAGGGTCCATGAGTTTTCTAGGGTTTCTTGTTCATATAAAATAGATGATGTTTATCGCCTAGTGACATGGTATGTAGATTGTATGGTGTTTATAATGTGTTTAGAAAGTTCAAATTAGAGTTTGGTTACATATGTTACACAATTTTCAAAGGGTTTCGAGAATCAAGCCCCATTCGCCAGGAATGTCTAGTGAATGGGAGCAACGAATGTGGCCATTTTCTAGTGGACAAGTATTTATAAACTAACATTTTGAATTGTGAACAATACTTATTCACTATAGTAATTTTTATATTAAAATTTTATTATTACTTGGTTATACATGTATTACTTTTATATTATTTTTAGTGCTGCGATATGCAATTAGTACCGTGCTTATTTTTATTATAATTTTGATGTGATTTTTTTGTATTGTTAATATCGTGTACGATCACGATTTGTTTAAATTACGACTTAATTTTGCATTGATACATTTTGATGTTCAAAACCGAGCCATAACTACAACGAACCGAACATGTGTAGGTATTATTTTTGTTAATGTTACGATTTTTTTTTGTTTTCTTTATCCTTTGTCATAGTGTGCGATACCGATCGAATTCAGACCGTGTCCCTGCCGCAACACTATTTAGATTAACCCTTCAATACACCATGAAACAAATTTAATTCTCTTTTTTTTTATTCAACCTATTATTGTTAAAGTTAACTTTTAATTCGGACATATTTACTTAACGGTGTTGCTTGCTTATTTTTATTGCCGTTTAGATTAAAGTCTAAAGGGTCTAATATTAATCCATCAATATAACAAATGACAAATATATTCTCGCCAGCATCCTCTTATGACCCCGCCGTGAAGCGCGGCTTCATATACTAGTTATAAACATTATCAAATTAATAATAAACTTTATATTTGAACAACAATTCCTAGATCTTTTTAGAAAAGTACACCAATACTTGCACCTTTAGGATTTGAACAACATTTTAGTTGTGTAGCACACCACTTAACCACTTGGATGTCTCTTTTGAACAAAAAGTTATTTTTTTACTTTACATCTAACATTTACTTGTGTTGTTACTTTGTTATATAAAAATTATAAATTTGTCATTTAGCATTTTTTTTGTTAACCATGTGAACCTTTAAAAAACTTACGGACCCAAAGGGGATGATAAAAAAACACTCAATTGCTTAGCATTGTGCCAACACGAGTTTTTTAATTATTTAAAGTTTTAAATAATTAAAGAAATATACATACCGTATTTAATATATAGGACTTGATGAAATTGTTAGTAATTGCCATAAGATGGACATTCAAGTCCAAAACACATTATCTTATTATGAATAATAAGGATGAAACTCATATATTTGTTTTTATACTTATTAACCAAACCCACCTTAAAGGTGTGTAATTTAAAGTCAATATGATTTACATGAACAATATACGAACATGACTAACACATGCATTTGGTTAGAGCATTCACAACGTTAAATGAATCTGGCCATCTCAACCCCATGCCACCTCATTGTTTTCTTTATATTCTTTTTCTCCGCCCCCTATTACTTTACATCTTACATTTACTTGTGTAGTTACATGGTTATATAAAAATTATCTCCTCAGTTAACCCACGAGAACCGTTAAAAAACTCACGGACCCAAAGATGGATAACGGAAAATACTCAAATGCTTAGCATTGTGCCAACCCTAGTTTTAATCATTTAATGTTTTAAATAACTAAAGAAATATAAATAACATGTTTAATAGGACTTGATGAAATTGTTAACAAATGCTATAAGATGGACGTTAAAGTCTAAAACACATTATTATATTATTATTATTATTATTATTATTATTATTATTATTATTATTATTATTATTATTATTATTATTATTATTATTAAATCATAAAATTGAAACTCGTATATTTGTTATTATACTTCTCAACCAAAACCATCTTAAAGGTGTGTGTAATCTGAAGTCAATATAATTTACATGACAGTGACATGAGTAACACATGCATTTGATTAGAGCGTTCACACCGCTAAAGCAATCTGACCATCAAACCCCAGGCCAGCTCATCATTTTCTCTCTCTTTCTTTTCTCCCTTTCCCTTTATTTTACATATAACATTTACTTGTGTAGCTACTTCGTTATATAAATAATTATCAATTAGTCATTTAACATTTTTTTGTTATCATCAAAACCAGTTAAAAACTCACCAACCCTTAAGGGGGATAATGGAAAATACTCAAATGCTTAGCATTGTGCCAACCTTGGTTTTTTAATTATTTAAAGTTTAACATAACTAAAGAAATATAATTATGGTACTTAATAAGGCTTGAAGAAATTGTTAATAAATGCTATAAGGGGACATTCATGTCTAAAACACATTATTTTTTGTATGAAAATAATAAAGTTGAAACTCGTATATTTAATTTTCCTACTTATCAACCCAAACCACCTTAAAGGTGTGTGTAATCTAAAGTCAATATGATTTAATTGACCAATGCACCAACATGACTAACACATGCATTTGGTTAGAGCATTCACTACGCTAAATCAATCCAACGAACCAACCCTATGCCAGCTCATCATTTTCTCTCCTTCCCTTTTACTTTACATCTAACATTTACTTCTATAGTTACTCGGTTATATATATAAAATATCAATTAGTCATTTAATATATTTTTGTTAACCGTGAGTACCAGTTAAAAACTCATAGACCCTAAGGGAGATAAAGGCAAATATTCAAATGCTTAGCATTGTGCGAACTCTGATCTTTTAATTATTTAAAGTTTTAAATAACTAAAGAAATATAAAGCTAATGTGAGGATAACTCAAATGGGAGAGACTTTTGCCTTATGGTAAGAGATCTTGGGTTCAATTCTAAGCAAGGGTGATAATTTGCTATAATTTAATAGTGAGTAGGGAGTTGTGTATGATTAGACATTAAAAAGAACTAAACAAATATAAATACAATATTTAATAGGACTTGGCTAAATTGTTATTAAAAATTCTTTAAGATGGACATTAAAGTCTAAAACACAATATTTTATTTTTTAAAGAATAATAGAAGATGAAACTCGTTTATTTGTTTTTATACTTGTCAACCAAATCAACCTTAAAGGTGTGTGTAATCTAAAGTCGGTAAGATTTAAGTTACCAATATGTAGACATAGCTAACACATGCATTTGGTTAGAGCATTCACACCACTAAACCATTCCAATAATCATGTCCCCATGCCAGCATATTTACTTGTATAGTTACTTTGTTATATAAAAAGTAATCAGTTAGTCATTTAATATTCATTTTAGTTAATTGTGAGAATCCCTTAAAAATTCATAGACCCTTAGGGGGGTAATGAAAAATACTGAAATGCTTAGCATTGTGCCAACTCTGATTTTTTAATTATTTAAAGTTTCACATAAATAAAGAAATATAATAATGGTATGTAACAGGACTTAGACGAAATTGTTAGTAAATGCTACAAGCTAGACATTCATGTCTAAAACACATTATTTTATTTTCATGAATAATAATAAATATGAAACCCGTTTATTTATCAAACCTACCTTAAAGGTGTGTGTAATCTAAAGTCATGACCAATACAGCAACATAACTAACACATTCATTAGAGCATTCACAATGCAAAACCAATCCGGCCATCCCAATCCCATACCAGCTTATCATTTTCTCCCTTTCCCTTTATCCTTTTCCCTTTTACTTTAAGTCTAACATTTACTTGTGCAATTTTTTAAATTTTTAAATAACATTTTTTTTATATATAAATAATATCAATTAGTCATTTAACATTTTATAATTTTGAGGGATTGAAATTACTCAAAATCAATGAACTAAAATCATGTTACTGAACCTCAACATTCTCTGTTTTCTAATGTTACAGTCTATTGTATCTCCTCCGAATCAAATTATATGTTCAAAAGGTTGGTAGTAACCTAAATCAAATTAACACATATTACTGCAAATTGTTTGTTTACGTATACCCTTTTTAACTCAAATTACCATCTCTCAACTTCTTTCACTCGTTATATTTAAAAGGAATATTGGCCTCTAATAATCACTACTAGACGCCATTGGCCTTGGAGTAACGTTTTGAGATAAATTTTACATCAATAAACTCGTATCCTCGTTCTGATTAAAATCTCTAAAACGTTAGTTTGTAGTTTGTAATTCAGAAAAAAAAAAGTTAACTCCTTTAAGTTATTTTAATTGAGGACCGGTGGTGGAAAAATAGTTGAAATGTGGGACTGTCAGGGGAAATAAAAAAATGTGAGATTGTCAATGGCCAATGACGTCTTGTAGGGATTATTAGAGGCCAATATCCCTGTTTTAAATAATTTTTTTGTTTGAATTGTTTGAGATATAAAATAACTAATACTCACGTAGAATTACTAACATTTTACATATACCCTTTTTTAAACTCAAATTAACACCTCTCAACTTCTTTCACTCGTTATATTTAAAATAACTTTTTTGTATTTTGTTTGAAATGTTTGGGATATAAAAAGAACTAATACTCACGTAGAATTACTAACACTTTACTTGTTGATAATCTTCTATAAACTTGCATATGTAGGTTGCAGCGTTTGTGATTAGTAAGATTTTAATGTACGAAGGGGGAGATACCATAGCACATTCCTAGAACACTTTTATGCAGCACCACATGTCTTAGACAAAAACCTAGACTACTTTCCTGGACAACCACCATTGTGGATGCTAACGTAAAAGAGGGGGAAGCTAAACTTAACTGGAAAGATGTGTCTCACACTCTCACCACATTCTTAATTCACCTCTACTTTCTTCAACATGAGTTTTAGATTATAACTAGCACTGTGATTATGTATCTAAATATCTCATAACTCAAACATGGTTATATTTATTATACATAACCATACTTGTCAAACACGGTCATACTCTTCGTACAAAGCCATTATTCTTCAAGCATGGTTATACTTGGTGATATCGTCTTACATAACCATATGTTGCTGAACATAACCACGGGCAGTCTTAATTGATTAAACATTATCATTAGTGTTTTAACATGATCATCATTTATGACGTGTATTGAGCTTATTAAAGTCATATATATGACTCATTACAACCCAGTATAACCTAAAATAACCCATAAAGATCCATCATGTCCATTAAGAGTTGCCACGTTAAACTCATTATAAACAAATACAACTCATTACAACAAAATCTAAATCATTGAGACATAATATGACTATCAAGTTTCGTAGCGCATTAATACTTATCATGACTATTTAAACTCCACATGTTCATCGTCAAGATATGCATATCCGGTTATAACTATTGTGTTCGACGTAACATGGCTTATTATAACCCTATTCAAGGCATAATATGACTTAACGAGGCCTGTCATAGACTAATAAAAATTATCATGATTTTTAATTCCCAATATGTTCCATTAGAAGTAAGGCTCTTAATGATCTATTGTGGGGCAATATGCCCTATGAAAAACTATCATTACTTTTTGTAGGTCAAGATTTGGATATAGTTCTTCACAAACACGAAGAACACAAAAATATTCAACCAATACGGATCAATTATTGTGCGTAATCCACTAATTGACCTATCAAACATAAACACAACAATCGGAATATCACTAATTTGTATTTGATTCACACGAACGAGTTAACTACAAGATTGCAGGTCCCGATACGGATCGTCGGACGAACGTGATTTCTTGTTTCAGATGCTGTAGCGAGTGTGGAATCCAAGCTACGACACAAACCGAGCGAGAGAATGTTTTAATACACAAAGATATCAACGATTAACAGGTTTGTGTATAGATTTAGACAGAGTTTCGATACATATTCACCAATACTAAGCACTCCGATAACTCTCTCTCTCTCTCTCCCTCTCTCTCACTACACTCTCTCTCACTAGCTCATCCAAGCTTTGTTTTACAAATGAAGGAAAACGACTATTTATACAAATATTTGGTGATTCCTATCGATAGACAAGATATATGATCGATATTCTTGCAGTTTGTTTCGATCAGATCGACAGTAAGCATTCATGCTTTCTAACTAAACTTTGATGATATCATGATGTCATCAATATCCAACCGT
Source organism: Scalesia atractyloides (assembly GCA_947069175.1). Classification (NCBI taxonomy): domain Eukaryota; kingdom Viridiplantae; phylum Streptophyta; class Magnoliopsida; order Asterales; family Asteraceae; genus Scalesia; species Scalesia atractyloides. Next base: position 23,246,119 of record CAMTDV010000009.1, read on the forward strand.
GTCGTTCTCGTGTCTTCGTCATTCATAGCTCGTTCGTCGAGTCGAACCAAATGAGGAATGTCGTCGACGTTGGTCTCGAACCAAACCGAGCTACATTAACATAAAGGTTTATCCACTCCTCCTTGGATGTTGTTCGTGATGGTTCGTTCTTCACGCTGCCAGATCTTCAAAGTCTTCACTTTTCATACTCAAGAGGTGCATCAACAAACTCTCCCTTGAATGTAGCTTGTGAATCCTTGATCTTCAAAGCTTCAAATCCTCGTGTTCTTTATGAGTGGTCAGCTGCAACTTGATCCTCTTGATCCACTAATTGCATTCATGTCGTGATACTTTCTCTTTGCCTTTAGCTTGTTTGAATGTCACATCTATACACACAATAAAGCCAAACACATAATGAGGACAACCACTAGGGTTTTAATCAATCTTAGAAAATTTTCACTTAAAAACCTCACTAAGGATTGATTTTAAACAATATTAACAGAAGACACGCATGAGACTAACTCTCATTCAATTACCAACCGACAACACTTTGTCAACTTCGACCATTATGAAGATGTTATTGTTTTCCGGCTTTTAATTAGGGTTTTAGGTGGGTTAGATTCGAGTTCAAACATCGGTTCAATCTTTTGTTTATTTCATGACCAGATGTTCATGTTTTGGTTTTTTAATAGTATCTGTTCTTTTGTAGGTCCAACACGTTCTAACAAGTATGAACTGGAATTCATTTTCCCGTGTGGCGTTTTCATGCTTCATTTTGCAATGGCTTTTTATTTTTCAGACACTATATGTTTTTAAGGATTTTGTGTTTTGGCATTTTAAGGTTTTTTCTCAGTGTTTTTATTTTTGCAGATACTCTATGGTGTGTGTACCTTTCACTGGTATAGATAATCATCACAGTAATGTTACATTTGGTGTTGCACTACTGGCATCAGAAACTGCTGATACGTATATATGGTTCTTGAGGGTTTTTTTTTTTAAAGTTATTAGGTGAAGTTGTTGTCACCGACCAATATCCAGCAATGAAGAAGGCTAGTATGTTGTATTTGTTGATACCAGGCATATGCTATGCATGTGGCATGTTTCCTCATGTTTGGCGTTTTAAGATGTGTGGCGTTTCCGGCCATAATTGTTTTATATTACCTTATTATATTATATTTGATTCTTTACGTTGAAATTTGAATGATTATTATATTTTCATTGAAATTTGAATGATTATTATATTTTCATGTTTTATCGTTAATACTAAAGGCATTTTAGTAATTTCACACACCCACTTAACACCAAAAACTAACCCTCATTCACGCCAGGGGCTATCTAAGAAATGAGTGTACAAAAGATGAGAACTACAACTGTAGTTTTAGAAAGTTATGGACTAAAAATGAAATTTGGACAAACCACAGCGACTAGTCGGGCAGTTTTCTCTTTTGGATTTATAGTTTGTAGATTTTGAAATTTTTGTTTATATTATCATGTCTTTTTATTCAACATTGTGTCTGTTTTGCAACTTATTGTGTCTTTTTCTTCGATATTGTGTTATATTTCTCGACATTATGTTATATCTTTCTTAACATTGTGTTATATTTTACGATTCATTGTGTTTTTATGCATCTAAATTTCGTAAAATATAACTTTACCCCGTGTATTTGAGCAATAGAAAGACAACTTTAGAGTTAAAAAAAATCTTTTATGTATATTCAAATTGTGTTTGAATAGGTAGTTCCTTTAACAGAAGTCTTTATATTTTTTTTTTTTGGTATTTCAATATTTTTTTAGGTATTTCAATATAGAGTTGTAAACATTAATATTTTACCGAACTCACTATTTGAGATATAAAGATTTTGTGAACAACATTATCTAGCACTAGAAAAAGGCTCCATGGAAAGCGAAAAAAACTAGTAATAAGAACTTGAATTTAGAGTTACATAGTAAATAAATATTGATACCTTTGCTTGACGTCTAAACTGACCGATACCGTTTGAACAACATCTGTGCCAATATCGGTGTTCACTTCTATCGATTTCGGTCGATATAAAACACGTGTTGATCTCTATACTTAGTACATGTATCATGTTGGTACTATAACAAACTGAACCAAACCCATACCGATCTGATATTCGCAATAACGTACATTCGTAATGCGCGATCAGCTATCCTATATTTGTATTGCTGTAATTAAATAGCCTAGTGACATCTTGGTGCTGGGATAAGGCTTTGGGACCAATATGCCCTGGGTTCGATTCCCACAAGGGAGGTTTTCCCATGTTTATTGGATTTCCTCCTGAATTGGTGTGGCATTATGCCTAGTGGAGATGGATATTATCGGGTGGTTCCTCTGGTGGCACGATGATACTCCAGTGGTCCGTCAGCGATACAAATTTGTCGTTCAAAAAAATGTCGATAAATAGTAACCAAAAAGTAAAAGCATGCCACGTATCCTTTTAATGTGGAGTAAATTACAAGTTTTGTCCTTTATGTATGTCCCATATTGCAGGTGGTGTCCTTTGACTTCAAGATTGTCTGGTTTTGTCCTTAACGTTTTAAAATCCTGAACGTTATGTCCTTTAGGTCAAACCCAGTTAGATTCTTTTATTAAAGTTAGTCATGTGCCTTACACATGAGAGCACTTTTATCATTTCACCTTTCCAGGAGCTATTTTGTAAGAATTATTATTTAAGGGCTAATCGTATAAAACTAAAAAAAATAAATATAAACTCTTTTAAGCCACCATCACCACCCCATCATCTCTCTCAAACCACTACCACCACCACCATCATCTCTCTCAAACCACTACCACCACTACCCACGACCACCACCGCCACCACCCATCTCAGCCTTCACCGCAGAGAATTCCGGCTTGGTTCGGTCTCCGGCCACCGCCACTTGAAACCAGTTTATATCCAGCTCGGTTCTATTCGCTCTAACTGGACCAAAGGGATATGCATCAAACAATAAACCCCACAAAATTTTCCCATAAACCCATGAAAAACAACGCATCAAACAAGTGAACAAAACTTAAATGAGGTCTTCAAACCTGAATTCACAGAACCCATCTGCTTAAAATTGGTAGCAACATCCACCTGGGGTTTCAATTTCACTTTATTTCTATACTATGAATAATATATTTATTTACGGTCTTTAGATTTAGATTAGGTTCTTTATCTCTAACCACATAAAAATTATTAGATTTTATATTTTTTTTTGTTTTCACTTAAATAATATTTCTTTTATACATTTATCACTATCTTTTCCTACTCCTTCACCCATAACTATTTTAAAAAAGTGTTAAAAATAAATGCAGGGACAATATCTTTCAAAATATACAAATGAAAAAATAACATTTAAGACAGAAGAAATAAGTAAAATGGCTACACAACAACCAGAAGATCAAACCTATATATAAACACAAGGATCGACAAATATGATAAACATCAATGCCGTTTATGGTTAGATAATAATAAATACATATATTTAAAAGCATTAGTAGATACAGGAGCCACAAAAAGCTTAATCTCATACAGTTTAGCACCCATAGAATATCATAAAAAATTATCATATAAACTAAGTACAAGGACAGTAGAAGACAGGTTAATAGATATTACACATTGCTTAGAACCGGTAGGAATACAATTTTTAGACTTTGCAAACAATTATAGCATTAAAAATGATATGCCACAGGTAAATATAAATCCACCAAAGATAAAATCAAAAGATTTTGTAATAGGATTAAATTTTATATTAGAATTAAATGGGACAGTAACAATTACAAAAAAATTCATAACATTAAAACTCTTAACAGATTTCTTAAGCCATGAAATAGAAAAAGGACAAGTTATTACAAAAAGTATAAATCATCCTATGATATTACATTTAGAAAAAATAGGATATATTGGAGAAGATATAACACAAAATCAAATATAAGTTATATTTGTAAATTTAAATTAAAAAATCCTGACATAATAATTAGAACAACTAATATAGAATATAGTCCATTAGACAAAGAAGAATTTAAGAAACAAATCCCTGAAATGATTAATCAAGGATTAATTAGAAAATCAGAAAGTCCTCACAGATCTACAGCTTTTTTAGTAAGAAATTATAGTGAAATAAAAAGAGAAAGACTAGGATAGTCTAAAATTATAAAAGGTTAAATGACAATACAATAGACGACGGATATAATATTCCTAATAAAGATAGCTTATTAAACCTTATACAAAATAAAAAAAGTATTTTCTAAATTTGATTTAAAATCGGGATATAATCAGTTAAAGTTAGAAGAAAGTTTTAAACCATGGACAACTTTTACATGTTCTGAAGGGCTATATGAATGGAATGTCCTTAGTTTTGGACTAAAAAATGCACCTTCAATTTTTTAGAGATTTATGGACAGTATATTTTAAAATTTGAATTTTGTTTGGTTTATATTGATGATATTTTAGTTACAAGTAATACAGTGCAGGAACATGAGAAACACATACAACAGGTTTTTGGAGAAATAAAGAAAAATGGTATAGTTGTTTCGAAAAGAAAAATGGAGTTATTCAAAAGAAAAATATCCTTTTTAGGATTAGAAATTGGTAATGGAAAGATAGAATTACAACCACATATTTCTACAAAAGTTCTAAATTTTCTAGAAAATTTTGAAAACCTAAAACAAATACAAACCTTTTTGGGTCTAGTAAACTATGCTCGAAAATTTATTCCAAACTTGTCAAAATTAGTTGGACCTTTATATAGTAAAACTACAAAAAATGGTCAAAGGTATTTTAACTAAGAGGACATTAAATTAGTTAAAGAAATAAAAAAAGCAGTAAAAAATATTAAACCATTAGAATTACTATTAGTCACAGATTATATAATTATTGAAACAGATGGATGCAAAGAAGGATGGGGAGCAGTCCTTCTGTGTAAACCAAGTAAATACAGTGCAAAGGAAGAAGAGAAAATTTGTGCTTATGCAAGCGGTAATTTTCAAAATAAAACAAATTGGACTACATTAGATTTTGAAATACAAGCATTAATTTATGCACTAGAAAAATTTAATATTTTTCTTAATAAAGAGTTTACAGTGAGAACAAATTATGAAGCAATAGTTAAGTTTATAAAAAATGATCAAAGTAAAAAAGTAAATAGAACCAGATAGGTTAATCTACAAAATATTATACAAGGAAATGGGTATTTTATAAATTTTGAACATATTAAAGGAAAAAACAATGGGATAGCAGATATGTTGTCTCGGAATATAAACAAATAGTTTGTTTTAGATGGACAGGAAAAAAGATAAAGGGAAGAAAAAGCTTATACATCCCAAGCAGGGAAATTCTTCTTCAGATGAAGAAAGAATTCAACAGTCATATCAACATTCAACAGAAAGATTATACAGTTCATCTCAAACCTCACTACCACAAGTAGTGATGAAACCGAATGAGATTTCACAGTTACAGTTCTACAACTTTAGACAACAAAAACAACAATCAAAAGTAATGGGAAAACGCCCTTTACACGCCAATTTCACACCCAAACCAGCGATTGAATTTGGAACATATGCTTTACAAATATGCAATGAAGCTGATAGAAAGTTTCGTCCTATTATAGGAATGAAACTTACAGATAAGCAGCAATGCTTATTAGACAACTTATGGCATATTCAAACCATGCCACAAGCTTCAACATTTAAAGTACAGGTTTTAAATGCTTTAAGCATTTACTTTCAGGAACAGAGTTTAAAAACACCTGAAAGACAGTTTAAAATAAAACAAAATTTTACACATTATGTTGTATACAGAGGTACAAAGATTGAGATTTTCAACAAATGGAATAGTGTTGTTCCTCATATAAAAAATGTCCCTGGAGGAGCAACATGGAAAGGTTTTACAAGCTTCTCTGAAGCTCTAACAAATGCAAGGGAAAAATTTGGCATACAAAACTTTTATATAGAACCTGAAGAGGTTAAGAGATTTTCAGAAATTACCAAAACAAATCCTGAACAGTATATACAGGCTCAACAGGAACTTATTTCAACATTAAAAACACAGTTAGAAGAAAAAGCAAAAGATACACATAATATACAAATAAAAATCAAAAATAACATGTTAAAACAAAAAATAGCTATACTCGAAGCAAAAAATACACAGTTATTACAAAAGCTCGAGAAAAAAGAAGATAAAACAATGGAGCACGGAACTTTTGAATCTTTTAGAACAAGAATTCTTGACACACCCTGGTGGCAATGCTTGAAACCAGTCACAGAAAGATTCCCATAATTTGAAAATCTTGTATCACAGAAAGTTTGTGCAGAATTTCCCTTAATTCTGTATAATCTACAGCAACAACTTATAGACATGGCCTTCAGATTTGACAGTGAGGCTCAAGGATTCACAGTGGTGGAAAGAACAAATGAAGCAGGAGATGGAACAGGTCTTCTGTTACTCCAAATACATCATCCTACAAAATTAACAGATGAACAAATAATCCAATTTTATCATCATGGTATGATTGATTATTTAGAAATCAAGTTAAACAAAAGAACAGAAGATCTTCTTAACTAGCTCGGAGAAAAGATTATTTTAATAGCAGGAAATATTGCAACAAGGTCAATAACACAAATTATTGGTTGCAAAATAATTTCCTCATTTCCATTTACAGATTCTTACACATATAGACCAGCTAGAAAAAGAATCTTCATTGAACACAACAGAACAAACAGTTATCTCCAAACAATAATGATAAAGAGTGGTATAGATTTTGCATCTTTACCCTGGTTAGATCATACAAACAATCAACCTACCACAAATTTCCAACAGTTCATTAAATCATCAAGAAACTCCAGAAATTCCTGATTATTTTCCTTGGAAAAATTACAAATTAATAGGAGAAGGACATTATATACAAGTATATGCAAAAGCAAACTGGAGTATGCTTTTACCATTTGCAGGGGAAGGAGATACTTTACAGTTACAACACATCATTAATCTAGAAGATGAAAATGATGAACAGGACTGTTCCAGCCCACAGTCAGTAGACAACACACACAGGGATTTCTAGAAAAGACTGACAAATGCAGTAACAACAAGTGACACAAGACAAAACAGAAGACAAAAGCCACTACATTCTATGGTGCAATTATGCACATATAGAAGCCAATATAGCTCTATAGGAGCCAATATAAGAGCCATTTGTGAATAGTTTTTGACCCATTCTTTTAGCTTATAGACTAGGATTTAGATTCGTTGTTTTCACTTTTCTTTGCCTATAAAAGAGGCATTTGTATTTCATTGTATGGCATCCAAAAAACCACCATTGAGAAATAATATTATTACTTTCATGGCACACTAAACTTTTCTCCGCAACTTTTAGCTTTACTTCCTTATTATCCCCGTTTTCTCCAATCCTCAATATTATATTCCAACATATATATATATATTAAATGGCTAAATTTGCATGTCATGAAGATTGAACCCATGACCTACACTTATCCTACACCTTATCTAACTCACCAACACCATTGGGCTATTCCCAATGAATACGATCAAGTGTTATATAAGAGTAAAAAAAACATAGTTGTTAAAAAAACCCATGTAACATTTTTATTTTTTTTTCTAAAAAAATCAAAAATGTACATACATATATTTAAACATTTTTATAAATGAAAAACAAAAAAACGCCGAGTAGTTTATTTTTTAAAAAATGTTAAAAATGTCATGTTCCATAATACATATGTCCATAAAAAAATGTAACATACAAATTTTGAACATATAAAAAAAACAAGTAGGCGCTTATTACAATTTTTTATAAAAATGTTCAAGTACATTTATGTTACATTCCCCGTTTTTTTTAAAAATAATAAAAATGTTACATAGAGTTTTCTTGAGTTTTCTCAACTCAAGTTGGTTTTTGTTTTATCTTTCACAATATATATATATATATATATATATATTGAACGGCAAACCACTTTATAACTATATATAAGTAGCCAAGCAAGCGCTGGAAAGCATTACACCCGAGCAAGAAAGAAAAAACGTCTTACAAAAGACTCGAAACATCAAAATCAAGCCAACTATCCCACGCCAAGCTAGGGAGTTTCGATCAATGTTTAATCCATAAATAGGAGTCTTCCTTGATATGAGCCACCGTATCTATAACCCGGATGAAGTTCTCCTAAACAACCTTTTGGTTCCTCGCATACCAAATCCACCAAAAAGTCGCCTTCACGATAATGTTTACAAGTTTTTCCACTTTTTTGAACCTAGAGTATTATCCCAAACTTCCAAAAGTTCCGAAATGGAGTTAACTTTATTCGGCATCAGGACTCTAACGCAGACAAAGATACTCCACCAAATCGCTCTCGCCCAGATACAGTTAACAAAAGTATGGTTGGTGTCTTCATTGCCGTACCCGCACCGGTCGCAGTGGTCGTCCGTTAATGGAACTCCTCTACGACAAAGTTCCATTTTAGTAGGAATCCTCCCCAAACTTGCTCTCCATGTTAGGAAGTTGCTTGGCATATATATTAAACTAGACTTCAAATATAATGAAAGCTAGCTTACATAAACAATCATTACTTTAACGACCATATTGTAGACAAGCTATAAATATATTAAGCGGAGAACATTGAATATAAGTGGAGAAGATTAGTGTAATCCGTCCTTCATGGACCTTAAGTGGCCAACTTGTAACATTCATTGTAAATATTCTATGCCATTTCCCTTTTCTCTCCGGCTAATAATTATTTTCTTTTTTCTTAGTATTTAATGTAAATACTTTATTTTACCTTACTATGCTGTTGTTACTCATGTGTCAATGTGTTTGTCCTTGAAACATATTTAAAAAAAAAGGAACAGTTATATCCTTTCACAGTTTCACTAATAAGTACTAATTCAGGTTTCTAGCGGTTAATTTCGTCGTTTCCTGTATTTTTTTATGGGAGAGAAAAGAACCAATCCAATGTGAGAACTCGTATACTTTTTGAAACCTGGTTATATTATTGTTGGGATATATGAATATATCTAATATTGTGTAGAAGTAAGCTGCGATTTCTAGTTCCTAGTTATTAACTTCGATTACATTGTTAAAGCGTTTTATTCATAAAAAAAAAATATTTACTTTTAGTTTTATTTTTCCTTTGATTCTCTAATCCATCAATAGAACCCAGTTTTGTTATAGAGTAATATTTTGTGAGAACATACACAATAATGTGTAGTATTAATCTTCTAATCGTAGTTCCTAGTTGTTAACTTTGTTTTCCCATAATCTTAAAATGTATTTTATAGTAATTTGGAGACATCATTTGCCCAATCAGTTATCAAGGTGAGTAAATGAAGTCTCTATATTATCATAAAAAATGTTTTAGCATTGTGAGGCAAGCTAACAACTAGAATATAGAATTAGTAGATTATTTCTTCACAATAATGTATATGTTTCAACATATATAATCCGATAATGAAAGTAAACGGGTTCTAATATTGGATTGGAGCATTATCAAAATAATCAATTTACTTTCAAATCAAAATAATCAATTTACTCTCAAAATGAGCTTTCTTTTGATGGTGCTCCAATTATATATGTAATATAAGAGCTCATTTACTTTGAAAATATGGGTTATATTTGTGAGAACATACACGCTACTGTGTAGCACTGCTAACTTTGCTTCGCCGGCTATAAGATGCGTTTGAAACATTTTACTTAGGGTGGACAGTATGGGGTTAGGGAAGGGTCGGTGAAGCCCGGCCTCGTCCTATGTTTAAAATATATTTAATGTTTTAGTTATATTTATATCTGTGTATGTTTTTTATTTTAATTTGAATTTAAAACAATATATATAAATATATATTTTAGTTTATATATCTTTAATTTTATATAAAACATTTAAATATATAATTTGTTTTAAAGCTTAAATTAAATTAAAATAATTTGGTTTTGAGGAAATCTAGGACAACATCGCGCGCAATATGGGGAAAACTGGAAAAAGCTTATGAGTGTTGATGTGTCACACGAGGAAATCTGGGAAAAACGGGACGACACCCTTCGCTCTTAATGCGGTTATATTTGTGGGAACATAAAACCTCTCCTTTTAACTATAGTTGCTTTTGCATCACCTGCTAAATTAACAAAAACTATAATGTATCACTACTACAATAACAGGTATATGCTAGCTAATCCGTAGGAAACACCTCTTTTGCTACAGATTTGCTACGAATTTGGTCTGTAGCTAGAAGTCATGCCGCTAATTAATTTGCTACGAACTTTAGCTACAGATATCATATTTGCGACAGGTTTTGCTACAAAAACAGGCGTCGCTATTTTAGCTACGGATTAGCTACGAAAATGTTTGCTACGAGCTTTTAGCTACTATATGTTATTAAGGAAAAAATGAGCTTGCTAAACTATTTTTAAATATATTTGTGTTCTCTATAAAGTATATGTTTTAATAATTTTTTTAAAATTGCTTTTTTTTAACTTTTGACATGGATTTTTTTGTGGGCTTAAATGAATTAGTTTTTAGAAATATATATTTTGTTAGTTTTGCTATGGATTTTGCTCCCGATCTTGTTAATTTGTTTTTAATTTTTTCCTTTTTAAGTAAATTTTATTATGTTGCTTTTTTATAAATATTTTATATATTTTGCAAGTATTTTTTTAATTACTTAATTTTCAAGTTTGCTAACAGATTTTGTTACGGATTCTGTTTAACATTTATTACTTAGATTTTAAATGTTTATTTTCACATTTAAGCTACAAATTTTACTACCGATTTTAATAACTTATGTTTAGATATAGTTACTTCCTCAGTTTTGCTACGGAATTCGTTTGTGTATTTGGCTATAGAAATTTGTAACTTTTGTTATTGATTACAATACGGAATTTAGCTATGAATTTCGTTGATTTTGCTATGGGTGTAGCTATGGATTTTGAAAGGTTTTTGCAACAAATTTAGCTACGCATTTTGTCTAGAAATTTTAAAAAAAAATTTCTTCTTCAGTTAATTTCTAAATATTTATTTTCATGGTTTTGCTATGGATTTTGCGACGTTAATGTTTTTAATATTTATATCCACGATTTTGCTACGGATGTTGCTACAAGTTTTTCTACCTTTGGTTTTAGATAGTTTTTTCTCGATTTTGCTACGCGTTTTGGTAGATATTTTTATCTAATTATAATTTAAATACTTATATTCTCAACTTTGCTACAGATTTTGCTGCAAATTTTATTTAACTTTTTTCAGTTACTTTTTAAATATTTATTTTCATGGTTTTGCTACCGATTTTCCAGCATTATTTTTTTATATTAAATTTTTGAGTTTTGCTACACATTTACTGCGGATTTTGCTACGGATTTCATTTGCGACGAAATTTCCGTAGCAAAATCGTAGCAAAATGTGTTCGTAGCTAATCCATAGCTAATTCGTAGCAGAATTTGCTATTGATTTTTCTCATAGTAAAACTTCATAGCAAATGCCTCTTATTGTAATCGTGTATAGATGTCATTGGTATTAATACTCGAAAAAAGATTTGCTGGTTAGTCCGCTGAATTAACAAAAACGATAAGAAAGTTCATCCACCATGCCAAGCGGGAAAAAGACTAATAATAATGATAAACCGGGAAGATGGTGGCACTCAACAAAGTTCAAGAAAGAGCTTATGAACGAATGGCTCATTACTTTATGTTGTACCACTTACCTAGCTTTATGTTGCATATATTCAAACGAACATTACATCCCTTTTTCAATAGTCCGTAGACTAGCTTTGTACTACCCAAATGTTGGCAGTAAAGGAAAGATTCTCTTGTTAAAATAACTTATTTTCCATGTCCACTAATATCTGCATCTTAGAAAGCTAAATAACAAAGCACAGTCACTGATTGATAATCAAAGAGAACAAGACAAGCTGGAAAAGAACAACAACCACCCTTTTCACAGAACTTGGGGACTGGTTTCGGGTGTAAGGACAGCCCCACGTTGAAAAACAAAGAGAGCAAAATGTATTTGCAATCGCCAGTTGGTTTTAACGTAAAACCTTATTTTGTTAATTTGTTACATGTTAGGCAATTAAGCTACGTAAGCCGTCCTATATATCAATTGGTTTCTAGTGCCTTTATAATACAAAAGCCAGTTTTTTACGATCGATTAATATGAAAACCCTAATGTTACAATATGACCATATTGCCTCTTAAAGTTTATAAGTCATGCTATTTTAATGCTTGCTAAAGTTTTTGCTTTACCATGACGAGGGAAGTAAATGTAAGTATAGAGAATGTTGGTTATGTTGACCAAAATAAATATTTTTGTTACACTTTTTTTATTTCCTTAAGTCTAGCGATTTTTTATTCACAAATTCCGTTCATAAGCCAAGTATCAAGAGACTAGAGGCAAGATAAGGGACAGTAAAAACAAAAATTACACTAATCTTTCCAAACTAAAGACTTCAAAATACTTAGAAATGTGAGAGATTTGGTGTCTTACAAGATCTTGAAAACAACCACTGGTTGTTAGAAAAAAATGTTATCATTTCTAGCCTTCCTAATGCACCAACAAACCACTATAAAAATCTCCTTGAAGAACTTTCTTGGTGGACCTGGTGGAGTTTGAGGTCTGTTAAAACTTTCTGCTTGTTCAGACAACTTTAATATGTAGGTTAATTACTTTGGTCAGACTTATTTAAACTTTTGGTTATGAGTTTAGCATAAAACTAAATGTTCCTATGTAATGCTTGAACAACTTATGATATCATTGTAGGCGCTATACTTCTACTTGGGTTTTATCTACACGTTTGCTTGAACGTATCTAGCATTTCTGACTTTCGTCTTGTGCCATACTCATTTTACCTTAGAGATGGTGAAAATAATGGCATATGTTCGTCCACTCAGCCAACTTGGTCTTGCAAAGCAAGTTAATTATAACACGTATTACTGTTTTGCCTCTTTAGCATGGCTGCATTGAAATGTGACCATCCAATTTCATAGTCCTATAAGTGGTTCATTTCCTTTAATTCTCATTCAAATATTCTCACATATGAGCTGTCCTGAACATTTAATGATATTTAATTAGTGCTCCCCGTCCTGCACTCTTATATCTGTTTCTGCAGCATCTATGGCTTTCTAATTTCACTTTGTTCTTTTTTTGACCACTTCAAGTTTCAATGTTTTTTCTTAAGACCGAAGAAAAAGGTTGAACCATATATAAAATGAGTTATGAAGTGAAAAAAGGGGTCTCAAAATACCTTTTTGACACTTTCTTTATAATATCTTTTGAGTTATGTGAAAAGATTCACCTTACAAGCTTAAAGCTCTTTGCTTGAATTTCACTTTATTCTTGCTCCTTGGAGAAGGAAAACTATGCATTTTGTTTAAGTAGAAACTTGAGATATATGTATCAAGATATTTATAATTTACACGAGGGTACATCACTTAAGATTGGGAAATTAGATTTTCATAACCTCAACCTTAATCTATTAGCTAGAATTAATCACAACTCATTTAATGTTTACTGACACTCCTAACTTTTAACATATTTTTTTAGCGATACCTTACTAATTGAAAGTTAACCCAGTTAATTTTTGCTTAGATGAACTGCCACATAAGTTCACATCATCAAAACTTTGACTTTTTTGTCAAATAAGGAGTTCATGCTAATTGTCACATAAGGAGTTCATGTCGAGGAAAAATATGTTTAAAGTTCGAACTCTCTGTGTACATTTCCTGAGTTAAGTTGTACATTAGATATCATATTTTATTATTTAACCGTCTCTAAGGTGCAGTTTTTTTAAGAGGTAAAATGTCTGGAGTCTGCGGATTACAGACATCTGTAAAAGAAGAGGTGAACCAAACCTTTGCAGTCTACAAGAAAAAGGTTGTTTGTTTTTTAACGTATGTAGACTTCTAAAATAAACTGGTGGTGGTGGATGGACGGTGGTTGTGGGTGGTGCTGGTTGGTGGTGGACGTGGACGTGGACGGTGGTGAGTGGTGGACGGTGGTGTTTAACCCTCTGCAGACCTTAGAAGATCTTAAAAGTGGTTGGGTCAAGTCTGTACAAAGAAGAGCTCACGCAAACGTTTTTTTTAATGAAACGTCTTCGAAAAAACAAACAGTTTAAAGATGACAATGTTTGCGTGTGGTTTGTGTGGCGCAAACAGAAGAACTTGCCCATATTTTTTTAGAAAAACAATCACCACCTAAAATGTTGGGAAAGAGGGATAAAGATATCAACAATATATTCTTTTCTAGCGGTGAATGAAGTCTCTAAAGAACCTATTGCAGCTTGAGCCTTTAGCTTTCTTCTGTAGCTTCTTCCTTTAGCTTTCTTCTGTAGCTTCTTGAGCCTTTAGCTTCTTTAGTGATTGGTCCTGATTCTACTAGCAATCCTAAAGCTGGATACAAATTAAGTATTTTTGTTCTTTTATTTTCTTCTAAATATTCACTCTATATAATATTATATAGAGTGAATATTTAGAAGAAAATAAAAGAACAAAAATACTTAATTTGTATAAATTGAGACCTAACAACGCAAATATGTTCATTAACGTTGAAGATTTGATACTTAAAAGAACCGATTACCAATGTTTGATGATTTGGAATTTGAAATGAAAGAAATAAGTCTGGTTTTGGACTCTGTTAGGAAGGAAGTGAAGGAAACAACTTAAGGCATTTTCATTCCATAAATTGGAAGCAGGGATATTTTCAAAGAGATAAGAAGTGAGAATTACCATCTTATTCCTTTACCAACTCAATCAAGATTTGATGTTGCTAACATGTTGATCCATATATATATACCAAAAAATGAATTTGATGCATGAGCTACTTGACATGTTTAGAACTTACTTTGCAGTCGTTGGAATAAAAACTATCATAATTGCTGTAGAGCTTTACTTCTAAACAATGTCGAGAACAAATTATCAAAGTCTTGTTGAATGTTCATCACAAAGTTGTGGTGTTCTTGGGACTTTGGTTTGTGGAAATATTTATTACTTTTTGTTGTCTTATTTTGCTCTAAAATGTGATTTAGGATACATTTATCAATAAGTAAATGCAAAAATAAACAAAAACAATAATTTTTAAAATATGCATAAACTTTATTGACTTTGTCACGAATTGATAACTAATAATACAGAAATTCAGTGTGTGATGCATTGCTATATATTCACCGTCTACACGGCCGTCTCCGAAAATCACAAAAATTTTTTGGCCCTGTTCGAGATAAAAAATTTGGGCCCTATTCGCAAATCTTCATATAACATAAACTCATCAATCATTTAATCATATATATATATATATATAAATACTAAAAATTCATAATACTATGATAATTGTATGAAATAGATAAAACAAATTAACAAAAATAGTGTAGCAAAAATGATCAAAATATCGAACTTACTTGCTAAGCAAACAGTGTGGTTCTCCTAGCGTTTTTTGAAGCAAAGCTCTCAATCAACTCTTTGTAATCCATAGTATCTAATATTTCACTTTCAATAGATATTGTCGCCAACCCGTTTAGCCTTTCTTGTGACATTGTAGAACGTAAATAGGTCTTCAACAACTTCAACTTTGAGAAACTTCTTTCTGCCGATGCCACGGTTACCGGAATTGTCAACAACACTTTATATGCATTTATAGCATAAGGATAAGTAGTACTGCGTTGGAAGATATAGTCTAAAACGTCAAAAGGGTTGTCAATGTGTCTCGGTAAAAATGTAGTAATCAACTTCAACTCCGTATACAATTCTTTAGACTGATGATGATGATGATGATGATCTGCAAATCGCGACGATGATGATGAATCTGGCTGGCAAACTGTTGTGTTCGATCTGCGATCAGAAATCCTGGTGCATACCCCGCGACGTTTGGTTTCCTGGGCGGCAATTGTATTGATTTGGGGCCTATTATTGTTATGAATTTGGGTTTCTTTTACAAAGGTTTGGGCCCAGTACTGATTTGGGCTATATATATAAAGAAAATTTAAAAATTTTTAGGCCCTCAACAACGGTCTCCAGGGATGAAAATGACAAGATTTCAACTTTTTAGATATAACCAAGCAATAAAGTAACTAAGGGGAATTTTTACATTTGAAACAAGAGTAAATTGTCATTTTAGTCCCTGAGGTTTGACCAAAATTGTCACTTTAGTTCAGATAGTTTTTTTTCTTGTCATTTTAGTCCAAATAGTTTGGTTTTCTGCCATTTTAGTCATGACTTTTGTCATTTTTTGCCATTTTCACTGACCACACACCACCCACCCCATCACAACCTTCTATCATCGCCACCACCTACCTGCACCGTCACCACCGGCCACTTTTCCGCCACCCACGTCATCAACCAACACCACCGCCATCATTGTAAAACCAACAACCACCGCCATCATCTTCACTGAAACCGGCACAACACAATCCCCATACCATCACACCTGTAAAAAAAAAAGAAAGAAAAATGTGGTTTGACCAAAATTCACCTAAGTTGACTATATTTTTTAAAGGAGTTAGTGGGTTTGATGAAAATGACAAAATTTAGGAACTAAAATGGCATAAAACAAAACAATTTGGACTAAAATGGCAAAAAAACTACTGTGACTAAAGTGACAATTTTGGTCAAACATCAGAGACTAAAATAACAATTTACTCTTTGAAACAATATGCATATTTTGCAAATGAGACTTATTTTATATATCTTGAATAAAGGGGTATTAGACTATTAGTAAATATAAAAGTTATAAAAGCAATCTTCATATTAATTATCTTTAAGTAGTAAGATTAATAAAAAAAACTAGGAATCACAAATTAGGTGTGCAAGACCAAAGATGGAGAGCAAAAGACCGGGGGAGAGGAAAGGTTAAGACGCCAACAATCGGCACAAAGGTAAGGTACCTGAGACAGAGAGCGAGAGTCGTAGAGGGGTATGCTCCATCACCAAGTTCTTCGTGTTCAACCTTCCGCCTGGTTGCACACCATGGGAACTTTCAGGGTTCATTGGGGGGGGGGGTTTGGGGAAGTTGTGGGCTTATATATCGCCAGGAAGAAGGATAAACAAGGGAACAGATTTGGGTTCGTCAGCTTTAGGGGCGTGAAAGACAGATTTGATCTGGAACAGAGGATCCAATCCATCAAGATAGGAGATTGCAACCTTAGAGTGAATATAGCTAAGTTCACGGTGGAGAACCAAGGGGTCATGGACCAAGGAATTAAGGATACTCCAGCTACGGTGAAGGTAAATCTAGGACGGGGGTGGTCCGAGGGCTGTTTCGTTGAGGGGTACCAGGCCGTACAGCGAAGTTCTATGCCCCGAGACAGGCAGCACGAAGACCGCCACAATGGAGAAGACCGTTCAGGTGCCGGATGAAGTTAGTGCGTTCTGGTAGTTAAACGGTAGACCTCTAGTACGCAAAACAGTGGATTTAGATACCCTTATTAGCTTTGACCGTCTTCTGCGTATCACCGGGACTCGGTACTCTAGCATTCAGTACCTTAGTGGCCTATCGCTTTATTATCGTTTGATAAGGAGGAAGATGCAATTGGGTTTAGGGAAAACAAGGAATTGTGGGGGCCATGGTTCTCTTCCTTAGATCTGTGGTATGGCCAAACCATGATTTTGAGAGAATTGCGTGGCTGAAGATCCAGGGGGTTCCGCTCCACTTAGCTGACTCCTCGGTCTTTAAAAGTATTGGGTCGCTTTTTGGGAAGGTCCTGCACTCTCCAAAGTTTGAGGAAGATGGAGACCTCACGGTCCTTTGCATCAGGGTCCTTGTGGGGGATGGTAGACAAATCAACAAGGAGGTGATTTTGAAGTGGAAGGATAAAATTTTTCGAGTCTGGATTGGTTAAGAGCAAGGTGACTGGATCCCTGATTATTTGGGACCTCAGGCGGTAGCGTCACTGGTGACCGGAGGGTTCTCCGGAGACTCTGATGGGACTCCGGAAGTTGAATCCCTGAGCAACCATGAGGCCCATGGGGATCCTCACATGGAGGCTGTTGTAGATACCAATACACACGGGGATGAGAGCATTAACTGCTGCCAACAACCATTACTTGAACAGGTTCCCGAGCTAAGTGGAAAGGAAAGAAATTTCAATGTTAATTTTTTTAAGGCTAGTGAGAAGAAAATGAGGTACAGGAAAAAAAGGTAGGGTGGGACAGACCCCCTGTTCTAGGCCCAAGGTTAATAGACCGTTTCATCCTAAGCTTGCCAGGCCCAACAAAAGATCCAGAATTAACTTAGAGCAGGATGACATTTTTGAGTTAAATGGGATATTGGGCCTGAACTCATTGAATGGGGATAAGGTTGGCACCTCAGGTAATGTGGTTAGCGATGAAGGGGTTAACAACGAGGCTTCCTTTGACCTCAATGTTAGGGCCGCTTCAAGTTCGGAGACAGGTTGGTACAGGAACGGTTCAGGCAACGAAGTGGAGAGCCATTTTGCGGATGGGTCTGGCTTTATGGTCGTGGATAAGGAAGTCAACGCTACCATTAATTTGGGGTTCGACTGGGGGATAATTTGTTGAATCGGGAAGGTTCGGTTAGAAAGTCGATTATGGGAGAAGGCATTAATGTGGTGTCGTCATGAATTTTTTGTCTTTGAATGTGAGAGGGTTGGGGGGGATAACAAACCGGGTTGGGTTCGGGATATTATTGTTAAGAACTCATTAATTTTGCTGCTTTTCAGGAAACTAAACCTGAAGTTCTTGACGGCATCAATCTTTCGTCTTTCTAGGGAGGCAAGGCCTTTGGAGTAGAATTTGTTGGGTCGACTAGCCAGTCGGGTGGCTTAGCTTGTCTTTGGGATACGAGCGTGTTCGCCCTAGAGGATACTGTGAAGAATCGGAATTTTTTTTATTGCTCAAGGGCAGGTTGAAGGGATGTGGTTCTTTAATCAATGTGTTGAATGTGTATGCTCTGCAAGGGGTTCCTGCTAAGAAAACTTTATGGGATACGATTTCTTGTATCTTGGAAGGTTCTATCGGCTTGTGGGTTCTTTGGGGGGATTTAAACGCTGTTAGATACCCAAGGAATGAAAGAACTCGGTTTTCAAACCAACGTGCGCTAGGAACTTTAATGAGTTTATTTTTGATGTAGGTCTTCAGGAATACAACATGAAAGATAGAAAAAATACATGTTGGGCTGAAGACGGTAAAAAGCTTAGTAAAATTGACAGGGTTTTTGTTTGCTCCTCTTTTTTCAATAAGTGGTCGGATGCTTGTTTGAGAGCTTTACCAAAACACCTTTTTGATCACTGTCCGCTCATCCTGGTCACTAATCCTCGTAATTTTGGGCCAAGGCCTTTTAGAGTTTTTAACTCTTGGTTAGGTTGTCCCGGATTCGAGGAAGTAGTGGTTGCTGCAATTAACTCCTTTGTGGGCCAAGGCCGCCAGATGTTCTCCTGGTCAACAAGCTGGGTCACGTCAGGAATAAAATTAGGGGGTGGAGGGATGATCTTTTAAAGAGAAGGAGAAGATTGTGCTAGGATTAGTAGGGAGTTAGAAGAGTTGGAGATCGCACTGGAGCACAGAGACCTGTCTGAGGAGGAAGAGTGTGTCTTGACGGAGAACAAAAAATCTCTTACGGAGTTGTAGGATAACAAGTTAAAAGATTTGAAGCAAAGATCCCAGGTTAGGTGGGCTAAAGACGGTGAGGAGAACTCGAAGTTTTTTCACTCTATGATCAACTGCAGGAAAGCCAACAACAGTATTCAAGGTTTACACATAAATGGGAATTGGACCACGAAACCGTCTCCGATAAAAAAAATTATTTTAAAGTTTTTTAGGGACAAGTTCAAAGAAGACACGCCGGTCAAGCCGATGCTGCAGTGTAGCAACATAAAATGTTTAACGGATTCTGAAGCAACTAGTATCATCGCTAATTTCAGTAGAGAGAAAATTAAGCAAGCGGTCTTTGGCTGTGGAGAGGACCGTGCCCCTGGGCCAGATGGATTTAATTTTAGATTTCTTAAACATTTTTGGCAATATTTTGAGCAAGACTTTATTAATATTTTGAATTCTTTTCATGATATAGGGGTGATCAATAGGGGATGCGGATCGTCTTTTATTGCATTAATTCCGAAGATCAAGGATCCTACGACGCTCAACGATTACAGACCAATTAGCCTCGTTGGGTTGATTAACAAAGTGATCTTTAAGGTCCTTGCTAATCTTCTTAAAGGGGTTCTTGACTCTATGATCTCGGATTCCCAATCGGCCTTCCTAAAATGGAAATACATCCTGGACAGATCGCTCATTGTGAACGAGGTGAGCACGTGGATCAAGAAGAACAAGAAGGAAGCTTTTATTCTCTAGATCGACTTTGAAAAGGCTTACGAAAATGTTAATTGGAAATTCTTAGCCTCCATAATGTCTCAAATGGGCTTTCCGGATCGTTGGTGCAATTGGATTTATGGTACCTTGGCTTCAGCTAGGGCTTCGGTTCTTGTTAACGGGGCTACAACCTTCGACTTCCAATGCTTCAAAGGTAAGAGACAGGGAAACCCTATCTCTCATGTCTTGTTCCTTGTTGTGATGGAGGCTTTGGCTTGTATGTTCTTTAAAGTGGTAGAGAGTGGGGATGTTAATGGTATTCGGCTCCCTAACAATGGGTCGTTGGTATCTCATCTTTTCTATGCTGATGATACTATTATTTTTGGGGAGTGGTCGAGGGACAACATTGTCACACCCTGGCCGTAGCGGATGCGCAAACGTGTGACTTAACGGTAACCATTGCAATCAATCGTGTAAACATAATAATAACCAACAACGATGCCATTATGAATTCAAATTTCAAGTTTACAAGTTTCCAAAAAGTTTCATAAATTTTCCAAAACAATATTTAGTTAAGTTACATCACCAAAATATGTTTGTTATAATCTTAGATTAAGTCGAGGTTTTGACCCCTATATGCCCAAACAAGGAAGGGATATATGAGGCAAATCCTCCAAAATCGGCCATCGTTGTATCTTCCGAGAATCCATCACCGGTTAAGCCCTGTTTCCTGAAATACATGTAGTTTGAAAAATCAACAAAAGTTGAGCGAGTTCATGTAGTTTTGTTTTCGAATAAGTTGTCATAATTGTTATCCAATATTGAAATCCAGGTATGTAAAATAATTATGGAATATAAGGATCTATCAATGGATAGCGAGCCTCCGATACTATGCGCCGTAAGTACATAACCAAACCAAGACACTTTATTCTCAATTGGGGTCACAAGAGCACTCCATGGTATACAACTAGGAGTGGAGTGTGCCTCAAGCTCAATAGGTCTACACCTTTTGCACCTTGGTGACTAAGTGATTAATGGTTACTAATGTTATATTGTTATCAATCCTACTTACGCACATCGATCTTATTGCCATCTAACTCCATAACTAACATACCATATGTCTTGACATGTATTTCCCCCGAATGTTATAAAAACCGAAAATGTTTAAAAGGAAAGGGGGACATGAACTCACTAATTCGCGTTCCTTGCGTAAACTCACAATGTTTTCCTTGGTCTCGAACCGAAACCTACAAGTGTCCTAAATCCCATTAGACGCTTAAGTCTATGCTTGTTCTATGTACAAGTTCCCATCTTATGTGAGTTCTTAGTTTTTTTCTTGATTAATTATTTCTTGACTTAGTAATATATATTTTATTATCGGGTCTTGAATAGTGTTTGAACGGCATCGTTCGTTCCTTGTCCTCGTGCCTAGCACGCGTGTCATTGGGCCTAGCCCATGCCTTTGTGTAGTTGGGCCTAGCCCATGTCCTTGTGTCATTGGGCCTAGCCCATGTCTTTATGTTATTGGACCCAGCCCATGTTGTATGTCATTGGGCCTAGCCCATGTCTTTATGTTATTGGGCATAGCCCATGTCTTTGTGTTATTGGGCCTAGCCCCAGTTATATTTATTCTTGAATAAATATATTTTCCAAGTAAGATGGGTTGTTAAAAAAAATAATGTGATTTTTAACATACTTGTATTTATGTTCTTAATACTTTTCCAAGTATTTTGGTGTTATGCATCTTTGACCAAGTCAAAGTATGTGTTTAGTTATACTTATTTCTCAAGAATAGATATATATACTTTGTAAAATAATATTTTCAATATTATTTTTAGTATAAGTGCATTTGTTATTTACCAAATGTACACTTAGAAAAGTATACATGTATCCTTGTGTTATTGCTTAAAAATAATATATTTTTAAGGCTTGTATGGAATATATATTTTTACCAATCTTGTTAGATATATATATTTTGTGTATAAGTCCATTTAATTGTCCAAGTCCATATAAATCAAGGAATATATATAAGTTTATTTATATATTTTGTTGTATTTGTCCAAGCACCCAAGTATGGGCATTTTTGTGTGTATTCTCCTTGAGTATTTTTCTTGGTATTTTGGGGTCTTTGTATATACACTCCATTGGGAGTATTTATTGTTTTGAATCCCCTAATTTGTCTACTACCATATAATACACTTAGTATACACATAGCACACAAATAGTTGGTGACTTAAAAGTAAACACATAGCAAACAAATAGTTGGTGACTTTTAAATATATATTTTCCTAAATATAGATTTATACTTGTTTTTATTCTTTAAGAAATATTTATTTTCTTAACTTGTATTTTAATATAAAAATAGGGTATGACCATGTTTAATTTATTTAAACTTCTAAAAATCAAAAGTTTAGTAGTAAACTTTATATTTTTCTAAGTATGGAATTTTTATAAAAGTTTGGCCATAGTTTCCTCTAGATTTAGGAGTTTTCCCATTTTTAAAACATGTGTTTAAGCTTTTAAAAATTCATCAACTCAATCACAACAATTCTATAATTTAAACAACTCCATACATACATTTTTTACATGATGATGAACTCATATTTTTACAAAAACAGGTAGTCTTTTAAATTTAAGTTTAACATGTTTATGTAACTCCAAAAATGCTAATTATCCACTAATTAAACAACTTTTGTAGAAATTCATCTTTAACAACTTGTTCATACAACTTCTAAAAAGGTTTAAAAATCCGTGTTTATGTTGTTTTAGGCACTTAACATATTCATCTTTCAAGTAACTAAGTTCATCATCCTTGTTTTTCATGGATCTTTCAATATCCATGTGAACACTTTCTAGATCTCTACATCTAACAAGTCTACATATGATGAGCATCAAGCTAAGCACAAAATAATCATACACAATATTATTACACTTCAAGATTATGTTGGTTTTCTTTGTATCTTTAGTGTTCTTCATGTGTTCATCACTTTAAAGTTTATGATTCTTGATGGTTTCACTTGTACACTTATAACATACTAGTAACAAGAATCAAAATAAGGTTCAACAGGCTTACTACTAGCCCTTGTGGCTAGGGAAGTGGCTTAACAAAGATGAAGATGAAGAAGAGATGAACTAGGTGGATAAAAGCTCCTCAAGGTGGTCCTTCAACATCCAATGCTTTGCACCTTCTTAGATGATCTTGTAGCAACTTTGTATGGACTTAGAATAGCTTGGAGATGGATGAACAATGGAGGTGAAGTGGTGGTGATTGTGGCCGTGAGGTAGAGGAAGGTGGGGGTGGTTTGTGTTTTGAATTTTGTGTTGAAAGGTTACGAAGATAATGTTGGGATTTAGGGAACTTATAACATCATTACATCTCTTCCTCCATCAAACAATCCTTTTGTCCAACAAATCTTCACTCAACAACTCTAGACAACATGTGGGCTAGGGGGTCCCACATGTCGACGGTCAAAATAGGGGGGGGGTATCTAGTTGAGTTTCAATGGTTAGTCACATGTTTAGTTGGAATTTAAAGGTAATTAGTTAAGGTGTTATGTGTATTAGATGTTCATAAGTGCAATAGGGTGTCGGGTGACCTTAACTAGTCTTACAACATCAAAATAGTGTTAACTAGTTCACTAGATGCTTCTAGTAGTGTTCGGGTGGTTGTTTCGCGTTCGGTTCGTTAAATTGTCAAGTAGTGCACTTTGTTTGGTTTAAGGTGTTTTTGTATCACCATGTGATTTCCAATACTCTAGTAAGTATTTTAAGTTGCTCGGACTTATTTCTGAACATTACATTGGCTAGTATAAAAGTTTAAATGCTGAATTTTTGCTGAATAGCTTATTTATTGTCCGGTTCGGACACTTTTTAGTGCTTATAGTATTTCTGGAAAGTGTTATCACCAATCCTTGTTTTCCATTCTTGGATTTAATGTGTAATTGCTATTGGACTTCTATCTAGGTCCTAGAACTGTCGTTAAGCTGAGCATCGGACTAGTGCTAACACTGCTAGTCAAATCGGCAAGTCTACTAGTTGTTTTAGTGCATTGTCTAATTGTTTTTCCGACACGATGATCAAAATGAATAATATGCACTATTGAGTAATTCATAGCAGTTTTCAGATATATAGAATGTAATCTAGTAGAACATGGCGTTTTAACATATAATTGCACACTTAAATTAATAGTTTAATTGTACGAAAATTACCCGAAAGTTTACGGTTGTCACATACTCCTCCTGTTTAAAGGAATTTCATCCCGAAATTCAAGCTGAGTTATCCATCGCAGGAGTCTTCTCAAACGGGTGAGGGTATTTGACTTTCAGTTGATCTTCACGTTCCCAAGTATACTCGGGTCCGTGTCTAGAGTTCCAACGGACTTTGACTAGCTTGATACGACTTCTCAGTGTGTTCTGAACCTTCCAATCCATAACCTCGACAGGTTCTTTAGTGAATTGGAGCTTGTCGTCTATATGGATCTCATCCGCAGGGATGATGACTGTCTCTTTAGTTGGACTCTTTTTGAGATTAGACACATGGAATGTGTCGTGTACAATATTGAGTTCCTCGGGTAATTTTAGCTTGTATGCAACAGTACCGACTTTTGCCAGAATTTCGAAGGGTCCAATGTATAAGCTTTCCACGTTTACCAAATCTAGCTACGCCCTTCCAAGGCGAGACTTTCAACAAAACCTTGTATCCGACCTCGAAGGATAATGGTTTACGTCTTTTGTCCGCGTAGCTCTTTTGTCGATCACGAGCTACCTTAATGCACTCGTGGATTTTGAATATCTTGTCGGTGGTTTCTTGAACTAGTTCGGGACCAATGAGTTGTTTGTCGCCAACTTTCGCCCAACATAGCGGAGATCGGCACTTGCGCCCATAAAGTGCTTCAAAGGGCGCGACCTTAATGCTAGTGTGATAGCTGTTGTTGTAGGAAACTATACCAATGGTAAATGAGTATCCCAGTTTCCGCCTAAATCCATCACACAAACGTGAAGCATGTCCTCTAAAGTTTGGATGGTTCGCTCGCTTTGATCATCAGTCTACGGATGAAACGCTGTGCTTAGATCTAGACGAGATCCAAATGAAGCTTGAAATGACTGCCATATCCGTGACACAAAGCGACCATCTCGGTCTGAGATTATGAAGACTGGCACTCCGTGACGCGCCACAATTTCCTTAAGGTAGAGCTCAGCTAGCTTCTGTACTATCCTTCTCCCAAATCATGGCATGTCCTCGAGAGGTTCGTGGGAGCTTGGTTATGAAATCCATTGATATCTGTTCCCACTTCCAAACGGGGATTTCGGGCTGTTGTAATAATCCAGACGGTTTCTGTATTCGGCCTTAACCTTCGCACAAGTAAGGCATTTCCCAACATAGGTTGCAATGTCTGCCTTGAGATTAGGCCACCAGTAATACTCTTTCAAGTCCTGATACATCTTATATGATCCTGGATGAATTGAGTACCTTGACTTGTGTGCCTCGTCCAGTACCTGGTCTTGTAAATCTCCAAAATAGGGAATCCAGATTCTTCCTATAAAATATAAGGTTCCATTTTTATTTGGTTCCATTTGCTTTTCCATTCCTCGTAATGATTCAGCTGGGATGTTTTCCGGTTTTAAAGCTTCTTGCTGTGCCTCACGCACACAGGTCGTAAAGTTTGTCTGTATAGTCCTCTCAAAGGCTTGTACTCTTAATGTCTTGACTCGTTCCTTGCGGCTCAAGGCGTCTGCTACAACGTTCGCCTTGCCCGGATGATACTTGATCGTGCAATCGTAGTCATTCAACAATTCAACCCAACGTCGTTGACGCATATGTAATTCTTTCTCATTAAATATATGTTGAAGACTTTTGTGATCCGTGAATATAGTACATTGAGTACCATATAGATAATGTCGCCAAATCTTCAAAGCAAACACCACAGCACCTAACTTGAGGTCATGTGTGGTATATTTTTTCTCGTGAACCTTCAATTGACGTGACGTATACGCGATGACTTTTTCTCGTTGCATAAACACGCAACCTAAACCCTGATGCGAAGCATCACAGTACACCACAAAGTCATCGGTACCGTCGGGAAGTGATAAGATTGGCGCATCACATAGCTTATCCTTTAAGAGTTGAAATGCCTCTTCTTGTTTTTCGTCCCAAACAAACTGTAACATTTGTAAAAAAATCGGGTTTTCAAAACCCGCTCCGTTTTGTAATCGAATATCAAGTTATAAAAGTTATGTCGAATATTTATGATTATTTTGATTTAAAACAATACATAATTAATAAATAAACTAAACTATAAAAAATATATTTGATGAAAAGTTAAAATAAAATAAATAAAAAAATATAACGCTGCCAGGACTCGAACCCGGGTCAGCCAGGACCCTTCAACAACTTAACACTCAATCACAAGACCACTCCGCCACTTGTTTGTTTTCTGTCATGTTTAGGAAACAAATAGTTTTTATGGACTAAGGTAAATCAATCGATTTTACACACTGTAACTGAAACCAGTTATAAATCACCCAAATCGATTTGGATACTCTCGATTCAGCGAGTATAACCGATAAACGGACGATTTCAATCAATGCTGCCTTGAGTGGAACTTAAATTCGGAAGTAGATCGGTTTAATAACCGAAAGTTGTCAATTCTCGAACTACTTCAATCATAGACTCTTCCTGCGACTCAAAACACTCCGCAAAGCTTCCAATTGCATTTCCGCAACCTTACAGTCCACCGGAGAAGCTCAAATCTAATCGCCGGAAAAATTCTGCAAGTCGCCGGAAAACTGGGACTCACATCCACTCGGTATTTTCTCCGACTCTTTCTGTTTAAATCATGTGATTAATCAGTCTCTAACACAACTCCACCATCAGAATCGATCCTAGTCCACGTTTGTCGAAAATCTTACCTTCGTCGGAAAACTCCTGAAACTGCCGGAAACACACCGTGAACGGGTATGATCTCCCACACTTCTGTTAAACCTTGTTTAAGTGACTCAACTTCTTAAATAATCGAACAAGCTGTTAATTGGTTTCAACAGCCGGAGTTCACTTTCAGTACCGACGAACCTCCGCCGGAATTCTGTAAACAACCTCAATCGGTATATCTTTTTCCCCAAACTCTCTCCATTCTTTACTTTTAAATTACTCGTAAAGCGTATACGTAAAGAATTGGTCATAACAGTCGGAATAATTTTTCTGTACAAAATCAACGAAGAAGATGAAGATGCAACATAACATAAGGTTAATTAAAATCGGAATTATAAACGGGTTAGACACACAGTCCAGTGGTGGACTGTGTGCAAAATACACACGCACGTCCCGAGTTCGATTCCTGCTATACGCATTCCTTCTATAATAAAAAGCCTTTTTGATCAAAAACTAACCGGGTTAACTCAGTTAGTTGTTAAGTATAATAAAAACTGAGATAATAACCAGGTTAGACACACAGTCCAGCGGTGGACTGTGTGCAACATGAACCACACGTCGCGCGTTCGAAACCCGTCACGAGCACCGGCCCGATTGAATTAAAATGTTTTTGTAAATAAAGGAAATTCGGATTAACTGAATAAGTGTATAAGTATAAATAAAAACAAGATTATTTCGGGTTAGACACGTAGCTCAGTTGGTAGAGCTGCGTGCACGCGTACGGGAGGTCGCCGGTTCGAGCCTCACCCGGCGCAGATTAGTTCGCTGACCGAACCGGTCAACGGTCAATGGTCAACGGTCAACGGTCAACTTTCAACGGTCAACACTAAATAAACAATTTTTTTTATATTTTTATTTATTTAACTTAATTTAAAAATCAATTAAAAATACTTAAAAATAACATTTTTAAAGATAGAAAATAGCCATAAACTCACAAAAATATATCTAAAAATTTCATTAAAATCCTTAATAAAATCAACTCATTTAATATATTTTCCGTTATTATTTAGGTTAGTAATCCTCGTTGTTCCGCTCATCTAAATCGTGCGCATATCACCATCTCCAATCCAACGCACCCAAGGTGAGTGAATCTTACGAATTCCCCATTTTAATCACGTTTTGGGGTGTATCATGTGTCTTTGCATATATATATTATAATTAAACCATTGTGCATACATCATATCATGAACATGTGTATTCAGTTCGTTATTGTTAAGTAGTTATTATTGGATGCAATTTATTATTCAGTACATGCAAATTTCATAGGCCCCGCTCCCCATTACATTATGAGCGTTGAGCATGTTCCCCATTTTATTATGCGGTTGAACCTGGCGTGCCCACATACGATCGGCTCCCTTTGATTGAGCCTTGATCGCACAGTTTTCATTTTCAGTACATGCAATACGATCGGCTCCGTTTGATTGAGCCTTGATCGCACAGTTTCATTTATGTTATTTACAGTATGATGTTGGTATGATCATGCATGCTGACATGTGATATTGTATGTTATAGTTGTGACTGCTATTTGCCTTTGCTTGATTATTTACATTTGTTCATCTATGATTATGCACTAATTTTCATTGATAAACTAACAATTAATTTATTAATATATGTTTATCTAATAAGGTTCACTCGCCAACTTATGTTGACCCAAAAACTCCCATTTTACACATGATACTGGTGAACCAGCAGCAGCTAGGAACACATAGGACTTGGATTAGAAGAATAAAACGTTTTAGAGTTGGATTTGTTATGCTTGGCTTATTTTCCTTGTATTGAATGAACATGTTTGGATTTTTGAACTGTAACTTTGACTTTATTAAATATGAAACATATTAGTAAATGTCATGAGCTTTGGTGATAACCCAATTATGCCCCGACTCTTATTCCGCTACGGGTCGGGGTGTGACACAAACTTCTTGTCTTTTTGCGTGAGTGTCGTTGGCGGTTGAGCAACTTTAGAAAAGTTCTCAATGAATCTCTAATAATAGCCCGCTAATCCAAGAAATTGTCGAACTTTAGTTGGAGTTTTGGGTGCTTCCCAATTCTTAATGGCTTCAATCTTTGACAGGTCTACATGAATACCTTTCTCGTTCACCACGTGTCCGAGAAATTATACTTCGCTAATCCAGAATTCGCACTTCAAAAATTTCGCGTAGAGTTTCTCTTTCTTTAGAAGTTCAAGAATGGTTCTCAAATGTTGCTCGTGCTCTCCCTTCGATCGAGAATATATTAAGATATCATCGATAAATACTATCACGAATTTGTCGAGATACGGCTTGCACACGCGATTCATTAAATCCATAAAGACCGCTGGTGCATTTGTTAAACCGAATGGCATAACAAGAAACTCGTAATGACCATAACGAGTTCTAAAGGCCGTTTTTGGTATGCTTTCTTCCTGTATTCGCAACTGGTGGTATCCAGACCTTAAATCTATCTTGGAATAGAAGCTCGAACCTTGTAGTTGATCAAATAAGTCATCAATCCTCGGTAGCGGATACCGATTCTTGATAGTAAGCTTATCAACTCTTGGTAATCGATACACATTCTGAACATTTCATCCTTTTTCCTCACGAATAAGACTGGAGCTCCCCAAGGCGAAAATCTCGGTCTAATGAATCCTTTATCCAGCAACTCTTGAAGTTGTGTAGATAGTTCTTGCATTTCAGAAGGTGCTAGTCGATATGGAGACTTGGCTACAGGCATGGCTCCCGGTACCATATCGATGCGGAACTCGACTTTTCGTTGAGGTGGCAATCCCGGTAAGTCTTCAGGAAAGACTTCAGGGAATTCCTTCATGACTGGAATGTCTTCGAGTTTAGGCTCCTCGGCCTTCTTGTCGACAACATGTGCTAGGAAAGCTATGCAACCTTTCCTTAAGCACTTTTGGGCTTTCATGCAATTAATGATTCGTAGTGGTGTGCTTTGCTTTTCCATATGGACTATCAAAGGTTCTCCGCTTGACATAGGAATACGAATGATCTTTTCGTGACATAAGATTTCAGCTCGGTTTTCGGATAGCCAATCCATGCCGATAACGACATCGAAAGTACCTAATTGAACTGGTAAGAGATCTATGTCGAACTTTCGTTCACCCAGTTCTAAGGTACATATCCTTATAACTTCACTCGATTCTACCAGTTTTCCGTCAGCTAGTTCGATTGAGTAAGGAATGTCTAATTTACTCAATTCTACCCCAAGTACATCTCTAAATTCCTTAGAAATAAAACTTAAGTCTGCCCCGGTATCAAAAAGTATAGATGCAAAGTGGTTGTTTATAGGGAACGTACTGTGACCACATTTGGGTCCTCGTGTGCGTCCTTAGCTCCAAGCACAAAAGCTCTTCCCCGAGCTTGATTTCCTTTCGGGTAATCTTTCTTGAAATGCCCTTTGTCACCACAATTATAGCATCCATCAGTTGTTCCTCGACATGTAGTAGTAGTAGTATGCCCAAACTTTCCACACTTGCCGCATTTGGAGCCTCGGCATTCCCCATAATGATGGAAAGGCATTTGGGACATTTTGGTGCTTCTCCACCATAAGGTTTCCTCTCAGCATTGTTTGGTGTGGTAGCGGCATAAGCTTTTGCTACTTTGTTTTCCCTCAGCGCTTGCCTCTGTTATAGTTGTTACCACGAGTACTCTTCTTAAAGTGGGAAAACTTCCTCTTGTTGGAGTCCGTAGTCTCCACAGTAGCTTCTTTCTTGATTTCCCTAAGTTTCGGTAGCTTCTTTTGACGTACAGCCTCCTCAGTAAGGCTCACAGCTAATTCAATCGCCTCCCCAATTTCAGTTGGTTTCGATGAAGTCACCATACTTAGAATTTCAGGGGCGAGTCCCCATATGAATCTTTCAATCCTTTTGAATTCTGGTTCCACCAAGTACGGAACCATTCGTGACAAATCATGAAACCTTTGGACATATGCCGCGATGTCAAAGCCAATCATCTTAAGATTCTAAAATTCCGTTTCCAACTTTTGAATTTCGGATCTTGAACAATACCTCTTTCTCATAATCTCTTTCAACTCCTCCCAGGTCAGACCATATGCAGCATCATCTCCTTTGGTCTGCACCTGGAGATTCCACCAAGATAACGCTCCATCAATGAAGAGTCCAGTGACGTCAGTGACTCTTTGCTCAGCAGGGCACTTGCTCATTCGTATGACCGAGTCAGTCTTTTTGGTCCAGCGCACGAATGAAACAGCACCGCCGGTGCCATCGAAGTTCAGAGGCTTGCAGTCCAAAAACTGCTTGTAAGTGCAACATGAAACAGATTAGGTACACCAACTCAAGAATGAGATTCAAAGCACAAATAGAATAAATGAGAGTGTCACATGGCTATATGAATAATCAAAGATTACCGGTGGGTGGGTTGGTTCCAGTTGAACCTCCGGTTCCACCGCTTTGTTCGGTGCGGTTGGCCTCATGCTGCGTAATGGCCTGAGATATGCGCTCGTTCATCTCTCCTTGAGTCGTTGGGAGTAGGTCGTTATTGATACTTCTTCGGCGTGGAGGCATCGTCTTCTAGTATGAAATATCGATTGTAATTAGACGATTGTTTAATAATGGAAGAAACATTTATTAAAAAATATATATTACGAAAATCTTGTTTGTTATTTATTATTATTATTATTATTATTATTATTTTTTATTATATATTATTATTGTTTTTGTCGAGTATAAGAAACATCACGTCGGATAAGGGGTAAGGAGTCGTGTATATGGCGTACAACGCAGTCGCGATTACGCAAGAATAAACCAATCATCACAACATCATGCAATATCTAACGTACATGCGCACCATGGTATAATAAATAAACATCATCCACAACACAACATAAAATCAACCACGTCATATCACAATATCAACCACACATCATAATATCAACCAACACATCACTATATCAACCAACACATCACGATATCAGCCAACACATCACAATATCAACCAGCACATCACAATATCAACCAACACATCACAATATCAACCAACACATCACAAAATCCACCAACCACGACATAAATAAAATATAATGCGAATAAGAAAATACACTTTCATACATGATTGACAACTTAGTACATTTGTTCATGAAGAATCAAAAAGACTTAGAGTTACATAACCCTAGTTGGTACAAGTTCATACAATACGATACAAAAGTAAAGTTTTATTCTCCATTGCATCTTCATGTCTTTAGTCGTCACAAAAACTAGATCTTCGGGCTTGAGTCTTCAGAAGCTAGATCCACAAAATTTGGGGCTGATCCCCAATGATAGCTAGTACTAAACTACTGAGGTGGAGGGGATGGTGACCTATGGAGCAACATGCGGTGATAGGCAACCTCCTCCTCTATCCCAGAGACACGGTGAACAGAGGCAGCTTGGATACGCTCCCACTCGCACATACGTGCCTCAAATGGGCATCTGGGGTGATGTTAAGGACACAGGGGTAGTGGAGTCGGTGGTGGTGGTGAAGATGGTGTATAAGGTGGTGGCGACGGTGGTGCTGGTGGTAAGTCTGGGGGTGAGGATGGTGTGTATGGTGGCGGTGATGGTGGTGCAGGTGGTGCTCTAGCAGCAACCTGAGCAGGGCGCTGACCCTGGAGCTCGTGAATCATCCTATAGAGCTGTGCGATCTGGCGATCGTGTGCTATTACTTCCTGCTCGAGGGGAACATTACGGTAATGGCAGGGGTGGTATGGGTCAGATGGGCTCATGCCCGGTGGAGGAAAAGGGGGATACCTACGGTAACGGGGTGGCGAAGGGTAGGAAGCATACATGGGTGGTGTAGTAGCGAGTGGGGTCCGGCCCAATGAGATGATCCGGCCGCATGTGGGTCATAGATTTGGTGATAAGTGGAGCTAGTCATAAAAGGTAGGGGTGGCTGCTCGTAGCGTTGGGGCGTACCGCCCAACGAGTGGTGGCGTGGAGGTCCGGAGAAAGGGGTAAACATAGGAGCGGGAATGCTAGCGTGAGACGGGCCGACAGAGGCATGCAGTGGTACAAAGGGTGGGGGTAACACGGTGTCAGTTGAGCGAACTGGTGATGGTGTGGCGGGTACCGAAGACATGGCATCATCGGACAAGTGTCCATCATCCGAATCAGAGGATGAGGAAGATAGGTCAATGACAGGGATAACAGTGGGGGCAACTCAAGTATGTCTAGCTCATCGATAACCTTGCCGTCTCCTAACTCAGCATCCAAATGGTCAACATGAAAGACAGGCACGACTTCATCCTTGCCATCGTCCAGCTCGATGACCGGTGGAATGACAGCTAGCGGTGCGACTAAGTGCACAACTACGTGCTCCCCATCAGGGTGACCATGGATGGCCACGTCGTGCTGGGGCTGGGGGATAGCTAGCACATCGTCCTCTAGATCGTGTGGGTGCTCCTGATCGTCTCCCATGTGGTAGTCGGGTAAGGCAAAAGGCTGTTAATTGTCGAGGTCCTCGTCATCAGAGACCTCATGAATAGCTGCGTCCTCAGGAGGTATAGCCGCAGTAACCTCAACACCAAATCCATCATCAGAGAGGTACTCCATAGGGTCCTCCTCGTATGAAGAAACAGAAGACATGGTCCTGGAAAATACAATCCATACAATGTAAAAACATAAGGGTTAGTAATTAATTATAACTTATGATATATTTTATTTTAATCATTAAACCTCATGCAATTTGTTCTTTGGTTTCATGTGTAATCTTAAGGTTTTATGTCTACTCATTCTAGGCTAAGCAGGAATAAATTTTTGTTCTTTCCTATAGTTGAGCTCGTGTGATAGATCCTCATGTTATCGTGACGTTTTGTAATAATTTTTTCATATACTAGAAAACAGTTTTGAAATGTTATAGACTTTGTTTTCATGTGTGAGCCCCTGGTGATTGTAGACCAAACTTAGTAAAAGTTTGTCCCCGGTTCACTATAATCGAAGCTCTGATACCAATCTGTCACACCCTGGTCATAGCAGAAGCGCAAACGTGTGACTTAACGGTAATCATTGCAATCATATCGGCACTACTGAAGTACATTAACTTCCCAATAACTGAAAGGCATTTGTGACACACAGGTGCGTTTACACTTGACCCGTATATCTGCAACACAAAGAAGATAGTATATTTGTTACCATGAGTAGTTGCAGATAAAGATTGCATACCGCGACTCTTTGGAGCTAACCTGAATCAAAACAGGAAGGAGGTCCATCCCAAACTGCTGCAGAAGCTCAGGCTGATCGATTAACAACTTCTCACGAGCCGATACCTCAAGTGCATCGCCACTCGATTCTTCTTGCTTGCTACAACTTGCAGCAATTGGTTTCTTCAAAAGGGACCCTTTGACAAACATGTTACTACTGGTAGGAAGAGTAATGATTTCATTGGATAATGGCGGAAGAAGTTCATTTGCCAAATTCACAATCTCAAAAATCTACAAACCGAAAAGAAACAAATTTATTCAATACACATTGGTCTTGAGTGTAGGTGCTAAAAGTGAACCGTTGTAATTAAGAATTTAAGATAAGACGTTTAAAACAATATTACCTGCTCCGGTGGTCTACTCAACGCAGGTGACACAGACATCGTTGCAACGAGACCAGAACCTGATAATATGTCTTTGAGAATCCCACTGATCCCGAGAAGGAGCAAAGTTTTAGACCCTAACGGAGAGCCACTTGCACATGTAGATAGCAATCAGATTAAGCCCTACAATGGATAACTTTAAGTGATGCTTCCCCTCAATTGTACTACTATGTTCCGAAAAAAGAAAAGCAAATTACGCATGTATACCGTATATGTAGATGTACTGAGGGATGCTTGTCCGCCTCCAGAACAGCTGGTTGAAATGAGAGAGGCTGCCTGTTTAACCAATCCATGCATACAAAGCTTGTCTAACTGATCAGGTGATGCTGCAAACGCCTCCGCAATTCGTGTTAAACAAACTGAAGCATGCTCCAAAACCTTAAAATGTACAATGAAATAAAAAAGAAAGTCAGTTAACAAGTCTTCAGCAGATAAAATCAAAACTTGTAGTACTCACCTTAGCATCATGGTACTGAAGAAGATTAGTCAATAAGGGAACATATGTAAACTTAATAATAACCAACAACGATGCCATATGTTCTATGAATTCAAATTTCAAGTTTACAAGTTTCCAACAAGTTTCATAAATTTTCCAAAACAATATTTAGTTAAGTTACATCACCAAAATATGTTTGTTATAATCTTAGATTAAGTCGAGGTTTTGACCCCTATATGCCCAAACAAGGAAGGGATATATGAGGCAAATCCTCCAAAATCGGCCATCGTTGTATCTTCCGAGAATCCATCACCGGTTAAGCCCTGTTTCCTGAAATACATGTAGTTTGAAAAATCAACAAAAGTTGAGCGAGTTCATGTAGTTTTGTTTTCGAATAAGTTGTCATAATTGTTATCCAATATTGAAATCCAGGTATGTAAAATAATTATGGAATATAAGGATCTATCAGTGGGTAGCGATCCCTCCGATACTATGCGCCATAAGTATATAACCAAACCGAGACACTTTGTTCTCAATTGGGATCACAAAAGTACTCCATGGTATACAACTAGGAGTGGAGCGTGCCTCAAGCTCAATAGATCTACACCATTTGCACCTTGGTGACTAAGTGATTAATGGTTATTAATGTTATATTGTTATCAATCCTACTTACGCACATCGATCTTATTGCCATCTAACTCCATAACTAACAAACCATATGTCTTGACATGTATTTCCCCCGAATGTTATAAAAACCGAAAATGTTTAAAAGGAAAGGGGGACATGAACTCACTGATTGGCGTTCCTTGCTTAAACTCACAAAGTTTTCCTTGGTCTCGAACCGAAACCTACAAGTGTCCTAAATCCATTAGACACTTAAGTCTATGCTTGTTCTATGTACAAGTTCCCATCTTATGTGAGTTGTTCTTTGTTTTTTTCTTGATTAATTATTTCTTGACTTAGTAATATATATTTTGTTATCGAGTCTTGAATAGTGTTTGAACGGCATTGTTCGTTCCTTGTCCTCGTGCCTAGCACGCGTGTCATTGGGCCTAGCCCATGTCATTAGGCCTAGCCCATGCCTTTGTGTAGTTGGGCCTAGCCCATGTCTTTGCGTCATTGGGCCTAGCCCATGTCTTTATGTTATTGGGCCTAGCCCAAGTTGTATGTCATTGGGCCTAGCCTAAGTCTTTATGTTATTGGGCCTAGCCCATTTCTTTGTGTTAGTGGGCCTAGCCCCAGTTATATTTATTCTTGAATAAATATATTTTCCAAGTAAGATGGGTTGTTAAAAAAAATAATGTGATTTTTAAATACTTGTATTTATGTTCTTAATACTTTTCCAAGTATTTTGGTGTGATGCATCTCTGACCAAGTCAAAGTATGTGTTTAGTTATACTTATTTCTAAAGAATAGATATGTATACTTTGTAAAATAATATTTTCAATATTATTTTTAGTATAAGTGCATTTGTTATTTACCAAATGTACACTTCGGAAAGTATACATGTATCCTTGTGTTTAAGTTCATGTATTTCTTATTTCTTAAAAATAATATATTTTTAAGGCTTGTATGGAATTTATATATTTTTACCAATCTTGTTAGATATATATATTTTGTGTATAAGTCCATTTAATTGTCCAAGTCCATATAACTCAAGGAATATATATAAGTTTATTTATATATTTTGTTGTATTTGTCCAAGCACCCAAGTATGGGCATTTTTGTGTGTATTCTCCTTGAGTATTTTTCTTGGTATTTTGGGGTCTTTGTATATACACTCCATTGAGAGTATTTATTATTTTGAATCCCCTAATTTGTATACTACCATATAATACACGTAGTATACACATAGCACACAAATACTTTGTGACTTCTAAATATATATTTTCCTAAATATATATTTATACTTGTTTTTATTCTTTAAGAAATATTTATTTTCTTAACTTGTATTTTTATATAAAATAGGGCATGGCCATGTTTAATTTATTTAAATTTCTAAAAGTCAAAAGTTTATTAGTAAACTTTATATTTTTCTAAGTGTGGAATTTTTATAAAAATTTGCCATAGTTTCCCCTAGATTTAGGAGTTTTCCCATGTTTAAAACATGTGTTTAAGCTTTTAAAAATTCATCAACTTAATCACAACAATTCTATAATTTAAACAACTCCATACATACATTTTTTACATGATGATGAACTCATATTTTTACAAAAACATGTAGTCTTTTAAATTTAAGTTTAACATGTTTATGTAACTCCAAAAATGCTAATTATCCACTAATTACACAACTTTTGTAGAAATTCATCTTTAACAACTTGTTCATACAACTTCTAAAAAGGTTTAAAAAGCCATGTTTATGTTGTTTTAGGCACTTAACATATTCATATTTCAAGTAACTAAGTTCATCATCCTTGTTTTTCATGGATCTTTCAAGATCCATGTATACACTTGCTAGATCTCTACATCTAACAAGTCTACATATGATGAGCATCAAGCTAAGCACAAAATAATCATACACAATATTATTACACTTCAAGATTATGTTGGTTTTCTTTGGATCTTTAGTGTTCTTCATGTGTTCATCACTTTAAAGTTTATGATTCTTGATGGTTTCACTTGTACACTTATAACATACTAGTAACAAGAATCAAAATAAGGTTCAACAGGCTTACTACTAGCTCTTGTGGCTAGGGAAGTGGCTTAACAAAGATGAAGATGAAGAAGAGATGAACTAGGCGGATAAAAGCTCCTCAAGGTGGTCCTTCAACATCCAATGCTTTGCACCTTCTTAGATGATCTTGTAGCAACTTTGTATGGACTTAGAATAGCTTGGAGATGGATGAACAATGGAGGTGAAGTGGTGGTGATTGTGGCCGTGAGGTAGAGGAAGGTGGGGGTGGTTTGTGTTTTGAATTTTGTGTTGAAAGTTACGAAGATAATGTTGGGATTTAGGGAACTTATAACATCATTACATCTCTTCCTCCATCAAACAATCCTTTTGTCCAACAAATCTTCACTCAACAACTCTAGACAACATGTGGGCTAGGGGGTCCCACATGTTGACCGTCAAAATGGGGGGGGGGGTATCTAGTTGAGTTTCAATGGTTAGTCACATGTTTAGTTGGAATTTAAAGGTAATTAGTTAAGGTGTTATGTGTATTAGATGTTCATAAGTGCAATAGGGTGTCGGGTGACCTTAACTAGTCTTACAACATCAAAATAGTGTTAACTAGTTCACTAGATGCTTCTAGTAGTGTTCGAGTGGTCGTTTCGTGTTCGGTTCGTTAAATTGTCAAGTAGTGCACTTTGTTTGGTTTAAGGTGTTTTTGTATCACCATGTGATTTCCAATACTCTAGTAAGTATTTTAAGTTGCTCGGATTTATTTCTGAACATTACATTGGCTAGTATAAAAGTTTAAATGCTGAATTTTTGCTGAATAGCTTATTTATTGTCCGGTTCGGACACTTTTTAGTGCTTATAATATTTCCGGAAAGTGTTATCACCAATCCTTGTTTTCCATTCTTGGATTTATTGTGTAATTGCTATTGGACTTCTATCTAGGTCCTAGAACTGTCGTTAAGCTGAGTACCGGACTAGTGCTGACACTGCTAGTCAAATCGGCAAGTCTACTAGTTGTTTTAGTGCATTGTCTAATTGTTTTTCCGACACGATGATCAAAATGAATAATATGCACTATTGAAATGTAATTCATAGCATTTTTCAGATATATAGAATGTAATCTCGCAGAACATGGCATTTTAACATATAATTTCATGATTAAATTAATAGTTTAATTGTACGGAAATTACCCGAAAGTTGACGGTTGTCACAAACATTGTCAATGTGTTGCGGCTTCTTCGGTGTTTTCATGTCTGTGTTTAAAAATCAAACTTTCTAAATACAATTTATATGGAGTTGGAGTGGAAGGGGCGACGGTGGCGTTTTGGCTTCGGTGGTTGGATGCAAAGCGGGTTCGTTTCCTTTCAAGTACCTTGGTTTGTGTCACACCCCTAATTTCCACGTATAACCCGGTGGGCCCGGTTGGGGAATATCGTGACGTAAGTTGATATCATCATTACCAAACAATTCAATATAACACAGCGGAAGTCTGGATAATTACTATTACAAACGTTTTGAATGTTCAAAGTTCAATATAATAAATACAACGCTTGTAACTAGGTCCACAGACGGATTGAAATGTGATACAAAAGGAAACTTGACAGACTAAGGCCTTCTAAGCAAAGGGTTGCAATTCCTCTTAAGCTTCGCCGAGCACTTCCAGCCTAATTACGTATACTTGTCACCTGCGCTTAGTCTTTTGAAAATACGTCAGTTTTCACTGGTAAATACATTTAACCGACTCATTTTGAAAATATTTCGAAAAGGTTTAGTGTACACAATGGTACTTTGTTTTATAAATAACTTGGGATAAATAATTTTCATGTTATCAGTTTTACATGCTAATAATACATTTAGAGCCCGAAAACTATGTCGGGATCCTGATTAATCGACACGCCACTTTAACCACCTTTAATAGGTGCACCCCTAATGGGTTATACTTTATTTTCGCATCTGACGAGTGTATGCCTACACCCCGTGCTTAGGTCGTGGTCATTTGCAATTAAATGAGCCGTGGATATCCAGGACACAGTCGTTTTAATCCCAAATGTTTAATATTAAGCAATACGAATTAAAATGGATTATTTAACTTCTCGACTCATTGGTATTTGATCCCATATCCAACCATGCGGTATTAGTATACCGTATCCCAAGCCCATATAAGGGAAAATAAGTTAAAGTATTTACCTGGCTTGCAAATATTTAGTAAATAAGAAAATAAGCAAGGCACAACCGTAATCAAATTAAACTAGCTTGGCGACAATCTACCGGAAGTCTCTAGTCTGAAATGGATGGTATTATTAACCGATTAGTTAGCTAGCGGGTCTTTATTTAGTCATTGACTTAGACCGGCTAACTTAAAATAAAGATAACGATAAGAAACACTAGATTAAGCGGTGACCGGAAAAGAATGTATTTTGGACGCGACAACTATTAAGACTTGTATAATATGGGTTACCATTTTACATTCTGTAATTTGAGAATATTTGATATGGTTAAACCCGTTTCGGTTAAATTGCGTAAACTAGTCACGTAGGCTTAACCGTACACATATATAAGCGAAACTAGGTAACCGGGTGAGTCCTACACAAGTTCCATATGCCATTATGTTAAAAATATGTTATTATAGCAGTAGGTTACTGATATGATGGCCCGTTATGGTTTTAAAAGCAAACTATGCCTTAAAAGGGCA
Organism: Scalesia atractyloides; assembly: GCA_947069175.1. Taxonomy (NCBI): domain Eukaryota; kingdom Viridiplantae; phylum Streptophyta; class Magnoliopsida; order Asterales; family Asteraceae; genus Scalesia; species Scalesia atractyloides. Next base: position 23,286,591 of record CAMTDV010000009.1, read on the forward strand.
ATTTCGTCATTTAAAAATGTAGTAAACGAGCTTATACATAGACTGATGTTATTAACATAATCATTCTGTTAAAGTACCTATTTTATGATGTTATATCAGTAGAATATCAATTATATGTGTGGTTTATAGATTAAGACCAAACTGTGTCCCGAAAGGGCATTTTGGTCATTTCACATATAATTTGATAACTTATTTGGAGTGTGAGTTTGGGACATGTACCTACTGTTAATAAGTTGAAAATATGTTTTGAAATAAGTAGGTATCAAGCTTTGATGCTCTATTATGGTTTTAAACCATATTATGCGCCGAAATGGTGATTAAGTCGCTAAATGACGATTTAAATGGTATTTAAGTAAAACTGTCGTTGTGACCAGGTTTGTATGACCAAAATAGGTTTACATATATATTACATCAGCGGGTATAAAGTTTTGGTTCATTTAAATGTTTGAAACCCATTTAAAGTGCCGAAATGGCAATATCATCATTTAAGGACATAATATGCAAACTGTATCTTAAACTTAGTTTGCATCCTGAATGAACATGCCAAATAATTCTAATAATGATATTACATCAGTAGGTATTGAGTTTTGATGTCAAGTTAATGTTTAAATCGTTTTATGCGTCAAAAGGGCGATTTGGTCCTTTAAAAGCATGATTTGCGATGATTAAACAAAACTCAGGTTATGACCAGATTATTGACATCAAAATAAGTTAGTCATGTTTATAAATCAATACATAATTCAATCGTGTGCTCGTTTATATTAAAACAATGCTTTTGAGTATGAAGGGCATTTTAGCAAAGTTTAGGCATATTTATCGGATACTTGCATAACGAATCGGATTACTACAAGACCATGTCCTATAACTCCAGAGCGTTATAGTATATTATAACATGGTCATAATGCAACATCAGGACAGAAGCTAATGTTGCTAAATCGGGACAGAACTGAAAGTCAAAGCAGAAGTCAACTTTTGCGATTTTCGGTTGCGAACCGACCTTAGACCTGGGATTGACGAGCCAAACATGTTCCTACATGTTCTCATGATTATTACCAAGTTGTTAGTTTGTCAAAACAGGTTTTATAACACCTACATTGTTAGTTATGATTTTATTTCAAAACTAACCCGTTTGATTTTTGTTAACATAACTTTGACCCGTCAATTGACCAAGCAAATGTGGTAATCAGGAGGTACCCTCTTGGGGGATTAATACCTACCTTATTACGATCACGTAGCCATGTTCATTACAAACATTGGCTGGACCATAATGGTCTTAGCCAAAGTCAAATCATTTTTACGTCAACGCTTTGACATTGGCCTAAACTTAATAAAACTGAAAAGGAGGGCTAAGAATACTTACACAAGGTCCTTAGCACGATATAAGACTAATTAGGAAGCTCCCAAGTGTTAGGAACCTCCAGATGAGATGAGAGAAGTGAAAGTAGAAATGGGCAAGTCTCCATGTGGCAACTACAAGGGTATTTATAGTTGGAGATGCATCATAGGGTTGATCCAGGTGTTGGCAAGGGCTAGGAGATGAGTACAAGTGTTTAGGGTCGTGGCACAAGCAGGAGGAGGGTGGCATTGGCGAGCAAGGTGGTAACACAGCAGGCTGCCATGTTTCTGTCGCTGGCAACCCCTTACGGACCGTAAGGGTCATGCCTTGCGGTCCGTAAGGACCTCTGGCGCCCATTGATTTGAATTGGTTACGGACCATAACCATTGAGGCCTGCGGTCCGTAACCGCCTTACTGAAACAATGTTTTGGTTGCCTTACGGTCCGTAACCATTGATGGTTACGGTCGTAAGGACCTTCCAGAAAGGAAAACTTTGGCATTTTTTCCACTTTAGTCCTTCGACTTGTCCGATACTCGTTCAGAGGTTATTAAAATAACATGACGGCGTTTTTTGTCCTTCTCGGCTACACGTGGCAACCAAGAATCTTCGGGACACGTGTCGGATTTTTATTTGACGAAATTTTCGAGGTGTTACATCTTCACCCCCTTATTAAAAATCTCGACCTCGAGATTTATTCAAATAGATAAGGGTACTTTTTCGCATATTGGACTCAACATCCCAGGTATATTTGGGACCTCGACGGGCATCCCACTTGACCTTCACAATAGGCACATGTTTTCTTCGAAGCTTTTTGAGTTGCCGATCTTCGATCACAATTGGTTTCTCTACGAAACGCAAGTTTTCGTCGATTTGAATATCTTCATGAGCCATTGCTAGCGACTCATCCACTAGACATTTCTTCAAGTTGCTGACGTGGAAAACATCATGAATACCACTGAGCTTCTCAGGTAGCTTAAGCCTATAAGCTACAGATCTGACACATTCGGTTATTTTGAATGGTCCAACGTACCTCGGGCTTAACTTGCCCTTTTTCCCAAAGCGCATTACACCTTTCCAAGGCGATACCTTCAACATAACCTTGTCCCAACTTGGAACTGTAAAGGTTTACGCCTTTTTTCGGCATAGCTCTTTTGTCTATCACGAGCTGCCTTAAGTCGATCACGGATTTGTACAATCTTTTCCGTGGTTTCAAGGACAATTTCGGGTCCAGACAGTTGGGCTTATCCAACTTCGGCCCAACACACAGGCGTCCTACAGTTTCTTCCGTATAAGGCTTCAAAAGGAGCGGCCTTAATGCTCGTGTGATAACTATTGTTATAAGAAAACTCGATTAGGGGTAAGTGATCATCCCAACTTCCGCCTAAATCGATCACACAAGCTCGAAGCATGTCTTCTAAGGTTTGAATGGTACGCTCACTTTGCCCGTCCGTCTGCGGATGGTAAGCCGTACAGAAGTTTAATCTCGTGCCTAGAGATTGTTGGAAGCTTTTCCAAAAGTGAGATGTGTATCTTGTATCTCTATCAGATACAATGGATATCGGTACACCGTGCAAGGATACAATCTCATCGACATAAAGCTTAGCCAGCTTATCGGAATCATATGTTTCCTTGATAGGTAAGAAATGAGCGGATTTGGTTAATCTATCCACGATAACCCAAATCGTGTCATTGCCACGCTTGGTCTAAGGTAACTTAGTGATGAAGTGCATAGTTACCATTTCCCATTTCCAAACTAGGATTTCGAGCTGTTGTAGAAGTCCTGACGGTTTCTGCTGTTCTGCCTTAATTTGGGAACACGTCAAGCACTTTGCTACATGATTAGCTATATCTTTCTTCATACCCATCCACCAATAATGGGGTTTAAGATCTTGATACATCTTGTCGCTTCCCGGGTGAACCGAATATTTAGAGCTATGAGCTTCTTGGAGGATTATATCTCTAAGTCCTCCAAGGATCGGAACCCAGATCCGATTATTTAATCGGAACATTCTGTCCTTTCCAGGTTCTAACTGATCAATAGTTGCACCAAATCCTTCCTTGGAAATGTTGTCTTCAGACATGGCTTGCTTTTGTGCATTTAGCAGCTTTTCATTTAAGCTATTCTTTAGTTCGATGCTTTTGGCATTGATCGTTAAAGGTTTAACTCTTTCCTTGCGAGTAAGCGTATCAGCGACTACATTCGCCTTTCCTGGATGATTTCGAATTTCGCAATCATAGTCGTTGAGTGTTTCCATCCATCGACGTTGTCTCATGTTCAAATCTTTTTTATTGAACAAATGTTGCAGACTTTTACGGTCAGTGTAGATGATACACTTTGTTCCATATAAATTGTGTCTTGAAAGTTTAAGTGCAAATACTACCGCACCCAGTTCCAAATCATGGGTGGTGAAGTTTCTCTGGTGCTCTTTCAATTGCCGTGATGCATAGGCAATCACCTTGCCTCTCTGCATAAGCACACATCCCATACCAGTGTGCGAAGCATCACAATAAACTACAAACTCTTCAACACCTTCTGGAAGAGTTAATACCAGGGCATCGCTTAACTTATACTTTAATGTGTCAAAGGATTCTTGTTGCTTTGGACCCTAGTTGAATTTCGCATCCTTACGCGTTAAGATTGTCATTGGAGCGGCTATTCGTGAAAAGTTCTCACTGAACCTTCGATAATAACCAACCAGTCCTAAGAAACTACGTATCTCGGAAGGTGTCTTTGGCGCTTCCCAATTCATTATTGCTTCTATCTTTGCTGGATCTACTTGGATACCTTGTTCAGTTACTATGTGTCCAAGGAACTGGACCTCACGTAGCCAGAATTCACATTTGGAAAATTCTGCGTACAAATTTTCCTGACGCAGTATTTCAAGAATGCACCTAAAGTGTCTCTCATGATCAGGTTGATTACGGGAGTAGATGAGTATGTCGTCTATGAAGACAATGACAAACTTATCTAGGTATAGCTTGCAGACTCTATTCATGAGGTCCATGAATGCTGCGGGTGCATTCTGAGTCCGAAAGGCATCGCCAAGAATTCGTAATGTCCATATCTTGTTCTAAAAGCAATTTTCAGAACATCTTCATTCCTAACTTTAAACTGGTGATATCCCGACCTTAAATCAATCTTTGAGAAATAGCTTGCACCTTGCAATTGATCAAATAAATTGTCGATCATGGGCAAAGGATAATGATTCTTGATCGTTATCTTGTTAAGTTCACGGTAATCAATGCACATCCGCATTGATCCGTCCTTCTTTTTAACAAACAAGATAGGAGCTCCCCATGGCAAAGAACTAGGTCGAATAAAACCTTTCTCTAAAAGTTCGTCCAATTGGGTCCTTAATTCTTTCATCTCGGTTGGCGCTAAACGTTATGGAGCTTTAGCTATAGGAGCTGCCCTAGGTATGATGTCAATTCGAAACTCTACCTGCCTATCGGAGGTAGGCCAGCTAATTCTTCTGGGAACACGTCTGGGTATTCAGAGATGATGGGTATATCCTCAATTTTCGGCTTGGGTTCATCAATAGAGACTTGTGCCATGTAGATGACACATCCCTTCGTCATACATCTAGATGCCTTAAGCAAAACTGCTTTATCAGGTAATCCAAAGTGTTTATCTCCATGAATGGTGAGGTTTTTACCAGACGGGGATTTGATTTCAATGAGTTTCATATCGCAGGCAATGCGTGCTTGGTTATGCGATAACCAGTCCATGCCTAAGACTACATCGAATCCCACTAGTTTCATAGGTAAAAGAGAGACAGGGATAGAATGATTCTTGATGGATATGAAGCATCCTCAAGAATGGATGAAGCGGTTTCTATAGTTCCATCAGCGAGCTCTACTTCATAGGTTATGTCTAGAGTTCTTACGGGCAAGTTTAATAGTTCACTAAACTTATGATCTACAAACGACTTATCGGCGCCCGAATCGAAAAGAACTCTAGCAAAAGTGTCGTTGATAAGGAACGTACCCGTTATGACATTGTTATCCTTCACTGCTTCCTTAGCATTCATTTGAAAGGCTCTGGCAGTGGCTTTCTTAGCCTCGGTAGTTTTGGTCTTACTCTCAGAAGTAGCCTTAGGGCAATTTGTTTTGATGTGGCCTTTCTCACCACATCCAAAACAGGTAGAATCTTTTATGTTTCGGCACTCATGTGATCGATGCCCAGTTTTCTTGGATATTACACTGCTTCGGCTTCTAGTCGAAGCAACACTGCCCATAATGTTGTTTCCCACATGTTTTACAAGTGGGTTTGTCGCTCGACTTCGAATTATCTTTACTAAACTCATGCTTACCATTTTTGTTGAATTTCTGGGAGTTTCCGTCCTCCTGTTTCCTTTTTCCCTCATTGTCAGTCTTGACTGACAATTGCCTCACATAGTCCTGTGTGAGGGAGAGAGATAGCTCCACTACAGACTTGTAGATGCCTGGCTGCACCGCCTTAACCATACTCCTGATTTCACGAGCTAGCCCATTAATGAAACGTGCGATACGTTTGGGCTCTGAGGTAACTAAATAAGGCACTAGCCTTGAGAGAGAGTTGTAGTCGGTGACAAACTTCCGACAGTCCATGTTTTTCATACTCAGATTCAAGAAGTCTGACTTAATTTTCTCCACCTCATGAGGTGGGCAGTAGATATCTTTCACAAGTCCGCAAACTTGGACCAACTCAGATTGTAAAAATAAACCTTGCCTGTAGATTGAACCAAGGCTTTCCACCAGATAAGGGCATCGCCCTTGAATGACTGAGACACGTACTTCACAACATTCTTATCAGCGCAGCAGCTGATATCCACTACTGTTTCCATCTCATCGAGCCATCTTAAACATTCTACAGCTCCTTTTCCCCGTTAAAGTCACGAGGTCTACAAGATACAAAATACTTGTAAGAGCATCCATCGCCATCAACATTTAGTTTCTTAGGATGCGCATCACTCTTGACATTTGAAGAGTGTGCCTCACTCTTTTTTGGCTCTGAGTGGTTAGGCTGAGATTTTGGTTTAGAAACAGGCTTGGAGCAAGATGCACTCGACTCAGGTCGACGTTGGGAAACCCTAATGGTCCTGTATATGCAGGTATTGGATTGGCAAAATCCGGCGGTGGTAGAGGTGGTTGAGGCAGAGGCTCAACAGTTGGTTGTGGTGGGGGCTCCACCACTGGCAATGTGTTCGAGGGTCCACCCATTTGTGGGTCCTCGGGGATGATAGGGTAAGAGGGTGGCAAGGTGGTAACGAAGCTGACATTTGACCAGCACGCACCGACATGCGTGCCCCACGCCTCCGGCGTGGTTGTGATGATGATTCGGGTGGTGGCTGAGGTTGATCCACTTGTTGCATCTCTACATCCTCTTGGTGAGGATGGGGTGACGGGGCTTGATGCTGAGGGGTACTGTGGTAGGAGGGCGTGTTGACAAACACATATTGTGCCCATCGTTGCTCATATTCATCAGGACCTCGGAACGGAGATCCTGCCAAGGAGTTCGAGCCCCTAGACAGCTCGATAGGGTGACCGTAAGATCCGGTTTGGGGAAATTCCTCCGACTCGGAATCTTTCTCCATATGGGTGGGTGAGTCAGCTGGAGGGGTTTCTGGTGCGGGTTGGTTGACAGGATTATCCAAATAGGAGTTGAAAATGGGGTGGAGAATAATCATGTGAAATTGAATGTCTATAGGGTTCAAAGGGGGATGAAGAATCTCTGGATCCTTTGTAAGGGTTGTAGTTAGGCAGATCAGCTGCTCCTGCTAGAGATGGTCTATAAGGTGGTCTGAAGGATGGTCCAGTCATAGAGGGTCCACCCCTCATGGTTCCTTTACCCTTTCCTCCACGTCTGAACTTAGGCGGCATTGTTCCCGTTTCAAAAATAAGTTAAACAAAATACAAAGTTAGAATAATAAGATGGAAATGATTACACCTAGGTCAAAGTCTAGATTCGAAAGTCTGAGAGATATGTGTTAATTTGTATTCCTGGGATTAAACACAAAAGGCTAGTGTTTAATTCAGTCGAAAGTTGGCTCTGATACCAACCAATCACACCCCTAATTTCCACGTATAACCTGGTGGGCCCGGTTGGGGAATATCGTGACGTAAGTTAATATCATCATTACCAAACAATACAATATTACACAGCAGAAGTCTGGATAATTACTATTATAAACGTTTTGAATGTTCAAAGTTCAAAATAATAAATACAACGCTTGTAACTAGATCCACAGGCGGATCGAAATATGATTTACAAAAGGAAACTTGATAGACTAAGGCCTTCTAAGCAAAGGGTTGCAATTCCTCTTAAGCTTCGCCGAGCACTTCCAGCCTAATTACGTATATTGACACCTACGCTTTGTCTTTTGAAAATACGTCAGTTTTCACTGGTAAATACATTTAACCGACTCATTTTGAAAATATTTCGAAAGCGTTTAGTGTACACAATTGTACTTTGTTTTATAATAACTTGGGATAAATAATTTTCATGTTATTAGTTTTACATGCTAATAATACATTTAGATCCCAAAACTATGTCGGGATCCTGATTAATCGACACGCCACTTTAACACCTTTAATAGGTGCACCCCTAATGGGTTATACTTTATTTTAGCATCTGACGGGTGTATGCCTACACCCTGTGCTTAGGTCGTGGCCATTTGCAATTAAATGGGCCGTGGATATCCACGGTCGTTTTAACCTCCAAATGTTTAATATTAAGCAATACGAATTAAAATGGATTATTTAAATTCCCGACTCATTGGTCTTTGATCCCATATCCAACCATGCGGTATTAGTATACCTATTCCAAGCCCGTATAAGGGAAAATAAGTTAAAGTATTTACCTTGCTTGCAAATCTTTAGTAGATAAGAAAATAAGCAAGGCACAACTGTAATCAAATTAAACTAGCTTGGCGACAATCTACCGGAAGTCTCTAGTCTGAAATGGCTGGTATTATTAACCGATTAGTTAGCTAGCGGGTCTTTATTTAGTCATTGACTTAGACCGGCTAACTTAAAATAAAGATAACGGTATGAAACGCTAGATTAAGCGGTGACCGGAAAAGAATGTATTTTGGACCCGACAAGTACTAAGACTTGTATAATATGGGTTACCATTTTACATTCTGGAATTTGAGAATATTTGATATGGTTAAACCCGTTTCGGTTAAATTGCGTAAACTAGTCACGTAGGCTTAACTGTACGCATATATAAGCGAAACTAGGTAACCGGGTGAGTCCTACACAAGTTCCATATGCCATTATGTTAAAAATATGTTATTATAGCAGTAGGTTACTGATATGATGGCCCGTTATGGTTTTAAAAGCAAACTATGCCTTAAAAGGGCAATTTCGTCATTTAAAAATGTAATAAACGAGCTTATACGTAGACTGATGTTATAACATAATCATTCTGTAAAAGTACCTATTTTATGATGTTATATCAGTAGAATATCAATTATACGTGTGGTTTATAGATTAAGACCAAACTATGTCCCGAAAGGGCAGTTTGGTCATTTCACATATAATTTGATAACTTATTTGGGAGTCTGAGTTTGGGACATGTACCTACTGTTAATAAGTTGAAAATATTTTTTGAAATCAGTAGGTATCAAGCCTTGATGCTCTAATATGGTTTTAAACCATATTACGCGCCGAAATGGATATTAAGTCGCTAAATGAGGATTTAAATAGTATTTAAGTAAAACTGTCATTGTGACCAGGTTTGTATGACCAAAATAGGTTTATATATATATATTTAAGTAAAACTGTCATTGTGACCAGGTTTGTATGACCAAAATAGGTTTATATATATATATATATATATATATATATATATATATATTACATCAGCGGGCATAAAGTTTTGGTTCATTTCATGTTTAAAACCCATTTAAAGTGCCGAAAGGGCAATATCGTCATTTAAGGACATAATATGCAAACTATAGCTTAAACTTAGTTTGCAACCTGAATGAACATCCCAAATAATTCTAATAATAATATTACATCAGTAGGTATTGAGTTTTCATGTCAAGTTTATGTTTAAATCGTTTTATGTGTCAAAAGGGCGATTTGGTCCTTTAAAAGCATGATTTGCGATGATTAAACAAAACTCAGGTTATGAACAGATTATTGACATCAAAATAAGTTAGTCATGTTTATAAATCAATACATAATTCATTCGTGTGCTCGTTTATATTAAAACAATGCTTTTACGTATGAAGGGCATTTTAGCAAAGTTTAGGCATATTTATCGGATACTTGCATAACGACTCAGATTACTACATGAACATGTCCTGTAACTCCAGAGGGTTATAGTATATTATAATATGGTCATAATGCAACTTAGGGACAAAAGCTAATGTTGCTAAATCGGGACTGAACTGAAAGTCAAAGCAGAAGTCAACTTTTGCGACTTTTGGTTGCGAACCGACCTTAGACCTAGGATTGTCGAGCCAAACATGTGCCTACATGTTCTCATGATTATTACCAAGTTGTTAATGTGTCAAAACAGGTTTTATAACACCTGCATTGTTAGTTATGATTTTATTTCAAAACTGACCCGTTTGACTTTTTATTAACATAACTTTGACCCGTCAATTGACCAAGCAAACGTGGTAATCAGGAGGTACCCTCTTGGGGGATTAATACCTACCTTATTATGATCGCGTAGCCATGTTCGTTATGAACATTGGCTGGACTATAATGGTCTTAGCTCAAAGTCAAAGCGTTTTTACGTCAACGCATTGACATTGGCCTAAAACTTAATAAAACTGAAAAGGAGGGCTAAGAACACTTACACAATGTCCTTAGCACGAAATAAGACTAATTAGGAAGCTCCCAAGTGTTAGGAACCTCCAGATGAGATGAGAGAAGTGAAAGTAGAAATGAGCAAGTCTCCATGTTGCAACTACAAGGGTATTTATAGTTGGAGATGCATCATAGGGTTGATCCAGATGTAGGCAAGGGCTAGGAGATGAGTACAAGTGTTTAGGGTCGTGGCACAAGTAGGAGGAGGGTGGCATTGGCGAGCAAGGTGGTAACACAGCAGGCTGCCATGTTTCTGTCGCTGGCAACCCCTTACGAACCGTATGGGTCATGCCTTGCGGTCCGTAAGGACCTCTGGCGGCGCACTGATTTGAATTGATTACGGACCGTAACCATTGAGGCTTGCGGTCCATAACCGCCTTACTGAAACAATGTTTTGGTTGCCTTACGGTCCATAACCATTGATGGTTACGGTCCGTAAGGACCTTCTAGAAAGGAAAACTTTGGCATTTTTGCCATTTTAGTCCTTCGACTTGTCTGATACTCGTTCAGAGGTTATTAAAATAACATGACGGCGTCTTTGGTCCCTCTCGGCTACACGTGGCAACCAAGAATCTTCGGGACACGTGTCAGATTTTTGTTTGGCGAAATTTTCGAGGTGTTACAATTTGATTGTGGGGTCCAATATGAACCGGGTGAACAACTGGCGGCCGGTTTAGGAGGTTTTTGAGGCTAGAATTTCTATGTGGAAAGATTTGGCCCTATCCGTAGGTGGTAGGTTGACTCTTATAAAATCCGGTTTGGGGAGTATTCCTAACTATTATTCTCCTTATATAAAGCGCCTATCAAAGTTTCAAATGATTTGGAGAAAATTATTCAGAAATTCATATGGGGAGGTTCCAAGACTCGAATAGGATGAGTTGGGGGCGTGGGATAGGGTGGCTTCCCCTAAACGGGCGGGAGGGCTCAGGTTATGCAAATTGAAGACGATCAATACCGCTCTTCTCTCGAAGTGGGGCTGGAGATTTAAAAATGAGAAAAGCAACCTCTGAGTCAAAGTTGTTGAAGCCATTCATTCTCATAGAAGTTGTGGGGGGGGAGGGGGTTCTTTTGCCGTTCAGATCTAATTATGGTAGTGTTTGGTCTAACATTGCTAAACTTTTATCTCAGCCTCTTATCGACGATGTGTGCTTGCGTAACCTTATGAAAGGAGAGCTTAAGGGTGGCTCGGAGATTAAATTATGGCTGGACCCCTGGCTTGTTCCCGAGCCGCTTCGGTTCCGTTTCCCTAGCTTGTTTCGCATCGAGTTGGATAAGAAGTGTGTTGTGAAGGATCGGATTGTCCGACCTTTTTCGAATCCTACCGGGTCATGGATGTGGCGTTCCCCTCCGAGCTCGGATAAGGAACTTCCTGAGTGGCGCCAGCTTCATTTCCTTATGCAATCGGTTAACCTTTCTGTCGGTAGGGATTTGTGGTGGTGGAATGGTAGCAACTGTAACATTTGTAAAAAAATCGGGTTTCAAAACCCGCTCCGTTTTGTAATCGAATATCAAGTTATAAAAGTTATGTCGAATATTTATGATTATTTTGATTTAAAACAATACATAATTAATAAATAAACTAAACTATAAAAATTATATTTGATGAAAAGTTAAAATAAAATAAATAAAAAAATTATAACGCTGCCGGGACTCGAACCCGGGTCAGCCAAGACACTTCAACGACTTATCACCCAATCACAAGACCACTCCGCCACTTGCTTGTTCTCTGTTATCTTTAGAAAACAAATAAGTTTTATGGACTAAGGTAAATCAACCGATTCTACAAATTGTAACTGAAATCGGTTATCAAACACCAAAGTCGATTTGGATACTCTCGATTCAGCGAGTATAACGATAAACGGACGATTCCAATCAATGCTGCCATGATTATAACTTGAAGTCGGAAGTAGATCGGTTTAATAACCGAAAGTCTTCAATTCTCGGATTACTTCAATCCTAGACCTTTCCTGCGACTCAAAACACTCTGCAAGACTCCCAATTTCATTTCCGCAACCTTACAATCCACCGGAGAAGCTTGAATTAGACCGCCGGAAAAATTCTGCAAGTCACCAGAAAACCGGGACTCACATCCACACGGTATTTCCTCCGACTCTTTCTGTTTCAATCATGTGATTAATCAGTCTCTAACACAACTCCACCATCAGAATCTATCCTAGTCCACGTTTGTCGAAAATCTTACCTTCGCCGGAAAACTCCTGAAACTGCCGGAAACACACCGTGAACGGGTTTGATCTCCCAAACTTCTGTTAAACCTTGTTTAAGTGACTCAACTTCATAAATAATCGAACAAGCTGTTAATTGGTTTCAACAGCCGGAGTTCACTTTCAGTACCGACGAACCTCCGCCGGAATTCTGTGAACAACCTCAATCGGTATATCTTTTTCCCCAAACTCTCTCCATTCTTTACTTTTAAATTACTCGTAAAGCGTATACGTCAAGAATTGGTCATAACAGTCGGAATAATTTTTCTGTACAAAATCAACGAAGAAGATGAAGACGCAACATAACATAAGGTTAATTAAAATCGGAATTATAAACGGGTTAGACACACAGTCCAGCGGTGGACTGTGTGCAAAATACACACGCACGTCCCGAGTTCAATTCCTGCTATACGCATTCCTTCTATAATAAAAAGCCTTTTTGATCAAAAACTAACCGGGTTAACTCAGTTAGTTGTTAAGTATAATAAAAACTGAGATAATAACCAGGTTAGACACACAGTCCAGCGGTGGACTGTGTGCAACATGAACCACACGTCGCGCGTTCGAAACCCGTCACGAGCACCGGTCTGATTGAATTAAAATGTTTTTGTAAATAAATGAAATTCGGATTAACTGAATAAGTGTATAAGTATAAATAAAAACAAGATTATTTCGGGTTAGACACGTAGCTCAGTTGGTAGAGCTGCGTGCACGCGTACGGGAGGTCGCCGGTTCGAGCCTCACCCGGCGCAAACTAATACGTTGACCGACCGGTCAACGGTCAGTCAACACTAAATAAACAAATTTTTTTTATTATTTTATTTATTTAATTTAATTTAAAAATCAATTAAAAATACTTAAAAATAACATTTTTAAAGATAGAGAATAGCCATAAACTCACAAAAATATATCTAAAAATTTCATTAAAATCCTTAATAAAATCCACTCATTTAATATAATTTCCGTTATTATTTAGGTTAGTAATCCCCGTTGTTCCGCTCATCTAAATCGTGCGCATATCACCATCTCCAATCCAACGCACCCAAGGTGAGTGAATCTTACAAATTCCCCGTTTTAATCACGTTTTGGGGTGTATCATGTGTCTTTGTATACACATATTATAACTAAACCATTGTGCATACATCATATCATGAACATGTGTATTCAGTTTGTTGCTGTTAAGTAGTTATTATTGGATGCAAATTTATTATTCAGTACATGCAATTTCATAGGCCGCCGCTCCCCATTACATTATGAGCGTTGAGCATGTTCCCCATTTTATTATGCGGTTGAACCTGGCGTGCCCACATACGATCGGCTCCGTTTGATTGAGCCTTGATCGCACAGACATTTTCATTTTCAGTACATGCAATACGATCGGCTCCGTTTGATTGAGCCTTGATCGCACAGTTTCATATATGTTATTTACAGTATGATGTTGGTATGTTCATGTATGCTGACATATGTTATTGTATGTTATAGTTGTGACTGCTATTTGCCATTGCTTGATTATTTACATTTGCTCATCTATGATTATGCACTGATTTTCATTGATAAACTAACAATTAATTTATTAATAAATGTTTATCTAATAAGGTTCACTCGCCAACTTATGTTGACCCAAAACCCCCCATTTTACACATGATACAGGTGAGCAGCTGCAGCTAGGAACACATAGGACTTGGACTAGAAGAATAAAACGATTTAGTGTTGGGATTGTTATGCTTGGCTTATTTTCCTTGTATTGAATGAACATGTTTGGATTTTTGAAATGTAACTTTGACTTTATTAGATATGAAACATATTAGTAAATGTCATGAGCTTTGGTATAACCCAATTATGCCCCGACTCTTATTCCGCTGCGGGTCGGGGTGTGACAGCAACGGGGACGGTTTCAGTGTTGCGAGTTGATTGAGTTTAAGGAGGATTTCAGTAATCGGTTTGTGATGAAGTGGTGCCAGTGGGTGCCAAGTAAATGTAATATTTTCGCTTGGAGGGCTGAGATGGATAGGATCCCCTCGGTGGCAGCCCTTCACAGAAGGAATATTTTGGTGACGAGTGAATCTTGTAACTTGTGCCATTTTGGGGAGGAAACGTCGGATCATTGTTTACAGGTTGTGAGGTGGCTTCGGCTATCTGGAAAAAGGTGTGCAACTGGTGTAGGATTCCTAACTTCTTTGCGTTCTCCTTTAGAGACATATTGGAAGCTCACGAGTTATGCGGTCTCAATGGGGCTAGGATGGAAATATTTCACGGTATTGCTATAATTACAGTGTGGAGCATTTGGAAGGCGAGGAATGGGCTTCGTTTTGACGGAAGACAAGTTAGGGTTGTTGACTTGCTTAGTGAAGTTCGGTCTCTTGGTTTTCTTTGGGTCAAGAATAGGTCGAAATTAAAACATTTGTTTTGGGAAAATTGATGTAACTTTGTAACTATGTAGTCGTGTTGTTGTTTTGCCGCCCGGTCTTCGCGTTGGTGTGTGTTTTTTAATGAAGTTTTCGTATAAAAAAAAGTAAGATTAATCATATGCTTTGTAAACTTTAAAAAGTCCCAACTCGATGATCCATGAAGGTACATAGAAAGTGTGAATACAATGGTCTTGAAGACAATTCTCTACCAATAATGGTTCTACTAGCTAACAAAGCAACAATGAAAAGAGAGGTTGTCATAATATGTTCTATGCCTAATTTGTTAGCTACTCATAGTAATTAATTAATAATCATTTCCTTGCACCATAATATCATTCAACGGTTCAGATCAAATATCAATTATGATTCTCTGTCCTTGGATCCACTCCCTCCATGCAAAGGTATCATCCCACTATAAAATCTGTATAGAGCCTCACTCCAAAAAACCAAGTGAGTCCTTTGTTCTAAACAAAACAGATAGAAAAAAAATGTTTTGCCATCCAAAACTACTGATTTTTTCTCAAACAATTAAGGAAATGGGAGGACACAAATCTCAGAGGAAATCGTCGTTTTCGTTCTTCGGCATATTCAAGATTAAGAAGAGCCAACGAGGAGTAAGCGACGACACTTGGGACGACTCGATGAAGGCTTACAAAGTTTATCCAAGTGATCAAGACAGAGCTGGACTCTGGGCTGATCCACGTATTGATAACAAAGCTACTGTTTTCATTAACAATGCTACAAACCATTGGAACCACGTTGGCCCAACAGATTGATAGTTTAATCAGGTTGTACATTCATTATGTAGCACATATGTTACTAGTTACTACCTAGCTAAGCCAGTGTTTAATGTGCCTGTTGAAATAAATTCTTTTATCGTGTTCATCTCATTAATGTTAAATATATATCGCTCTCTATTTTCATGTTCTATTTCTTTCTTTCAAGTCTTCATGCTGAGTTTACAGCTGAGTCTAAATTAAATTCTACCTTTATTAAAAGAGGTGTTGTTAAAATATTCAGGGTAAAAAATAGGGTTTTTTTATTAGTAAAGACAATATATGTTGTTCTTTCTTAAAAACAATATCTGTCATCTCGATCGGGAAATTGGAGCGGATACTTGATGTAGTGCATGTCACAGAGAAACATAAAAGGACTTTGCATCGTGGAGATTATATTCCACTGACCACATGCTTATGTTGGAAAATGATTTTTTTAACAAAGCACTTTGAATGGTTTGCCTTGTCTACTATACCAAACCAAAACTCTTTTTCTTGTTTATTACATGATCAGACTAGCAGTTTCTTAAGACTATAAGACCATAGAACAATTTCACTTTGAACTAGAATATATTGGATGTGCAAACTAAGAGAGTTTATGGTAAATTATATAATAAATAACTGAAGGGTTACTCATAACTACGATTTTTGAGTAAGCCGAGCAAAACGGTTGAATCAGGTAAGGGTCAAGACAATTCGGGTAAAAAACACATATGCGCAAAATGATTTTGATTAAAATAGGTGTTTTAATAGCATCAATCTGATGGTGTTGTTGGTGATGGGGAGGTGATGACAACCGATGGCGATGCAACTCATCGTTAGGTGGTGATGTTGCTGTTGAACGCTCTTGGTGTTGTCGGTGACAACAAAGGTGGTGGGGTGGGGGAGGGGACGGGGATGGAATTATGCTCTGAAGGGAACACAGGGGTGATGCAACAACAAAGGGGTAGTGTAGACGGCGGCCACAATGGCATCGACTACATCGAGTATATGGTGACCAAAAACAATATTAATGGGTAGTGTTAATCAATTTGAAGACCAAATAAATCAATAAGATTTTAATCAAATTTATTTTTATAATGGGTAGTGTTAATCAATTTGAACACCTGATAAATCAATAATATTTGTTGTGTTCACATTGAGAGAGTTGATGAAAAGAAACCACAAATTAAAAATAAAAAGAATAATGGGTAGAAAGGTAATTTAAACCAATCATTAATTAGTCTATCCTTTATTTTTGTTAATTAAATTAATGAAACTTAATCATTTAATGAATCTATCCTATAAAATAGTTGTGAACTTATATAATAAAAACTCTCTTGCACATGATTCTACATATTCAATGTTTCCTACATCATAAAAACAACGTTACATACACCAAAAAACAAAGTCTTGGTGTAGGGTACAAAATGTGTAAGACCCTGACACTTTTAAACAATTTTGTGACTCATAGTAAAATATGTGTATGACACAACACTTTTAAATAATTTTGTCACTTCTAATAAAATTGGTTTAAGACCCAACACATTAATGGTGGTGAAGGTATGGTAGCATTAATAAGACTTAAGTAACTCTTTATAATATTTATTAGTATTTTAGATCAAATTGTCTATCCCACCCTTATTAATTAAAACATTAATTAAAATTGGACAAAACTGATATTTTGATTCACAAAGATTGATCAAAATAATATAGGGCCTAGATTAATTTAGTTTTCTTCTTGCAAGAAGATTTTTCTCAAATGAACTTCCCCATATATGTAGGGGAGGGTTTCAATGAGAACGCTAAATATCGCGAGAACCGTGAGACCAAATAAAAAAGCCACAAAAACTTGGTAAAAAACAATTCAAATTAAAAATTTCTTTTTACACTTATCATTATTATTCGAATACAATGTTAGAAATTTAATCTACACGTTTAAATTTACGTGAATTCATAAATAAAGAAAATTTACACATGTGTAAGTTTGTCATTTACACATGTGTAAATTTGTTATATTTACACATGTGTAAAAATTCTAATATGAGTAATTTTGAGAGAAGAAATGAATTATTTGATGTTGTAAATTCTTTTTTTGATGTTGTATTTTAATCATAATAAGGTTTGTATCAAAAAAATTGGTTTTAATTGGGTTTTTCATTCGTTCTCATGGTTCTCGCAATATTTCGCGTTCTCAAAATAACACTCTTTTATATATATATATGAATAGGTTAGAAAGACCAACTTAAAGAAATAAGCCAAAAGGAATATTTCTTGAAGAAAATTTCTCATAACAATGCGTACGTATATTAAAATGAAAACAACTAAATACCATTCAACTATTAGAAGTCATTTGATTAACCGGTGAGTACATATTAAAATGAAAACCCGGTGAGTACATATATTATATATGTAATACGATTAGTTCGATACCAACCGGTACCGGTAACGAAAATATCAATATCGAAAATCTCAAACCGGTTTAGGAAATTCGGTATCGGTTTTGAAGCGGTACCGTTCGCTCATCCTAATATGTATGATAATGTTTCATGGGGATTTGTGCTTTTTTAACGTTCCAATTTTGTTTCCTTTCTTTGTTTTGGTTTATCTTTCTGTTCTTTTCTTTTTATTTTTTTTTTCTTTTTAAAAACCAACTAATCAAACACGTTTTAGGTATATTATGGGTATATTTTTTGGGTTTTTTCTTTGGTCACACCGAAACTGATTGATTCCCACCCACCAAAGTTATAACCAAAATCAACCTGATTTTTTTTCCATCTTTTGTATTGTTATTTTTTAAAAGGAAACCAAAAACCACACAAATTTTAGCATATTACGACCAACTGAAGCATATGTTTTAAACTCGCCTTCATGCATCCGCAACAACCCATGGCACATATTTATTTTTGTAACCATATCAAATGTGTAGTTTTGTAATTAATAGCAGCTAATAGAAATATATGATGATATATGAAACATGCCCTAACGCGCAGAGGTTTAGCATCACATTATATAAAAAATACTTAGAAACTATGTTGTATTCACTGTTGTATGGTGAACTGGTGAGCACCACGCAGCGATGAAAGGGCCCACTAGGGGTTGAACATCACGCAACCGAGGAAGGGCCCGCCAATGGCTAACCCCCGAGGGATTTCGCCTAATTCTCGTACCTTCCTCGCTACTTGATAATTTGTAAGACATAAACACGTTTTAATCTTAAAGATGCAGCGGAATAACGAGCCTTTAAATTTCTTGCTTTATAAACATCTTGACATACATGAAGTTCTATTTTAAAATAACTCTTTTGCAATAAACACATTCATCGTTCTCATTTAGGAAATAAAACATAACTTATGTTTACTAAGTTACATAATCACACATCCCAGACAATTTATGAAATAACTTGATCTTCAACCGCTTACACCTCATGATGATGATCCATGATGTTGTGCAACCTGCAGTCGCCAGATATGTTCAGATCATTAGTACTTAGTGACATGATATAATCCGAAATTTGTAACTATTGGATCGCGTCATGTTCTATTCTCATATAGATTCATCCTTCAAATTAAAGCATTTCATCTAACCTTCAATGCGTCAACCATCATGTACCTGCACTTCATTTCATTCTCAAAAGCAACTCGTTTAGCGTCGTCAATACTCATATATATATATATATATTAACACCATACATATCATTGTACAAGTTTCATTCATTCGGAAATGTATGGTCTAATAACATACATCCATATTATCTAATCCAACTCTTTCGTGTATAATAAGTCCTACTACGAACATACATACCCTACCAAAACTCTTACATACAACGTACATGCTTACATATCCAATAAACAAATCTTAATCACAACATCTATGCGTATGATTCTCTTACATACTAGTCTACGCGTATACTCATATTTAATCATGTTTAGATGTGGTTTCCACATTAACTTACATCACGTACATACACATTCACATTTACATCGTATACATATATATTTTTATTACATACGCTCTCTATCAATTCATTTCTACATGCACAGATACAATCACATTCACTTAATTTCTTTTAAACACCATACTATGTTAGCCACACCATTTTCTATTTATAAACATGCTATTATGTACTAGTTTCGTCCCTTCACACATCTATTGCATTAAATAAGATTTTACCTATAAGACTTAACCATGCTCATAATGAAACCACATTTCCATACATCAACATACACACTGATTTTTTTTGTTCTTTCTACCCACATGTCATGTATCCCGGGAATTCCAAGGCGTGAAATAAGATTATTCACGCTCTCAATATATTCCATACACTTTCTCATACCCAATCCCCATATTCTTTGGCTAAATATTTCTACCAAAAAGTTTTGACCCGTTTACCCCTACATTGAGGTTTTACCGATTTGACATTGTACAAACCATTATAAAAATTCTTACCTTAGCATTTCCATTATTTGCACATCCTTACTTAATTTCAATTATTCAGACATACATAACTTCATTTAAATAAAATAAGAAGTGAGTTCGGTAATCACTTATCTATTCGTATTCGTGTTCGCTTCCTTGTATCCTCTTGACCCATTAGCCTTCTGTGCTTGCGTCATTTGACATAATGCTTATCCTTACATGTCACCACATTTACATTCTTGTTAACATATATGATATTACATATCACCAAATCATAGTTAATTCATATCTTGCATTTTACTTCAATAGTCAATTCTGACAAGCACATGGCATAGATCTAGTAATGCATCATTCCAAATTTACGCAATTTAACATACCATCAAGTATAACATATAATGACCCATCATGCACCACTCGATCCTCCTAGTCTTACAATCATATTAGGATTTCTAATCATGCTATTCTCATACTCGTTGACTTTTCATAAAATCAATGGTTAAGTATACGAACTTCCAACTTAGGAACATATGTCCATATCGATGTAGTCGATCATACTAATGGAACTATAAATATTTCATACCCGTGTAGTAAAATACATACAACCATGTAATCACCTAGTCACGTACACATACACATGTACAATCATTTTCATGCATATTCGCATTTTCATAACTTCACATCTAGTATATCTCTTACTTAGCTAACCCAACATCATTCCAAGACGACCCCCCTTCTAAAGTCTCGTATGCTACACCTTTACTTCTTAATCACAATTATGAAATCAAACAATCCACATGGTGTGCATTACATCCTTCAGTCGTATAATGCAAGCTCCTAAAGCATACTCTTACTGAATCACATCACCAACTACATTCTCAATGGATTTCATCAAGACACATTTCTCATGTTGTTTTACTATCAAGTACATCAATATCACTTTCTAAACATGTTTACCCATCACTATCAAGTACATCAGTTCATCAAACACTTGGTGTGCATACTACTTTCTAAGCATAATGTACAAGTATTTCATGCTCTTCTTCCCACTTATCACTTTCATTCATAAAAAACAAACTAAACATCAAATAAATTCATATCTTGCTCAATTTATCTAACAAGATTTCATTACCTACAACATTATATATCCAAATTGCACAAGGATTGGTCATGGGTGATACACCCATGTTGCCAGATCATGGGTGATACACCCATGTCGCCATCATCATCATCACCAAATGAGTTTCATGTTAAAACATCAAATTACTTGAAATCGTTCATAACTAAAGTTTTATTTGGTGATTCTAACACACCTTCATACTTAATTTCATACAAATTCAAGAATTGATCATAAACCCACTTCTTACATAATCACCACACTACTAGAAAAAGGACCTTTAATGACGCGCATTGCACGTCATAGTGTCACACCCTAACCGATGGCGGAAATATCAGGATGAGACGAACAAATTGCTCAAAACGTCATAATACTACTTTGCAACAATATTTAATAACCCAAAGTTTCATTGATGTTAAATTTGTAATACAATGGTTCAAAAGGGAAATACAACAAGTTTCAAAGGACAATACAACAAGTTTCAAAGGACAATACAACATAGAATCAAAATACATGAAATTAAAACTAGGTGTGTATCTAATCCACCCTAATATGTTTCTTCATCGGCATCAACTTAGTTTCCTGCAACATGTATTAAAGTAATATATATCAACAAAAAAAGTTGGCGAGCATACAAGTTTGGTACACAGCATAATAGTGAAATAATTTGTCTCATATCTAACATGGCAACATTGTATATAATTGTCATAACATACTAAACATGTGCTCTTATATGTCAATCTATAGTCTAACGCAATTGTGATTACCCAACATTGTCATAAAACAGGTGTTTAATAGTTTACTTAGCAATACCACAAGCATACGGGCGGGCGTTACTCCTATAGCACTATATTTGTTAAGGTTGGCTAGCAAAGTTAATGATCATATAACACAAGTCTAACATAGCATGCGATAATCAAGTATATAAACAAGTATCATGTTATAGCGGATTGAGTAAATATGTAAACGAGTTTTATTTTGTTTTGTACATGTTGCACCCAAAATATTAAACTAAAAACGGGATCGAGTATACTCACGGTTTTGCAAGCTTAATCCGACTTGAATCCCGAGAGTGTGATTGGTTGATTATCTTGGAGCACCTTGTCCTTCTACAAGAAGTAACAAAGGCGTATGAGTGTTGGGAGTTCGGAGGATTGTGGATTCGGAATTAAAATAACGTGAAAATAGTATTATGAAAATAATCATCTTTGTACTCACGACACTTGTTCTTGACACTATAGAAACCTCAAGGGTTTGGTGTGTTTTCATGGATTCAAAGATCCATTAGAATCGTAACAAGTGTATGGCCTTTAGATGATGTAACTAGTATCTTAACAAGTAACTATTAAGTTATCATCAAGTCTTTGTTACATAGTCCTATACATACTTAGCTTATAATAAATATATACATATGATTCAAGTAGGAGGTAGGAGATCAAAGTCTCCATTTAGGTACTTCTTTGTGTCATGGATTTCATGCATAGGTAGGAAGAACAAGCTTCCATTTAGGCACCTCAAATGTTCACCACTACACTTGTATGATACACAAGGAGGGTCATGAACTTACATTAAGAATGAAATAAAAGTATAACTAATCTAGGAAAACCATCAAGTAGTGTGTGGATTCCTATGAAGGATAGCCCAAGCTAGTCCAAATATCACACATTCAACAAGATTAACTTAGACACTACTTGTGGGTGTAAACCCTAGTTAAAAACAGAAAGTTTGTGAGGTTTTACCCTCTGGTTTGACATGTCTCAACCTTGTTTTTAAGCCTAACCAAGCACTAGTAGTGTTGTAAGCATTCGGACATAGGTTTGAGATGAGTTAGACTCAAGTTAAACAAGTTTAACAAAGTTTGAATGAAAACAGAAAGTTTTCTTGCAGTTTGGACCTTATTTGGTTGATGTTCCAGCCTTGGTTTTCCATGGAAAACATGTCGATACATACCTAAGGTTGTTCCAAGTGCTAAGAAGAAAGAATGAGTGAAAAAGATGAAGTATAAGTGAGATTATGCTCACTTTTGCAACTTCTAGTGAATCTGCCTTGCTACTGATTTCTCAGCTTGATTTAGAGTGTTTGAGAGAGAGATTAGAGTGTTTGTAAAGTGGAGGAAGTGTGGAAGTAGTGTGGGTTTTATAGTTGAGGATTAGGGTTGGTTGGGAGTTAATTTAATGCAAGAAAACACACTAAACAAACACAAAATTGACCAACCAGGAGCTGAAAATAATTTTCTGTGGATTAGGGGGACTGGCGGGGAACGAGAGGAAATGGGAAACACGCTCGCAGCCCGCGAGAAGGTAATTCTCCCAAACTTCATTAATTTTTGTCATTTTTAGCCCCTGAAGTTTGTTTTTGATGGTCTTTAAGGTGTTTTTCGCATAAAAGGCATAATACAAGGTTTATTTATGAAATGCAAGCATATTAATGAGTATTAACAAGTATGATCAAGTATGAACATCGCGTAAGTTTCGTATTTCAGCATGTAAGTCACATATTGTAAGTTTATCAAACGTTTGCGTGTATCGCAGATCAAGTAGCATATATGTAGAATACAAATGAGTTTGACACGATTAAAAATAGAACATGATTAAAATAGGACACGTGTTTCATTATGATTCAAGTCTCGGAATAACAATTACAACGGAAAGATGAATACAAATGATTACAAGGGTTTCCAAAAATAGAATACGACATGATCTTTCTAAATATAGAAAGTATGAAAACACAGGGCGTTACACATAGAATGGTAGATATCACACACAAAAGAGTGTCAAGGAAGCCTTTGTCAGTAATTGAAGATGACATGCACTTGTGTGTCATCTTTTTGTGACACGCTTTACTGACACACTTTTATGACACGCTTTAATAACACACCTTAATGACACATCTTAACGACATGTATTAATGACACGCATTGCGTGTCGTAGGTTTAATTGTTTTATTTATTTTTATTATTATTATTATAGAACTTTTAATTTTCCTTAAAGAAGCAAAATAATATATAGATCCATTTCAATAACAAAATACACAAATAACAAAACAAATCATTTCATAGTGACATGTCAAATATAATACAAATATCTTAAGTTAACACAAAATATTTTTTGGCGCACATACTTCGACATCTAAAATAGTCCCTTAAAAACAAAGTTGCCCCATAACTCAAACACCCTTCACATATTCCGTCAATATCGTCATCTGTGTATACCACTTTGCCTCCCCCAACCTGAGAACAAAATTAAAGAACCTAAATGCATGCACATTGTTATAAAAAAACAATTGATGACATAAATAAATCAATATCTTCTGTTGTTGAAGTTCAATTTTGATTCTCCATTGTTGATTCTCAATTTGTTGAAGTAAAATTTTGATGCGCTGGCTAACGGTTTTAGGGTACGTGGTATCGAAGTTTTAGAGGGAATTCCTTGAATTGGGGTTTGGGAGTGAAGAAAATATTAAAGTTTAATTTATTTGAAGGAATTTAATTATTTGAGAGGGCGCCAATTATAAGGTTTTTATTTTAATGATACACAACGATGACTGACACCTATTATAATTTGTTTGGTTATTATTTAGTTGACATTTAAATGATGACACACAAAATATGTGTCATAAAAGTTATAAGATAACACACAATGATCACATGCATGTTGTTTTAATGTGTTTTATTTTTCTAAAATGAAATTTAAACGATGACACAGACTATAGGTGTCATAAAATATTCAAATTTTACCAACGATGGTAATTCTTTTATGACACACACGTTTGCATGTTATAAAATTAGTGTGTGTCATTGTTCTTGTGTCATTAAAGGCTCTTTTTCTAGTAATGCCAAATCAAAAATTACAACTTACCACATGTTTATTAGGTTGAGAAGATAAGGAATCCTCATTCATGCAAAGCATCATTACCCAATTTGATCTTGATTTGGGGAAATTTGTGATGGATTGCATTAGAGGGAGTTATTGCTCTCCCTTTCTCTATACACGACATACACACACACTAACTAGTGTACTGATTTTTATTAAACTTTAATCAACTTGATAGATTTAGTCTCTCATGTTTGCCATCTTAGCCCACTTTCCCCAAAATTTGTATCCTACTATTAGACTTATGGTATTTAACTAAGTGAAATACTTAGTTACCACCTTTCATTCCATAACACATAAAACCATATTAGTGAGTAAAATATTCGGGTTTTTGGGCATTACATTATTGGCCAAGCTATCATTATATTTACTATGTTAAAAAGAAAGAACTTTCTGTGGCAATGTTTTTTTTTATTATTATTATTCTTTTTATCGTTAAGTTTTTATTATATAATTATTATTATTATATTATTATTCTATGTTTTTTAATTTTTATTTATTATCATTTTGAAAAATATTTTTTTTCTCTTATAGTTAAGACACGATATTTCATAAAATTCCAAGTATGTCTTTAAGATGTGCCAATTGTTATCTACTTCTTGATATCAACTTATACGGAAACCGATTTGTGAGTGGTAATGGACACGTAATTAGAATGTGAACCTACATGTTATCAAGACAACCTCACATTTAGTTATTTTGTTAATTAAAGTTTACACCATTTTCCTTTTTAGTTGTTTAAATATAATGTAACGTTTTTTTTTACAATTTTTAATAAAAAAATGTTTTGTTTAAAATCGAACTGGTCAAATATAATTGATTTTTTTTATATTATGACGAACCGAACTCATACTGCCTAAACAACTTTGTTAATGACATAAAGTATTTTTCTATTATATCTTAAGCTACAGTGACTGTCATTATTAAATTTATTATCATTATTATATTAAAATTCTCTAGCACATAATTCTTAAACTTCAATTTTTTTAATAAGCAACGAAAACTTTCATAGCATAAGTACCAACAAACCCATAACTAGGTACACGTATTTAGAACATAACATAACTATCCAGAAACATAAAAACTATAAAACGAGATGCCAGTCACAAAAAGTGTGGTAGCGTTCACTCAAGTGCCACATCCATCCATATGAGCTCGCGAACAATTTAACTTTAATCCATGTGTATGCTAAAAGTTAGCTACGCTTAGTTAGTTCTATTATATCATAGTATATTATAACAAACATGATGCAGTATATCATAATATAGTATCACATAACATAATGTAAGGTAAAATACACTTCTTTACTTTAGGTAGTTGTATAATCACTCGCAAGCCACAAAGTCATTCCCCTTTTCATGCCTTTAGCTTTAACTTTAGACAGATTTAAGATTATATCATTTACTTTAAACAAATTAAGTATCCTTTAGCATTAACTATCTTTACATGTATAATTCTGTAAACTTTACTCTGTACATTTTTACCTTTATATTTCGCCATTAAAACTCCTTACACGTACGTCTATATTTCAACAATATCTTTAATTTAGAAACATGTCTTGCTAAACCATTGCTGACATCTATAGCGATAAAAGCTAGAACTTTTTTTGTTACGCTTGTAAATAGTTCTAAAAAAATATGAACAAGAGTGCCTTCCTTGTAATGTGTGCTTTTGGGACCGTCTGTGCACTTGGGATCTTTACTCATTTGCGGATTACATTGCTCTCATACCTATTCCATTTGGGTGTGTTAGTTGATGCTTGAGTTTTTCTTGACGATCAGGAAAGGTTCAAATGTTTAATGTGAACACATTTATACATCAAATTCACATCATTTACATCCCCTATTTTGTCGTTTCCTTGATTATTCCTGTAGATTAGGCACTTACTTAGTTTGCTTTTAATTTTCAGGTACAAAAAGTACCTTTGAATGATCAAATACATGAACTCACAGAGAAAGGTAAAGAAAATGTTGTTGACAGTGGTCATGTACATGTTGTGCCTCAACCAGACACGAGTTTTGCCCCAACTCAATATAACCACGTGCCCAAGTCGACACAATCCCCTTCTTGTAGGCCCAACACGCCCCTAGCCCAATGCTGACACACCCTCATGCCCAAGATAACACACCCCTATGTTTAAAGGCCCAACACTAGGGATGAGCATTTCGGTATCGGTACCAAATCAGTATCGTACCATACCGATTAAATTATGGTACCAACTATTTGGCATTTTCTGGATCAGTATTTTACTTATTTTTTTTACTTTCAAATATCGCATCGAACCGGTACCAGTACCCACATTTGTTGAATTTCAGGATCATATTTGTACATTCGACATTGTTACTTGTACCGAGCTCATACCTACCCAACACATCCCTATCGTCAAGTTAACACCCCCCATGCCTTTGGTACAACACGTAACATGCCTCAGGTCAACACACCCCCAGTCCTTAGGTCCAACACACCCTGTGTTCTACACAACAGATCCTCGTGCTCATTATTGTGTCGGGTGGGACTTCAACTAAGTTAATGGTGCATAAATTCTCTTAGCATGGGCTTTGACTCTTTTCTAAGGCAACACCCATCAGACATTACTACCACTTTGTTTTTTTGGGTTGTTAGTAGTTTTAATTTGTAGTTAGTAGTTTCCTTGTCTTCCGTTGATCAAAGTTGTAAAAACAATCATTTTACATTTAAGTCTTGTAATTTTCATTATGAATGTATCAAGTTTGATCCATTTGCCATGATTGGCTAAAGTCCTGGTTTCACTTGGGGATGATGAACCTGACTGATCTTTTAATTTCGGTTATGGATTTTAGTCTGGTTTGTGTTACTGACTTTGAGTGATAGAACTTGTGATTTGTGAATTTGGTTCTAAAGGTTCTTTATTTACAAGAAGAGGTTATATACATAAATTATAAGGACTTTGTTTATTGTCACTACATTTGAGAAAATGGCATTAACCAAAGTGTACGTAGTGATTAGTGGGTTAAATCCTAATTTGTACATCACTTAGATATTTTAATTCCAACTGTAACGCCTCGTGTTTTCCATACTTTCTCTTTATAGCAAGCTCGTGTTGTAATTATATTTTTGGAAGTATTTGAATTTGTTGTAACCGTTGTAATCGAGACTTGAATCATAATGGAAATTTACATTTTGTCCTTATACTTGTTATGCATACTCATACAATACATACACATGATGTTCATACTCGAAAACATAACATACTTGCATATACGTGACAATTATACTTGATACATACATTATACTCGGTGCTTATACTAGATCTCAGACATTTTATCCATACATATACATTGTGACACAACACTTATGCTTATAATACTTAACAAGTCCATAAAATACCTTAATTAAGCACTAAAACCCGTCACCTTTGAGTTAAACAACAAAATCAAATCTTCAACCCGGCTAAGGTCCTTACAGACCGGAAGGGTGTAGCCTTACGGTCCGTAAGACACTCTGGGCGGGCAGAATGTGTTTTGGCTCGCGGGTTTAGCATGAATCCCCACATTTTGGTCTCACCCAATGGCCTTAAACCCTAACTAAAACCTCCTAAACACCTCCCAACTCTTCCACTATATAAACCAAGCTTCCCCAAGCCTCAAACACTTTTCAGTCTTCACCTAATCACTCTCAAGTACTCCCAAATTGATCCAAATCAGTTGCAACATTTGATTTTCGGGCAGATTGTACTACCTTCACAAAAGTGAGCATAACTTGCTCAAATCTTGGTCTTTTTTCTTGATTCTTCTTTCATTTTACTTGGATAATCTTTAGGGTTGAATCCAAGGGTTCTCCATGGAGAATCCAGACCTGAAAGTTCCCCTAAAGTGTCCCAAAACTTTCTGTTTGTTTTCAAACTCTTTCAAATCTTGTTTATGTTCAACAAACTTGAGTCTAACTCATCTCAAAACTATGTTTGAATGCTTACAACACTTCTTGTGGTTAGTTAGGCTTAAAAACAAGATTGAGACATTCAAACAAGAGGACTTATCCTCACAATAATTCTGTTTTCGTAGAGCTTCAAGCTCACAAGTGGTGCAAGTTCATAACTTGTTCATGTGTGTCCACCTTGGTTAGCTTGGGCTATCCTAAACTTTGAGACCACACATCACTTGATGATTTTCATCATTATCTCAAGTAGTTTGCTAGTTCTAAAGTGTCACAACCCCGCCTAGTCGTTGACGTGTGTCAATGTGTGCTCTCCGGGTTGTATACACTTGGCTACTTGATATCATGTTGACACACTTTACAATTCTTGTCTTTTACATTCTTGTTTATGTCATCATTCATGGCCCTCCTTGTTGTCTATGACAACTTGTGTAGTGGTGAATCATATAAAGAGGTTAAATGGATGTTTATCATCCTACCTCCATGCTTGACTTACTTGAATACTTAAGAGGTACCAAAGTGGATGGTTCATCCTCCCACCTCCTACATGATCTTATATGACTATGTATATATTATGGACTATGATATAATCCTAAAAACCAAAACCTTGATAATGGCTAAGTAATCATCTATCGAGTTATTAAATTTATCACTAAGTACGTAGTTCCTTGTCACGATTCTAATAGGTCTCGAACCTATGAAACCATATCAACCCTTTTCGGGTTATCATAGTGTCAAGAACAAGTGCTATGTCTTAGTGAATATTTTCATACATAATACTTTAATTCTTATTTCCGTAATCTCGCTCGATTAACCCAAATCTACCATTACACTCCTAACTAATACCTATGTTCTCCTTGTAGAAGGACAAAGTGCTAAACTCTAAACATCACAACAAAGCTCCCGGATTTCTTAAGTGGAACACTTAGCAAAACCGTGAGTACACTCGACCCATTTACCGTTTTAATCACTTTTGGGTTGTAACATGTTTATCTATCAAAATACACATATCACAAACTCATGCTTTTAATGCTCAATCCTTATACATGAATACTTGTTATGCCTAGATACATGCTTGATTATACATGCTTGATCATTAACTTAGCTTGCCCAATTTATCATATTTAGCGCTATAGGAGTAGCACGCCACCCGTCGGGGTTATGTTAAGATATTCATTCTCATTTTAGTCTTGACGCTTTTGTGGCAAGGGAAGCTCGATCTCGTTAAAACTTTTGTGGAAACTCGGGGTTTGATCTAGTATTGCATGATTAGTATGAATCTTGCTTACAATTACCATGTGGATTCGAGTTATACATTTTATACTTATGCTATCTCTCACCAAACTTGTGTACTCGTCGTTGCCTTTGCATTGAACTCGTATTTTTAACATGTTACAGGTTGATGAAGATTTTGCCATGAAATTGGAGTAGTGACGATGCTTAGATACACATATAGACGTTAGGTTTATAAAATGTTGTATCAAATTTTGCCCTTTGTTATTGTTGTATTTGAAATTCCTTGTAATGTATGACAATGTTGTTATGAATGAAATATGGGTTTTATTTAAATATTATCACCAATTAGTATTTATGAGCAATCTATTTCGTCCCGCCTCGATGTTTCCACCATCGGTTGGGGTGTGACACTAACATTGTGATGGTTGTAATCTAACATGATGATGTAAACTTTCCAATATTGATGGGGATTGATACCCGTAATAAGGGTCGTCTCACATTATTGCACTAACACATGTATCATCAGTTGCTTCATAGAACGACTTTAGGTGGTTGTCATGTGATATGATCAAGGAAACTTTTCAAAGATTTGTATAGTTTGGTAACCTTAGTCAGAGCTATCTCTACATCTGGTTAGTGATCTTTTGAGAATCCGCAATTGAAATCAGTTTTATCTTTCAGGGAAAATCTAACCTAAGTGATTCTTTCTTATAGTTGATTATCATTTAAAGTCCTTTATTTTTGTTATCCTGTCATTTTCTAAAAACGACTTCAAACTCGCCTATTTGGATTTGACTAGACGATGACCGATTTCCACTATTGAGGACCTTTATATCCTTAGACGAAATCCAGTATTTTACCAAAGCTATATTACGTATGCCATGAGTGCGCTTCCCTTCGTGTAATGTAGTAAATGAATGTTTAATATCTTTTTTATTAATTTAAGGCTTTGTAACACCCCGATTTCCACGTTTATCCCGGTGGGGAGTGTTGTGACGTAAGATTGATAACATCATAACCAAACAACACAGAGTACACAGCGGAAGTCTTGGATTTAAAATAATATTACAAACCGGTAATGTTCAAAGTTCAAAATAATAATACAGACGGCTTGTAATAAGATCCACAGGCAGATCGTAAAATCTACAAAAATGTGATCAACAGACTTTGGGCACAACTAAGGACTTGCAAGATCCTCTACGTCGCTACCAAGCAGCTCCCAATATTACGTGTTGGTACCTGTAGCTTAGTCTTTTGAAAATACGTCAGTCTACAAGGGTAAATACAAATAACCGACACATTTTGAAAATCTTTTCAAAATTGATTTAAGTGCACATGGCACATATTCATAAATAACTTGGGATAATTCAAAATGATCTTGTATACAGTTTTACAGGTCTGTTAATACATATGGGGTCCAGTGTAGAAACAGAATAACCTGATTAACTGACATACCACTTAAATAACTCACAAGGAGTATATAAAAATATTTTAGCATTAGCATCTGACAGGTGTATGCCTACACCCCGTGCATAGGTCGTGGCCATTAGTAACTTAAATGAGCCGAGGATATCCAGGACACGGTCGAGTTAACCCCCAATGTTTAAGTTACCAAACAATACAGATTAAAACGGGTTATGAGATTTAGTTAAATCACAATTCGGCAACGTGATCCCATACCCGACCAAGCGGTAATAATTTACCGTATCCCAAGCCCGTATAGGGAAAATAGGTTAAAAGTATTTACCTGAGCTAATTACTTCAATGTTTTTATAACTCAGCCGTTAATCAAGAGAAAAGATTTAGGTAGCAATCTACTGGAAGGCTTCTAGTCTGGAATAATGGTATTAATAACCAATTAGAATGCTAACGGGTCCTATTAAGTCATAGACTCAGACCGGCTAGTCTTAAGTAATGAAATACGGTACGATACGCTAGATTAAACGATGACCGGAATAGAATGTAGTTTAAACCCGACAAGTACTAAGACTTGTATATAATGGGTAAACAAATAACATTCTGGATTTTGAAATAAAAATGATAAGGTTAAACCCGTTAACTAGTCACGTATGCTAAACCGTACACATATAAGCGAAACCAAGTAACCGGATGAGTATATACAAGTCCCATATGCCATTATACTTTAAACATGTTATAATATCAGTAGGATATCAACAAGTATGCCCATTAAGGTTTTAAAATAAAGTTAAGCCCTGTAAATGGCATTTTGGTCATTTTACGACTTATAAAAGGAGTTTGCAAGTAAACTGATGTCATGGTCATAAACAATCTGGAAAAATATTTAAATTATGATTTTATATCAGTAGGATATCAAATATATGTGTGGTTTATAGTTTAAGACCAAACTATGCGCCATAGGGGCATTTTGGTCATTCCACACATAGTTTTGATAACTTATTTGGGTTATGAGTTTAGGGCATCTTTGGCTAAGCTTTTTGAACCAACTTATTGGCTTTTTCAAAAAGCAAATAGTCAAAATATTGTTTGGATAATTGAAAAGAACTTTTCAAAACAACTTTTCAATAGGAGGAAAAAGTCAGTTTTGAAAAGCTAGAATTTTGTGCCTTTTTGGAGCTTTTTAGTATTTTACATGGAAAAGCTAAGCCAAAAACTTTTTAAAAAGCAACTTATTAACTTATTGGCTTTTCCTACCCTATAAGCTAATCCAAACACTTTTTTAAAAACTTCTTTTTCAAAAAGTCACAAGTCAATAAGTCCTTTTCACTAAAAGTCCTTTTGGGGTTGAATAAGCTTAGCCAAACAAGCCCTTAGAACATGTACCTACTGTAAAAATATTTAAAATAAGTTTAATAATCAGTAGGTAACAAGTTTTTGGTTCATAGATATGTTTTTAAACCATACTATGTGCCGAAACTACGATAAAGTCGCTAAAGGACGATTTAAGTGATGTTTAGCGAAAACTGAGATCATGATCAGGTTTATATTTTCAAAATATGTTATTTAATATAATATAACAGTAGGTAAAAGGTTTAGGTATAAAAAGTGTCATTAAAACCATTTTATACACCGTAAGGGCATTATCGTCATTTATCAACATTATACAAGAACTTGTATGCAAACTCAGTTTATAATTTGACTTGGTATCCATCAGTAAATAATGAGTTTTGATGAAGAAAATATGTTTAAACCAGTTTAGATATCGAGAAGGGTAATTTGGTCACTTAAAATCATAATTTACGACATTTAACACAAACTCAGCTTATGACCAGAATATTGACATCAAAATAAGTTTAGCAAGTTAGCATATCCGTTTATATTTCATTTGCATGCTCGTTTATATATAAAACCTCATTTTAAGCAAAAAGGACATAATAGTCAACATAAGGCATATTAACGAAAACTTGCATAAAAACTCAGATTACTATATGACCATGTACTATAACTCCAAAGGGTTATACTACGATATAATATGACCATAATGCAACTTAGAATCAGTAGCTAAAGTTGCTAATTCGGGTCAGAACTGAAAGTCAAAGTAAAAGTCAAACTTCGTGACTTTCGGTTGCGAATCGACCTTAAACCTGGATTTGATGAGCCGAACATATTTACACATGTTCTAAAAATTAGAGTTGATTGCCCGGATGGTCTCTGTGGTTTCATATTTTTCACTCCCCACCTTTTGGAAATAGCAGGTATGCTCCCTATGGTTTGTTATTTTGTTCTCAGAGGGGACTATCTGAGTAACAAAATAACAAATAATAGGGAGCATACCCGCTATTTTCAAACTAGCTGACATTTACTCAGGGGACTATCTGAGTAACAAAATAACAAACCATAGGAGCATACCTGTTATTTCTAGAGGGTAGGGACTAAACATGAAAAACGTGAAACCACAGGGACCATCCAGGCAATTAACTCTAAAAATTATCACCAAGTTATTAAAGTGATAAAACATATTTTATAACATCTATATTACTAGATATGCATTATATTAAAAACTGACTCGTTTGACTTTTATTATAACTTTGACCCGTCAATTGACCAAGTAAACGTGATTTCCAGGAGGTGCCCTCTTGAGGGATTAACACCTACCTTATTACAATCACGTAGTCATATTCATAACGAACAATGGCTGGACAATAATGGTCTTAACTGAAGGTCAAAGCATTATTACGATAACGCTTTGACTTTTGGCTTAAAGCCTACTAAAATGAAAAGAGAAGGTTGGAACACTTACAAGTGGTCCAAAGAAGCAAAAATAATGCAGAGGAAGCTTCCAATTATCTCAAGAACTTCCCAAGAGAGTAATAGAGGAAGAGAAAGAAGATGGGCAAGGAAATGAGGCAACTTTGGGTGCCTTTTATAGTTGAGTAGGGTGTATGGAGCTAATGCCAGGTGTTAGTGGTGTTCTAGGAGGTTCCCAAGTGTTCATGGTCGTGGCACAAGCTGAGAAATGGTGGCATATTGCGTGAATGGTGGCAGGTTTACAAGCTGCCAAAAAATCTGCCTCTGGTAGTCCTTTACGAACCGTAAGGGTCAGGCTTTACGGTCCGTAAGGACCTTAGCGCGCCCCTGGTTTTGAAATTGTTGCGGACCGTAAGGACTTAGCCTTGCGGTCCGTAACCGCCTATCAGTTCCAATGCTTCATTCTTTCTTACGGTCCGTAAGCCATAGGGCTTACGGTCCGTAAGAGTCACTCAGAGGCTTTAAAAAATTAGCATGTTAACATGTTTGGTCCCTCTACTTCATTGTTGTCGTTCAGAGGTTATAATAACATAACGACAACTTTGATCCCTCTCGTTTAACACATGGCGTACGAGGATCAGCGAGACACGTGTCAGGATTTTATTGGACGGGTTTTTACGAGGTGTTACAGGCTTGTTTTGTGTTTAAAGTCATCAAACTACAACCATCGTAAGCACAAAACAATACCACTAATAAAACCACCAAATTCCCAACCCAAAACACAATACCCGAGAGACAACCCTACACGGATAACATGTGGCGTAGACGCACACAACGGAAAGTCGTTGCAACCAATGGTCGTAAAAGGTGGACTACCGAAGAAGAAGAAGACTATTCACCGACAAAATGCACAAAAAATGAAGGGTTTGGGAGGGGTCATTGTTAGGTTCCATTAAATCATAAATCAAGAATTAACACCATAATACATGTGATCTTTTATATGTAATGTTTCTTTAATATATTTATCATGTAATGTTTTTTATACAAATTGTTAAAAATAAAATTATTTTACGTATTTAACAAATATAATGACATGACAACGGAAGTTGCAGTGGAAAGTCAAACCCTCCCTCCCCCCTAAAATAGAAGAAAGTGAAACAAAGTGAAATCTGATGTGACGTTGACATATGAAATAGTAAGAGTGGAATGTTAACCCACTTTCTATACTCTAATAGTTGGTCCTTGTGACGTTGACATATGAAATAGTAAGAGTGGAATGTTAAATCGCTTTTTATACTCTAATAGTTGGTCCTTGGTCCTTGGAATATTAAGGTAGACAATTATCTATTTTTGTAAGTGGAAATACAATACTTAATACGATAGTTTTTACACATAAAGAAAGAGATTATTAACACCGGTTTGATTGTATAAGCTTAATTCGCCGACAACTAGTGACATAGATGATAATTAATAGACGTAGGGGGTACCTAAGTCCCACAAAGAGCATCATTGCAATATTTTAAGCTATAGCATTTCCCGGTTGATCTTTAATCCTAAGCAACATTATTCCCAATAGGTGTTGATCAAAGAACAAAATGTCTACAACAAAGCATAACAGAATTAGATATTACAAATGCTAAGGAATCACGTATACCAAACCACATCTAATATCATCAATAATAAAATATGTTTTGTTAACTTGATTGATGAACAAGCCAAGAAAATTACATAGAAAGAGAAAATTCAATGGTCTACAAATTAAGCCCAAGTGGTTTCACTAGTTAACAATGAAAAGAGAGGTGGTCAGTTGTTACCTACTCATAGATCAATAACTTTAAAATCTTTTTGGAACACCATGCAATTGACTCAACGGCCAAGATCAAGTATATCAAGATTCTCCTTTGCTTGGATCCACACGATCCCTCCATATTAAGGTAGCATCCCTCTATAAAAGCTATAGGGAGCCTGACTCTTAGAAACCAAGAGCCTGAGTTGTGCTAGCACAAACACTTACAAAGTAAGTGACTCTTCCTTTGCTTCAACTTTCTCATACTTGAAAGAAATGGGGGAAACAAATCTCAGAGGAAGTCATCTTCTTTTTCGTTCTTCGGCATCTTCAAGCATAATAAGAAGAGCCTAAGGGAAGATGACATTTGGGATGACTCGGTGAAGGCTTACAAAGTGTATCCAAGTGACCAAGACCAAGCTGGACGCTGGGCCGATCCTCGTATTGACAGCAAAGCTACTGCTTACATTGAAACAATCACAAACAAATGGAACCACGTGGAGGTATCAGGCTGATGATTAATTACATGGTTTTAAACAACCTAATGAAGGAACCAATGTGTACATTCATTACTTATGCCTACGTTACTAGCTAGCTACACAGTGTTTCAATTGAAAATATTTAATAAGTCGTTGTATCTTGTTAATATCTAATAGATTGTTTTATCATGTTAATATACAATAAACTGTTTCATCATGTTAATATATTTGTTATATCTGTAAAGTGTTTTGTCATTGGATACCAAGATATATATATATATATGTATCTATAACTACATGTATGCATCTAAATCTCTGCTACATGAATCTGTACATTCCTCAACTGTGACGCCTCAGTTCCATCTAAAAAATTTATGGCTATAATACTCGGGGAACACAGTTTGCAACCGGGTTAGTTTTATTACTTTTCTAATCGGTATATAATACACCCGATCGCGTGTAGTAGTGCAAGGCTTAGGTTAGCTGTTCGTTGTCATTTTGATGGTCGAAAATAATACTCTCTTTGTAGATCAACTGAGTGCGCAAATAAGACAAACATTGTTCAACTGGACTTTGTTTGCCGAAGATTATTTTAATTTTCGGTGACCACGTGCAAATACAGGAAAAAAATGTAGTATTTATCAAAGCACATTGATGGTCTGCCTAATAAACTAATACCGAACTTAGTTTCTTTTTGTTGTTTATTTACATTTATATGATTAAACAATTAACTAAGAATAAAGGTCACATTTTCGAATTTGACTTTGAATTGGGATTGGATGTGCATACTTAGAATAATGCTTGTTTTTGTAAGTGTTTAGTGTTATAAAATATAATAAGCAAAGGGCTTTCAGTTTCGTGAAGGGTATAGTCCATTAGTAATCCGTTAGTGAAGGTCAGTGAGAAAAAATGGGTGGGTAAAAAGCTCACCGACAGATAATTTACAAAATTTACCCACGGGTCGATCGTGGAAATATTACCAACGGGCTAACCAACGCGTGACATCCGTGGTTATTTCACGGATTGGGCAGCGCTGGAAATTTTACCATCAAAGGGTTGTCAACGTCGCACTAATAAACTGTCACAAATAAGTTTGGTGGAAATGCGTCAGTAAATGTGGTATTAGAAATGTGTCTAAAGAATTTATGTCAGAATTCATCAAAATAAGATGTGTTCGAAATGTGCTAATACTTCGAAAACTATACGGAGAGGGGGGCATGAAGCGTTATGTGGTAGCCACATCAGCACTCGTCACTCGTCAGAAAAGTGGTGTGGTGCAAAAAAGGACGGAGTGAGACGAGGCGTGAAAGGTGGCGTTATGTGACAAGTGGCATACACCTTTTATATTTATTTTATATTAAAAAAAAAGAAAAATCAAATAAAACAACACACCTTATCACCATCTTCCTCACCACGCCGGTGAAGAATCTAGCGCCCAAACCACCACGTCATCAACAACGCCAAGCACGGGCCGGTGTGCGGGCGTGGTTGAGGCCTCCATGCCGAAAACCACGCTACACTCCGTGTGGTCATACACCCCTTATTGTTAGAAATTTGTCTGAAGCTAGCTCTGTCAGAAATTTCTTTAAAAAGTTTCCAACTGTCATTGGAAAGGACCCAATTTTCTTTTAATGATGTTATAACATCGGCCTTGTCTGTTTAATATATGTTTTTATTTAGAAGCATAAAATAAAATAATTTACTGATTTTCTGTAAATGATTAATAAATAATTAATTAACTTGAAATGAATAATTTACTGCAAATTAATAGAAAAAAAAAATCATAGATAGAAACAAGATACCATAAAATCTTAAAATCATCATGACAAAACATGTTAGCCGAGACTTCACAAAACCATACAAACGATATGGAGACCATCCAGTCTCATTTTCTTTGTATTATTAAACTTGACACTAAGAATATAATATATAATCATGTATTTATACTAAAGCTCTATACCAATCATAACCCAACTCAAACTCAATTTAAATAATCAAACACACCAAACCGATAACAAACATACTAATAAAACTATTTGTATCTTTCAACTTTCTTTGGGTTTAGCCCCTTTAACTTTCTTGATTCTTTCAAATTCAAATTATATAGAATTGAGGCTTAATTTCTAACAAAACAATGTAATCTTTTTTTACATTAATGTATTTCACTTTGAAGAATGAAAGCAGTCTGCCTGACAACGAATGTTTATAACTTTCAACCAGATATCTGTACGGTAGTTTGCAATCTGCCTGACAACTAGTAGTGTTGGCCTATAATTGGGGTATACCACATATAACAACTAAAACTGTAAAGTAAATTAACATAGCATGCATTGTTTGTCAGGATGGTAGCAACTTGCATAACATCAATAGATTTCAAGTAAGAGCATGTGCACTGATTAATTCTTTATCATGTCAAACTCACTTTTCCTGTATTTTTTGGTTCCAAAGAACAATTTTTCAGGTCCATACACGTTGGCTAGAATTTCAAACAACATTTCGTCGATATTTGAAAATTAACGTATTGTCATTTCAAGTATTCAAAAGCTTCATGAACAAAACCTGTATGACTGATTGATGATCTATAACCAAAAGAGAAAACACCAAATAAAGCGTAGAAGAAGATACAACATTTTTAAGCTTCATGAATCCTTCTATTTTGGGGTTCCTGACTGTAAAAAAATATATATATATACTGAAGTTTGGGTCCGGCTCAACTTTTTGAGGTTTTCTTCGTTTAATTTGTTTTTCTTCGTTTAATTTTTAGGTTTTGAAAAGAAGAAAACATATTAGTATACTTCAAAGAGTTTACTTGTAACATCTAAAACTCAAACTTAAAGAGTTAAATGCTTGGTTGGTCTCTGTGATTTGCAAAAATTGCAGACTTGGTCCTAAGGGTTCACTAATTACACGTTTCGTCCCAGTGGTTGTAATTTTTAAACTCGGGTGGTCCTTAACACTAACCTTTGTTAAATTTTTCAGTTAAGTCTTTGTAAAATGACGAAATTATCCCTGAACAACTAAAAAAATATATATGAACTCACCCCTCATCTTTCTTCTCCCCATCTCTCTCTTTGTCTCTCTAACCCACCACCACCACCTCCACCTTCAACCCACCATCACCACCACTCCACCTTCAAGTCTGCAATTTGTTCAGTCCTCAAAATTCAAATTGTCATTTATAAATTCAACATATTGTTCAAGAAACGATGCTAACTTTTGACAATTACGATAACAACCATTAATTGTAGAACATCATTGGTGTTAACTTTGCAAACATCGAACATGAATTTCAAGTTTCAATAACTATAATATAAGGGTTCATACATGAGTATGAATCGAATGTTACAAGCAAGATAGGCAGAAACACAACGGTTCAAATTTCACAAAGATGTTGGAAATATAAAATTAATTAATTAGTAATTGTATATTTCAAGTAATTAACTCCATCAGATTTCCTAGCAGTTTCGGCGAAAACAGGCAACAAGAACATCAGTACGTCGTCGTTGGCAAAGGGTTTTTCAAATTTAATTTTCATGAGCAATTTTATAAAGATTTGATCCGAATAAGATGACTGAAGAGTTAAATCTGCATGATGTGCCCTCACCAGATCTGCAATCAAATTTTGGGTTACATCAGCCGACTTGAAAGTGGAGTGGTGGTGAAGGTGGGTTGAAGGTGGTGGTGGGTTAGAGAGAGATGGGGAGAAGAAGATGAAGGGTGGGCTCATATCTTTTTGTTTTTTTATTGTTTAATTGTTCAGGGATAATTTCGTCATTATACAAAGACTTAACTGAAAAATTAACAAACGTTAGTGTTAAGGACCACCCGAGTTTAAAAATTACAACCA
The DNA here is from genome assembly GCA_947069175.1 of Scalesia atractyloides. NCBI lineage: Eukaryota > Viridiplantae > Streptophyta > Magnoliopsida > Asterales > Asteraceae > Scalesia > Scalesia atractyloides. Next base: position 23,326,953 of record CAMTDV010000009.1, read on the forward strand.
CTGGGACCAAGCGTGTAATTAGTGAACCCTTAGGAACAAGTCTGCAATTTTTGCAAACTACAAGGACCAACCAAGCATTTAACTCTAAACTTAAATGTATGATTGTTTTTTTTTTTAATCTTTTTTATAAATTGTATATAAAACGTGTGTGTGATCGATTATTCTAAGCAAAAAATAATGTTCTTTTTACGAAAGTGTTTTAATTTTAGAATTCGTTTTATGCTCTAAGAAAGTTGCCCACACCTTGCCTTCCCGCCCGCCTATTTTATATTCAATGAGTAGTCAAAAAAACCAAACCAAGGTAATACTGACAAATGCTTATATTTATTGAACTGAAATATCTCCATTTCAAAGATAATAATAACAATTTGTGTTACAAACCTATTTAAGAAATGTTGGATAGTGGTTATCTGAATGGCATAATAGCTAGTTAATCCAAAGCTAGAAAGGGAAGAAGATCTAATGTAGGGGTGTTACTTTATGCTTCTTTTTCATCAAATCCCTTGTTGAACCATGACCATCGAAATTGATGTTTCCATGAATATCGAACATACCTCTTACTTTTTCCTCTTCAATATTCTATCTTGAACATCCAATGGTGCCTGGACAAACACAGTCCCTCACCGCTCCATCTCACATTCCTCAAAATTTAAAGTGCGGCATCACGTGTTTTGCCTCTTACAACACTCACTATCCGTACCCTAAATTCTGTGAGGGACTTTTTATATTATAAAAAGTGATTGTAGGCAGTTGGAAGTAGTTAGAGAAGAGAGAAAATGTAATTGTTCATCTGTAAATTTGAGTGGACACTGTTCACCTTCTATAATTTTTTAATGCATATTGAAAATGGCTGTGAGTGGAGAAGAGAAAAAAAGTAATGATAAAAATATAGAAAAATATTATTTAACTAAAAAGAGATAGAAAATATAGTTGTTTTAGTAAAATTATAGAGTAAAAATAATGGAATGTGTGCGAATGCTCTTAGAGCATTCACAATCCATTCTCTAAATTCTGTGAGGGGCTTTTTATATTATGAAACGTAATTATAGGTGGTTGGAAGTGGTTGTGAGTAGATAAGAGAGAAACTGTTACTGTTTATCTGTAAATTTATGGGACACTATTTACCCTCTATAATTTTTTAATATATTTTGAAAGTGGTTGTAAGTTAAGGAGAGAAAAATGTAATGATAAAGATATAAAAAAATATTATTTAATTGAAAGGAGAGAGAGAAAATATAGTTGTTTTTAATGAAATTATAGAGTAAAAAAGATGGAATGGATGTGAATGCTCTTACACTTCTTGTTAAAAGTTGTTAAGATGAGATAATAATAAATCCTTATACAATACTAAACAATGAGCATCACCAGCATCTATTTTTTCACACCTCGACCCACAACGGAATAAGTGACAGGACGTGATTGATTGTCCATAGCTTATGACAAGATAGTTGAAAGTTGGGATATTATTCATAATCAAATATAATCCATGTCACATTACAAATAATTTTTTAAATACAAACGTAACATAACAATATCCATTTTAATCTCTAAGGCCTCTTCCCTACGTGCCATCATCAACATCTTCAAACTTGTTTATCTGTATAATGTGTAAAAGTATTTTTTTTATGTCAACATAAGTTGGTAAGTAAATCTTGTTGTTCTAAATAAAATAGTTTCTGTTTTTTTGTTTTACGAAAAAATGTTAACATGCAAATCCAACAGTTATTAAATCATGACGAAGAATGTTACTAATACATAAATAACTCAAAACCAATCAACCAACATAAGAGTGTAACTGTAACAACCGAACTGAACATGACGACACTGTAAATATGAGACTGAAGCCCACCAACGAGCGAATCTAAATGATGTAGCGATACTAGGCTACAACCCATGGCTTCGGGGAACCTAGTCAGCCTGATGGATCTATTGAATCATGATTAGCGACACCTAATTAGCGAAAATGGTTAGTGACACAAACAATGAACAATTTACAAGGGCCACATAATCACGCATGGACTTTGCATCTATTTAAATAATGAAAACTTAAAGAAATCAATAAATGTGTTATGACACATAATACACCCCAAAATATTTAATTGTAAAAAAAAAGAGAATTAGAAAAAATATACTCACAAATTGTCTCATTATGATTCCTTGAAATAAGCGCACGAATGAACGAGGAACACTTCAAACGATGAAAACTATCCTAAAATCAATTAAATACAAAGCACTAAATACATTATTATACAAAGACACAAATAATTATATTGATTAAGTAATTAGGTTTAATTATTCGCAAGATACATCTTGTGTCACCATGGTTTCCTAGATCTCGAGAGATTCGGGCGAGATCAAAGATACATCACATTGTTTTAAAACTAAAGTGCTAGAGATGTAACAAATCTGAAGCAAGTGATTGAATGGTCTTTTGTGCTGATTTAGAAACCGAGCCGGGTGGAGACCCGGTTCGAGTCCGACTTCACCCCTCATTGCTTCTTGGGTAAAGTACACTTTTCGTCCTTATTTGTACTGGATTGCAATGGATAGCCTTTAACTCCAATAATTACAGTTATAATTCTTTATTTGAAAAACTCGTTACACTCTACGTCCTTTAGCACTAACTAAGTTAAAATTTTCAGTCAAGTATGTCATGTGCGTTGTACATGAGGGCATTTATGTCTTTTTACCCCAATCTATTTAAATTGGCCACTTTCTCCTTTCTGTAATCATGTATCAACCTTATCCCCTTTCTCTTCTCTCTCATGTCTCTCTCTAGGAAACGTCCTGCACCCACCTACCGCCACCTGTAAATCTCCCCAACCCGTCTCCCCTCCAAATCTCCCCAACCTCCAACCGACAAGTTTCTGAAGGTAATCGACATTTCTGAAGCGTTCAACGTCGATTGTTTGTTTGGTGAAGATGAAGGTAATCGACAAATTTCTGAAACAAATTTCAGATCTGAAACGCCACCGGATTTCTAGGGCCATGGGTTTCATCACTCTTTCTTCGTTGTCAGTGCTCTGAAACCGACAGGTTTCCCCTCCTCTTCCATGACTCTCTCTCTCTCTCTCTAGTCGGAGATGGTGATTCCATGGTGCGGCGGTGGCCGGTGTTGAGCCACTGTGGCAGTCGCAACCACGTAGGTTGGTGATTCCATGGTGCGCGGTGGCCGGTGGTGAGCGTTGGCGGTTTGAGTCGTGTTTTGCCATAGATGTAGGACTGTTGACGAGGATAAGAAATTCAAAGCAGACGAACATAAGGTGGGGTTGTATGCCATAGATGCAGGCGAATATAGGAATGGATCTGAATCGTGTTTTGCTTTCCATCTTGAGCTTCAAAATGAAATTTATCACCATAGGTGCTAATGTTTAAGAATATAGATGATGAACTTTGTGATTTGAGAATTGGGTTTTCTTTTTTTGCAGACGATGAGAGAGAGGGATAGGTAAAGATTGATACATTTGTATTAAAATCTTGGTTGTATTTTAATCTTATTAAATATACTATAAATTATTAGAAAAAAAAGACTAAATTGCCCATTACATGTATAGACCTGACTGAAAATATTAACCTTGTTAATGTTAAAGGACGTAGAGTGTATAAGATTTTTCAAATAAAAGATTGTGATTATAATTATTGAAGTTAAAGGTTATCCGTTGCAATCCGGTATAAACATAAAAGACGAAAAGTGTAATTTACCCTTGCTTCTTTTATAAATTCAAGTTTTCAATCATTTATACTTAGATCCCTTCTTATTCATTAACTTACTAATTAACCCTAACTGAGTTATTTATTCTCGTTACTATACTTAACTAAAACTAACATAGTTTTGTTATAGTATCTCTTTTTTTTACTTTTACATAAATACCATATTAAATAGAACACATAAAAAAATAATAAATATGAAATTTCCATTTTATGTAACATAGAATCCAGTTGCATCGTTTAGGGTTAAATTTTCAGAACGAGTCGGATTTTTCTAGTACATGTTTTTGGACGAATGTTATGTATTTACCAATGACCAAAATCTATTAATAGTTATTGAGATAAAATCTGTAAAAAAAAAAAAAAAGGTTTGCCAACAATCCAAATTTCCCCGCTTTTGGTTTGAACTCCTTGGTGACGACATATTTGTTGGTGATTTCTGGGTAAGTGAGGAAAAATTACCAATATAAAAGATTACCATCCAGTTATTTAAGGCGTTTGTGGGTGTGGGCCAATCGTTTATTGACAAGTATTTCATGATTAAAATATCAACATTTCTTTTGGCAAAATTTTCACTCAGGCTTTTTACTCTTAGTGTTTATGGGACCCAATGCTTTACGTTGTCACGACTGGTCTTGAAAGCCTATAACTGACCACATTCCTGTATTTCAAATATGTCAAATTGTTTATCTGGTGAAGTCTATGAGAATAGTTGATAAGATGTTAGCGCTTTGTTGGAATTGTGCTCTTAAAATTTTAATACTCCTCCATCAACAACGAAAAATAAAAAATTAAAAACTTTTTCACTGCTTTTCCTTTCTTAATTTTTTAAGTTAAATTGATAACTTTAACGGGGATGGGTTTTTTTTTTCTATATATAACTAAAGAAAGGAGACGTGTGATCAAAAGGATTACCATTTCATTTTCTTATCTTTGGGAATTTTTTAACAAGAACTGTAGTGGCATTTTTCTTACCAGATATATTTTACTGATTAGTGATTAATGATTGTATTGTGAAAAGATTTAGATTCTCCCACCTTCTCATTTCATTGGATAGGATTTAGTAAGACTGCTTTGTTTGAAAACTTTTCATTAGCTTGAGCTACACTCAATGCTTCATGCTTTTGAGAGGAATAAGAAGCATGCTTACTTCGCACGTACATAGGAGCTCTAACAATTGAGGCTATATCTTTACTACATATTTACAGAATCAGACCTAAAACCATACAAGTATAGATACACTACGATTAGTGAACTATGATACCGAAATCTGAGTTGACAAACTATAATATTTTGTAAGTGAAGTAGAGATGAAACTATGGTTTTTTAGAATAGATTTTCCACTTGTTTCATAAATATATAATAGGTGAAATATAAGAAGAAAACTCACTAAACATAATCCTTCTCATTAAACGTTAAAAACTAAACTCTCTTAAGTTGAAAAAACTCAAGAAAACCCTATATAACATTTTTTTTCTAAAAAAACAGAGAATGTAACATACATATATTTGAACATTTTATAAAAAAATATAAAAAACTCCGACTAGTACTTAAAAAAAATGTTCTAAATCTGTATGTTAAATTTTTTGGACATATATATCATGTAACATGGAATTTATAACATTTAAAAAAACTACCTCGTCCTTTTTTATTTTTTTACGAAAATGTTCAAATATTTGTATGTTACTTTCCCTAAATTTTTAAAAAGAAATAAAAATGTTACATAGGATTTTTACAAGGGTTTTCTTGAGTTTTTTTATACTCAAGTGGGTTTCATTTTATCTTTCCTTATATATATATATATATATATATAGGATCCTATCATCCAATAGTATATTTACACATCACTAATAACCAAATTAAATCAAAAGGGTATTTTAGTCTTTTACTTTACATGTCACATTTTTCTCTCTCTTCTATTTAAAAGTAACATATCACATTTTTTCTCTCTCTTCTATTTAAAACTCAACATGTCAATCCTTTCTCTCTCTTATATTTAAAATTCAATATGAGACATCTATTGAGTCACTATTTTTAGGTGAGTTTGTTTGGTAAGATCCTCAAATTTCGTAAAGCGAAATCGGGGTGTCGGGGGCGTAAAAAGGTGTTTGGCGTAAAATAAAATTTGTAAAAAAGTTTTGGAAAAAAAAATTGTAAAAAAGTTTTTTGTAAAAATAAAATATTTTTGTTTGGCGTAAAATATTTTTTGTTTTTTTAAAAAAGTTTAAACCCGTAAAAAATTGTTTTTAAAGTTTAATTAAAACCACGCGCCAAAAAAAATTTAAACCCCGCGTAAAAAAAGTTTAAAACCGGCGCCTAAAATAAGTTTAAAATCGCGCGTAAAAAAACTTTTATACCGGCGCGTAAAAATTTAAAACGGTATAAAATTAAAACCATTCCGCGTGTAAAAAAAGTATAAAACCGGTGCGTAAAAAGTTCAAAACCGATGCGTAAAAAAAGTTTAAAACCGTGCGTAAAAAAGTTTCTAAAACGGTGCGTAAAAAAGTTTGAACCCACACGTAAAAAAGTTTAAAACCACGCATAAAAAAAGTTTGAAACCACGCGTAAAAAAAGTTTAAAACTGGCGCGCAAAGGAATTTTAAACCGGCATGTTAAAAAAGTTTAAAACCGCGCATAAAAAAAGTTCTAAACCGGCGCGTAAAAAAAGTTTAAAACCGCTGCGTAAAAAAAGTTTAAACCCGCGCTAAAAAAAATTTAAAACCGGTGTGTAAAAAAATTTTAAAATCAGGCGTAAAAATTTTTTTGAACCCGCGCGTAAAAATGTTTAAACCGCGCGTAAAAAAAATTTGAACCCCTACGTAAAATAATTTTCTTACTGCATTATTCGATAATCACATTCATTAAATCACAAACATTAATTAAAGCACAATGATTACAACTTTAATTACCAATAATTAAAGAGCTTAGTAAAAATAGCAATTTAACCTTTATCCCACTAAAAAAAAACTCATTAATTAAAGCACAATGATTACAACTACTTTATTGTCTTTTAATCTTACCCATTAAAACACTTTTGATCAATGGCTTATATTGGTTCTTACGGTTCTCACAACTCAAGGTGGTTCTCATTTTACTCATCCCCTATATATTATATATATATATAATATATGAATAAGTGATCCGTTAGGAACCACCCTTTATTGTGAGAACCGCGAGAACCAGTGTGAACACAAACAGTAATACCTAAAAAATCTAAAAAACACCCAAAAAAATTTTTTGATTTTTTTAATATTTTTTTTAAAATTCGCTATATTTTTTCAACAACAAAAAAAATTCAAATTTTTTTTGAGCAACAGTTATCCATGCACATGTGCATTTTTATCATTTCTTTGACAAATTCCGTAATACATAACAAACATTGGACAATTGTACTTTCATTTACACTAACACGTGTAATACACTACTTTTTACGTTATCAATATTAGTAATGCACATGTGCATCTATATGTATTAACATGAAATAAGGTATTTTGGTACACTACTTTGAATACACTTTCTCTTTGATCTATCATTTCATCCATAATACACTACCATGCACTTCAACGCAGGTTTTCCACCCCGGGTTGGTGTTGGGCTGGGCGTTGCCTCTCTGACGTGGGGCGGGGGGGGGGGGGGTGTGAGCTGGCTGCCTTTGTTGGCTGGTCCAATATGCTGACTTTGGTTGGCTACTTTAGGCTAGTCACGCCAAGTTAGCCACGCCCCTCCACACCCTACTTTTTTTGGGTTGGCCTGGTAGAGCCTACCTCTGCCACATGTCGTGCAAAGCTCCAACCCAAACCCCCACACCCCGTGATCTAAATGACTTCAAATAATGTCATGTATCACTACCATATTAATTTAACGCCTTTTACTTGTGTTTATGTAAAATAACCATGAAAAAATATGTAAATTGTTTTTCTATTTCAAAATATATTTTTTTTGTTTTACATGAAAAATTAGTGGTTGCCTAGTTCTTATTGTTTGGTGTACCCATTGAATCCAACCTTTATATATTATATAAAGAAATAGTTAACAAGATCCTGTTAAGAGGGACAATTTGTCGCATCTGATGTACGAGTGTTTCTACAAAAATGTTTCTTTGTTCCATTTGTTTGTAAAGGAAAAATGAAGGTTCACTGATTGAAGAGAAGTTAGGTAGATTAATGACCCTTGTGGAACAAAACTAACGGAAAGAAAGAACAAATAGGGAATCAAGTCCAATGCACAAGGTTTATAAGTGAACAAGTTATGCCGATCAAATCAGTCTGATCACTTCATTGTATTATTGTATTGTATTTTGTTTTATTTTTAAATTGTAGTTGGTGGTTCGGTAGAGAACTTTTATAAAAACATGAAGCCCGTTAACCCCTGTAATTAATTTTCTACCAAATTTAACCACGATCTTTTGACATCTTGGTTAACACACTATTCGGCTTTTGGTAGTGCTTGAGTAAAGATAATCTTTATTGACCAAAATTTAATGAATTAAACAAGTGATGCCCAATGATCGACTAATAACGAAAGTGAATAACTTCAAAGCCATGAAGGCCCACCATGCCTTCTCATCAAGGGAATTATGAGACATTTAGTAGGAAAGGCTGTAGATTCTCAGCCTTTTGGGCCTAGAGTAGGTGTATCTCTTTAAATCATTGGAAAAGATGTTATAAGACTCCTTGTGAGCTGTCCTGAGCAATTGATGGTTTTTAGCCTACCAATCTGCCTTCACCTTCCACTTTCCCTAGAGCCGCATCTACAGTTTAGGCTGTGGGGTATGGGGCGGGTTTGGGGCGTGGGTCGGAGGCAACGCCGGTGTTATCACCCCGGGTGGGCATGGCTTATGGTGTGGCCCATTGGGCGGGGCTTTGGCACCCGGCGTTGGGACGGGGCTACCCAGCTGAGGTGGCGGGTTTTAATTGGCCAACATTATAGGCGGGTTGACCAAGCGGTTGACCGGTTGAATTTGTAGGAGTTATTAATAATATTTTTAGGTTTGTTTATAAAAAAAGAAAATAAATAAATATACACGTGGCCTAGCCACACGGCCTAGCCACGCCCCACCATACCCACCAAATTGTGGTGTGACCGGCGGTGCCCCTCCATTGACACGTGTCGACCCACGCCCCCAACCCCCGCCCCACCATACCCCACGATCTTATACTTGTAAATGTTCATCTTTAACCTCTTGAGGCTTTTTTATTCGATGCCGAATAGTTGTTTGTAGATGAACACAAAGAACAATGGTAACTTTAATAACCCAGGAAGCTCAAGAAACCGATCAAAGGGAAGTTTAATCCGATAATTACAAAAATATCGTTCCAACAAAGACTTACAAAGTTTGTTGTGTGGGGTTGATGGGATTCTGGTTGGCTGGTTGATATCTTTAACCTGAATCCGACCCATATACTTATTTGTATTGTATCTTGTCGTGTCGGATTCAATAAAAATCTAGTCTACGCGTTGTGTTTCTAGTTACCCTTTAATGTTCATTAGTGAATATTGAATAATAATTACAGACCTAGAAATAAATTAAACAATTGGTTACCCGAAATGAAATATACTTATATATATTTAGCTTGAGATTAGAAAAGGCGGATAGAAAGGATTTAAAGACAAAATTTAATTACCCTTTGGAAAATTTATTGTAAGAGATCAATTTAAAATAATAATAAAAATCAATCTGTAAGTTCTAACACTCATTAAATAACCTCTTCTAAAATCTGAATATGATTTTTTTTAAATTAACCCATTTATTAAAAGGGTTGTGTTTGTTCTATCGCATTTATCAGACATGTTGTGTGGGTTGATCAGTTTATAATTGATTGAAAGCCAGTTTTTTACGTGTCATGCCTCCGTCACTAATTACAAACATACAAATACGGTCGCCTTCAGTGACGACGGGATCCGAATCCGCCGATAAACATACCATCATCAGAAATCAATGAACTTAATTTGAATCTAAGATTGGGGTTCGCGAACAATAACATGCTTAATCTGCCACGTTGAATGGTAAATTGTACTCTATACATTAATAGGTAAGAAACCAGTATGCTACATAGGATTGGATTAATAAAATGCTAAATAGTTATTAATAAGTGAAAATAATTAAGGAAATAGTTACGATACAAAATATTAAATAAATAAGAGAAAGGTTGGAAATTTATGATTTAATAGGAAAATGAAGCACGGAAATATGTTTTAATATTATTATTTAATATGAGAGAGTGACGGGAAAGTAAGTGTAAGGATAGTTATTAATAAGCGGAAATAATTAAGGAAATAATCATGAAAGAAAATATTAAATAAATAAGAGAAAAGTTGGAAATTTATGATTTAATAGGATAAAGAAGCACGGAAATATGTTTCAATATTATTATTTACCGAGAGAGTGGCTGGAAAATAAGGGTAAGGAGGCACCAGAAAGCAGTGTTGTAAGAATCGGTATGCGCTAGTCGGTTGGTGAGGAACCGACTAGCGATTAATCGGATTGAGATTTTTATATGTAATTTTTAGTTTTATATATACACACATTTTTATATGTAATTGTTTTAAGTAGACATGTTTAACCCTTCGTTGACCCATTTTTTAAGTCATTGAAGGAAATTTATAAGGTTTGGTCGAAATGTGGTCGGAATCTAGCCGTGTAGCATCACCATTGACATCATAGTGATTAATCGAGCATTACTCTGTAAACTTCCGATTAGTGATTAATCAATGACTAAATGGAGCCTAGACGAGATTTTTACAACCATGCAGAAAGTGAGAATAAAATCTCTTAACAACAATTATATATATTCTAGTCCAAATTATTACATTCAGATCTACATGCTGAAAATTGTGAGAAGAAAATAACAAGGCATAATAATATCAAATTTTATTGTTATTATATGGAAAAAATTTCTTAGGATTTATATAAATTCAAAAATCATCCTTATCTTATATTTTATTTAAAACTATTAATTTTATTTAAAAGACTAAATTTGTGTTTAATATTCCATTAGTCCTTCTACTTCTAAATATTTTCCAAAAGTCATGAAATCTATAAAAAATCCATGTTCTATTTTTTATAGAAAAAAAATAATGTCCATGAGTTTTATTTTGATAAATCCGTATTTGATATATAATTTTTCCATAAATGTAACATGAAAAAAATTCATAATAAATCTATAAGACATAAAAAATTCTCAAAAATTGCACAAACCTATCTAGTATGATTATGAACAAAATCCTAGATTCATTTTCATCAAAACACAAGTCTAAATCAAAAAGCCTCAAATTCTATGAACTAAGAACCCTAGATTAACAAAGAATTAAATGCGGATCCATAAAGCCCTCTGTCACAAAATGGTTAGTAGGGTTTTGTAGAGTACATAAAATTAACAAGTTTAGGGTTTGGAATCACCTAATTTAGTTAAAGATTTAAGGAGAAATCGTATGAACAAGTTCTAAGCGCTAGAATGATCTTACTTCAAATTAGCAGATTTGGATGATGCTAAACAGGTTTAGGAGTGGGTAATGATAGAGAAAGCTTCCAGAAATCAATTGATATAAATATTGCAACTTGAAATGATCTGAGTTGATGAAATCAAATTGTGTTCTTGTTAAGTTTTAATGGTGATCATGGTGATTCAATATATAGTTGATCAGGTTAGTTATTATAGTAAATGGACTGATTATTAAATGTATAACTCATATCTCCTTGATTGTGAAATGTACAGTGTTGATTTAGAGTTGAAACATCGAGTTTCAATGCAAATCCTAATCGGATCGGGTTCCATTCGGAATGTGGGTTGCGAATTTGGGTGTTTGATGGGGAGATGATTCAGATCTGGGTCTGGGTTTGAGCTTAAAAGAGATGCGCGTTGGGTTATGTCACAATCAACAACGATGGTGTAGTGGTTGGTGATACGAGCTTGTTTAGGGGATTCGGTTGGAGACCTGGGTCCGAATTTGGTCTCCCCCTTTTATTGTTTTCCATGTTTATCATTTAAATACTTTTGAAACATGTCAAATTCAGTCCTTGTAGTTATCACTTGCTTTAACTTTAAAATTTAACCAAGTTAATCATTTCCTTAGTAACAACTAATGCACTCAACAGACTACTTATTAATTAATAAATAAAACAAAGAAATAATAAAAAATCCATTTTTATTTATAAAGCGTAGAATCCGGTTTACAAACGAGTCGGGTTTTCTACGATCCATTTTTTGCGGATGTTACGGTCTCCCCAACTTTTGTGATATTCATCCTGAAATTTGTGTGGGATCATTCTCTGAGAACAAGTGTGGATATCTATCTCACATTTGGTCTTCACATTCCAAAGTAAATTCAGGTCCACGTTTAGACTCACAGTGGACTTTGACTATAGGAATCCGACAACGCGTCAACTGTATCTTGTCACGATCCATGATTTCGACAGGTCTTCCCACAAAATGCATTGATTCATCAATTTGTATACCTTCTAGCTGAGTATGAAGGTTTTCATCAGCGAGACACTTCTTCAAGTTACACACATGAAAAGTCAGATGGATCGTACTGAGTTCCTTTGTAACTCAAGCTTGTAAGCCACTCTCGAGGATCTTGAAATGACCAACATAGTGAGGTGCTTGTTTACCCTTCTTTCTATATCTAACAACGCCTTCCCATGAGGTGCTAATTTGTCGTCACAGCACAGCTTTAGACGATTTGGCTACTAGAGGTTATTTGCATCTAAGTACTTATCGTGTTCTTGGATCAATCAGCCTGTAATATGAGTTTCACCGATCTCTTGCAACAAACTGAAGATCACACTTTCAACCGTATAAGGCTACAAATGGAGCCATATTGATACTTGAATGATAGCTTTGTTGTAGGAAAACTCGATCAATGGAAAATGATTATCCTAGTTTCCCTTAAAATCAATGACACACGAACGCAATATGTCTTCCAGCGTTTGAATAGTGAACTCGGATTGACCGTCAGTCTGTGGATGATATGTAGTACTGAGGTCAAGTCAAGTACCTAATGTTGTTTGCATGGCTTGCCATGTGCGGGAGGTAAAAGTCCATTACGATCAGAAATAATAATCCAAAGTACACCGTGCCAGCTCACGATTTCGTAGATATAGATACGGGCCAGTTTCTAAGACGATCAATGATAAACCAAATAGTATCATTTCCACTAGAGGTACAAGGTAACCTATTAATAAAATCCATGGTTATGTTTTCCCACTTCCAAATTGGAAGCTTGGGCTATTGAGTAAATGCGAAAGTTGTTGATGTTCCGCTTTCACCTTTGAACATGTGAGACATTTTGAAATAGGCAATGCTATGTCTTTTTTCATTCCAGACCACTAATAAAAATATCAAAGATCTTGATACTTCTAATCAGCAGCTGGATGAATCGAATATTGAGTTTTGTGTGCTTCGTTCATCAAGAAAGTATGAAGACCATCTCGATCAAGTACCCAAATACGATTTAAGAAATGAAAAATACTGTTAGAAATAGATTCCAACTTTGTTTTAGCTCCAAAGATAGCTCGTCGTGTAAATGACATAAATATGTTGAGCTACAGAATACGACTCTGAATGTCGATTAGAATTTGAGAGCATAAGAGATAAATAGAGTTTGCATGCTCTTTGCGACTAAGTGCGTCAGTTACAACATTCGCTTTACAAGGATGGTACGAACTTCACACTCGTAGTCGTTTAATAGTTCGACCCATCGTCGTTGCCGCATGTTTAACTCTTTCTAATTAAAACCATGTTAAAGACTCTAATGGTCAGTGTAGATTTCACATTTAGTTCCATATAGATAATGCCTGCAAATCTTTAGAGCAAACACAACTTCAATGAGCTCAAGATCATGAGTGTTGTAATTCTTTTCATAAACTTTAAGTTGTCTCAAAGCATAAGCTATTACTTTGCCTCGTTGCATCAAGACACAACTGAGTCCTTGACACGATGCGTCACAGTAGACCACAAAATCATCACAGTCATCAGGTAGAGTAAGAATAGAGCATCACATAGTTTCTTCTTCAAAGTTTGGAAAGCCTCTTCATGCTTAGGACCCCAATCAAATGGTTTGCCTTTATGAGTTAAGGCTTGAGAAGGGAAGCCGATTCTTGAAAAATTAGGGATAAAATGCTAATAGTAACCCGCTAAGCTAAGGAAAGATCAAATTTCAGTAAGAGTGCGCGAAGTATGCCAATTCATGACTTTCAATCTTTGCAGGGTCAACATGAATTCCCTTTTCGTTTACTACATCACTAAGAAATTACACTTCTTTAAACCAGAATTCACACTTATCAGCACGCAACAGTTCTAGTATGAGACGAAGAGTTGCTCATGGCCGGTCTTTGTTTTAAAATAAATCAAGATATCATAATTCAAGACGATGAAAAAAACGATCCAAGTAAGGTTTGTACACTCGGTTCATTAGGTCCAAAAAGACTGTTGGCGCATTGGTCAGCCCAAAAGGCATAACATTGAACTCATAGTGACGATAGCGTGCGCAAAATGCGGTTTTAGGAATATCTTCTTCTCGGACTCTAAGTTGATGGTAACCCGAACGCAAATCGATTTCGAGATGCAAGTAGCACCTTGAAGTTGATCGAAAATGTCATCGATGCACGGTAAAGGATATCAGTTTTTGATGGTCAACCTGTTGAGTTTGCGATAGTAAATTCACCTACAGAACGAACCGTCTTTCATCTTTACAGATAGGACTGGTGCATCCTAAGGAGATGAACTAGGGCGAATTAACCCTTTGCCAGTCAGCTCTTGTAATTGACTAGCCAACTCTTGGATTTCAAATGGTGCTAGTCGATAAAGTGAATTCGCCATAGGAATTGTTTCAGGGACAAGGTCAATTCTAAATTCGACTTCTCTCACAGGAGGAAGTCCAAATACGTCTTCAGGAAAGAGGTTGAGGAATATCACAAATGATCAGAATGTCTTCCAACCTCTTTTCCTTGCCTTTCTTTTCCACAATATGGGTCAAGAAAACCGCATACTCCTTTCGAATGTACTTTTGGGCTTGAATGCACGACATTAATTTAAGCCCTTTGGAAGATGTTTCACCAAAGACTCAAAGAACTTGACCGTTGGCGAGAGGAATGCGAATATATTTTTCGAAACAAACTATCTCAGTATGGTGCTAGTCTAGCCAATTCATGCCAATAATTACATCGAAACTCCTTAACTTCATCGGAATGAGATCAATAGGAAAATCATGCTCATCCAAACTAAGAGTACACCCACGAGTCACCCACGAGTCACATAAGTTATGGTAACATGCTTTCCGTTTGCTACTTCCACAGTAAAGGATTCAGCTAGACTCTTTCGAGGAATACTAAGAATAGACTCGAACTCAAAATATACAATACTTTTATCTACCCTCGAGTAAAATATTATAGATACATAAAGACCATTAATTAGAAGCGTACCATTAACCACGTTGTTTTCAACCCTTTCCTGGTTCATATTTATGTTGAAAACTATGTCCCTTGCAGTTTGCTTTACCTGATTTTCCTAGTTAACTGGGTTAGCTTTAGCTTGGGCGTTAATAATGATGACCAACCTTGGACAAGTGTTTCAAAAATGTGTAAGATCACCACGTTAAAATAAACGCTGGAAGGTGGCATCATAAGGGGATTAGGTTGGTAGTAGGGCTAAATCATGGTTTAGGGTGTCACACCCCGACCCGCAGCGGAATAAGAGTCGGGGCATAATTGGGTTATCACCAAAGCTCATGATGTTTATTAAAATGTTTCATATTTAATAAATTCAAATTACAACTTCAATATACCAAACAAGTTCATACAATTACAAGGAAAAAGTAACTAAGTAAACAATCCAAAGCCTAATCTGATTTATTCTTCTAGGCTGTCCTATATGTTTCTTGCTGCAACTGGATCACCTGTATCATGTGTAAAAATGGGGAATTTTGGGTCAACAAAAGTTGACGAGTGAACCTTGTTAAAAACATTTGATATTGATTTATTATTGTATTTAATATGGAAAAATTGTGCAATAATCATATGTGAGCAAACGTATATAATCAAACAATAACAAACCACCTTGCATGAGTATATGACATGAATGATAATGTATATGTTGGCAACGTCACGTTCCGCTCATAACAGACGGCCTATGATGATGTATGTGTGATCAGGGCTCAATCAAACGGAGCCGATCATATGTTGGCAATGCCACGCTCCGCTCATAGGTAATGGGGAACGGTTCCGCTCATAGGTAATGGGGAATAGATGAGCCTGTGATAATGTATGTACTGAAAATAATAAATTTAATCTAAACATTAACCACACAAATAATTGATACATATTGGATACACATTTGATCATGGATATGATGGATGCACAAGTGTTTAAATGTAATAAAAATAAGACACATGATACACCCCAAAATGTGATTAAAACGGGGAGTTTGTAGAGATTCACTCACATTGGGTGCGTTCGTTTGATGATGTTGAATGCGCACGAGTTTAGAGAGTTGATTGACGAGGAATAACTAACCTAAATAATAACGAAAAGGTACGGTAAATAAGTGGATTTTATTAACAATTTTAATAGGATTTTTAGATTTATTTTTGTGAGTTTAAGGTCATTTTCTAACTTTAAAAATATTATTTTTAAGTATTTTTAATTGATTTTTAAATTAAATAAATAAATAAAAATATAAAAAATGTTGACTTTTTGGGTTGACCGTTGACCATTGACTTTGACTGTTGACCGGTTCGGACTTGTGTTTGTTTGCGCTGAGTGAGGTTCGAACTTGTGACCTCCCGTACGCGTGCACGCAGCTCTACCAACTGAGCTACGTGTCTAACCCGAAATATTCTAAGTTTTAATTATATATATAAACTAATTAAATGTTTTAATTTATTCGATTTATACTAAAAGGATTTAAATGATTGAACCGGTTGCAGGGAAACCGAATCGAACTCGGGTCCCTTGGTTTGTCAGCGCACATCCCAACCAGTTGGGCTGTGTGACTTATCTGTTAAACTTACAATTTAAATTAATCTTAAGAACATCCTGGGTCCTACTCTAATTCAGTAACAAAAAAAAAATTGGTTTTAATTCGGAAAGCCCAAAAAGTGATTAAAACGGGGAATTTGTAGAGATTCACTCACATTGGGTGCGCTCGTTTGATGATGTTGAATGCGCACGAGTTTAGAGGGTTGATCGACGAGGAATAACTCACCTAAATAATAACGAAAAGGTACGGTAAATAAGTGGATTTTATTAACAATTTTAATAGGGTTTTTATATTTATTTTTGTGAGTTTAAGGTCATTTTCTAACTTTAAAAATATTATTTTTAAGTATTTTAATTGATTTTTAAATTAAATAAATAAATAAAAATATAAAAAAATGTTTACTTTTTGGGTTGACCGTTGACCGGTCGGACAGTAACTCAATCGTCTGGATAGTTGAAAGCCGATTATCGGTTTCAGTTTTGGCTCAAACAGACGAGTTCACGGGTAGAGTTAAGTTTTATTTGTTTCCTTGATTACACAAAAGCACCAAGTGGCGGAGTGGTTAGGTATTGGTTGATTGTGTCTTCCGGCTGACCCGGGTTCGAAACCCGGCAGCCTGTTTTCTTTTTTATTTACCTTATTTTTACTTTTTAAAAATTTTAGTTTCCATATTCTAAAATGTTTATTAATTATGTATTGTTTAAAATTAAAATGAGCATTAAATAAGCAACAAAAATTTGAAACTGACTATTCGATTAATAAACGAAGCGGGTTTTGAAAACCCCACGGATGTTACAGTATCCCCTACTTTTAGAAATTTCGTCCCGAAATTTAAGTAGTAGTGGTAACAGGAAAAAGATGCGGGTATTTTTCGCGCATTGAGTCTTCACGTTCCCAAGTAAACTCAGGTCCTCGTTTCGACTCCCAACGTACCCTAACAATTGGAATACTACTCCGTCTTAAACGTTTTTCTCCAAAGTCCATGATCTCTACTGGTCTTTCAATGAAGTGCATAGATTCATCGATCTGAATATCTTCTAGGGGAATATGGAGGTTTTCATCGGCAAGACACTTCTTTAAGTTTGATACATG
The DNA here is from genome assembly GCA_947069175.1 of Scalesia atractyloides. NCBI lineage: Eukaryota > Viridiplantae > Streptophyta > Magnoliopsida > Asterales > Asteraceae > Scalesia > Scalesia atractyloides. Next base: position 23,344,730 of record CAMTDV010000009.1, read on the forward strand.
GAATGTGGGGTGAATTCTGTTGAGTTCTTCTGGTAGGTCAAGCTTGTATGCTACAGGTCCTACTCTTTCGAGTATCTTGAAAGGTCCTACGTAGCGTGGTGCTAGCTTGCCCTTCTGGCCAAAACGAACTACTCTCTTCCACGGTGATACTTTTAAAAGTACATGATCACCAATGTTAAACTCCAAAGGCTTTCGTCGTTTGTCTGCATAACTCTTTTGATGACTTTGTGCCGCTAGAAGATTGTTTCGAATTTGATGGATCTTGTCTGTGGTTTCTTGAATCAATTCTGGACCGGTGATTTGAGCTTCTCCAATTTCGTGCCAACATACTGGAGATCGGCACTTACGACCATATAAAGCTTCGAAAGGTGCCATGCCGATACTTGAATGATAGCTGTTGTTGTACGAAAATTCAACTAATGGTAGATGAGCGTCCCAATTTCCTTTGAAGTCTATGACACATGCTCGAAGCATATCTTCAAGGTTTGGATGGTGCGTTAAGATTATCCATCAGTTTGAGGATGATAAGCGGTACTGAGGTCTAATCGTGTACCCAAAGCGGCTTGTACGACTTGCCATGTTCGTGAAGTGAAACGACCATCACGATCTGAAATAATGCTTAACGGTACACCATGACGGCTTACAATCTCGCTGATGTAGATACGAGCTAACTTCTCATTCTTGAAGTCCTCGCGAATCGGAATGAAGTGAGCTGATTTTGTAAGACGATCAATGATTACCCATATAGTGTCATACCCACCGGAGGTGCGAGGTAACCCGGTAATGAAGTCCATGGTTATGTTTTCCCACTTCCATACAGGTATTTCAGGTTGGACTAGAAGTCCTGAGGGTCTTTGATGTTCAGCTTTTACTTTGGAACATGTAAGGCACTTGGAAACAAAAACAGCAATATCCTTTTTCATTCCAGGCCACCAGTAGGTGTATCGAAGGTCTTGATACATCTTGTCGGCTCCTGGGTGTATAGAGTATCGTGTTTTGTGCGCCTCTTTCATAAGGAAATCACGAAGGTTATTGTGATCGGGAATCCATATGCGATCTAGATAGTACAGAATACCGTCGGATTTAGTTTCAATTTTAAGTTCAGCTCCACAAGACAGCTCCTTGCGTACGTCGTTTTCCGATACTGAAACATGTTGGGCTTCCCGGATTTGATCTTTGATGTCGGTTATGATTTGCGAACATAGAAGACGAATGGAGTTCGCATAACCCTTTCTACTGAGCGCATCGGCCACCACGTTTACCTTGCCAGGATGATACCGAATTTCACAGTCGTAGTCATTAAGAAGTTCGACCCATCTTCGTTGCCTCATATTCAACTCCTTTTGGTTAAAGATATGTTGGAGGCTCTTGTAATCAGTGTATATTTCACACTTAGTACCGTAGAGGTAATGTCTCCATATCTTAAGAGCGAACACAACGGCTCCAAGTTCCAGGTCGTGGGTGGTGTAATTCTTCTCATGAATTTTGAGTTGTCTAGAAGCATAAGCTATCACCTTTCCTCTTTGCATCAATACACAGCCTAGTCCTTGCCCTGACGCGTCGCAATAAACCACGAAGTCATCACAACCTTCAGGAAGTGTGAGGATAGGTGCGTCACAGAGTTTTTGTTTAAGGGTTTGGAAGGCTTCTTCTTGTTTGGGTCCCCATATGAAGGGTTTTCCTTTATGTGTTAAAGCCGTGAGTGGTACAGCGATACGGGAGAAATTTGCAATGAAACGGCGATAATTACCAGCCAAACCAAGAAATGATCTTACTTCGGTAGGTGTACGTGGCACTTGCCATTCCTGTACTGCCTTGATTTTTGAGGGATCAACATGAATTCCCTTGTCATTGACGACGTGTCCAAGGAATTGTACTTCCCTTAACCAGAATTCACATTTCGAAAACTTAGCGTACAGCTTTTCTGTCCTTAAGAGTGTAAGGATGAGTCGAAGGTGTCGTTCATGATCAGACTTAGACTTTGAGTAGATGAGGATGTCGTCGATGAAGACTATAACAAAACGGTCGAGATAAGGTTTGCAGACTCTGTTCATTAGATCCATGAAGACAGCTGGGGCGTTGGTTAAACCAAATGGCATGACCATGAATTCATAATGACCATAACGAGTTCGGAAGGCGATCTTTGGGACGTCTTCTTCATGTACTCTGAGTTGATGATAACCAGAACGAAGGTCGATTTTTGAAAAACAGGTGGCGCCTTGAAGTTGGTCTAGAAGATCATCGATGCGAGGTAATGGGTAGCGGTTCTTGACCGTTAACTTGTTGAGTTCTCTGTAGTCGATACACATGCGAAACGTTCCATTTTTCTTCTTCACAAAGAGGACAGGTGCACCCTAAGGCGATGAGCTAGGACGTATAAATCCTTTGTCAGTCAGCTCTTGCAGTTGACTAGCTAGCTTTTGCATTTCGGATGGGACTAACCTATAAGGAGATTTTGCAACTGGTGTAGCTCCAGGTATAAGATCAATGCGGAATTCGACTTCTCTCACAGGAGGAAGTCCTGAAATGTCGTCGGGAAAACTTGCGGAAAATCTTTTACTACTGGGATGTCTTCTAGTTTCTTCTCCTTGATTCCCTTTTTGACGACATGAGTTAGGAATGCGACATAATTCTTGCGGAGATATTTTCGGGCTTGAAGACAGGACATTAATTTGAGTCCTTTCGAAGGGGTTTCTCCAAAGATTCGTAGAGTCTGACCGTTTGCAAGAGGAATGCGAATAAACTTTTCATGGCATACAACTTCAGCATGATGTTGGCTGAGCCAGTCCATACCAATTATAATGTCGAAACTTCCCAACTTCATAGGTATGAGGTCAACTGGAAAATCGTGATCGTTTAGGGTGAGAGTACAATTGCGTATAATAGAGTTTAATGAGACCGGTTTTCCGTCAGCAACTTCTACCGTTATGGATTCCATGAGTTTATCACGAGTTCGGTTGAGGATGGGTTCAAATTCTAAGGACACAAAACTCTTATCCGCGCCAGTATCAAATAACATGGATGCATAACTACCATTGATGAGAAACGTACCGTTAACCACATTGTTGTCAGCCCTAGCTTGATTGGCGTTGATGTTGAAAGCTCTTCCTCTTGCAGGTGGAGGAGCTTGGTTAGCCTAGTTTACTGGATTAGCTTGAGCTTGGGCATGGATGATATTCACCAGGTGTGGACAGGTGTTCCTGAAGTGGTTCGGGTCTCCACAATTGTAACAAGCCCGCATAGGTTGCACCATGGGATAGTTAGGTTGGTAGTAGGATTGGGCTACATGTTGGGCAGGTGGTAGGAGTAAAGGTTGTTGGGCTTGACCCACTATCTGATGGTGGGTTTGGGTGGAGGTTTGATTGCGGTTCGTTCGCTGAAGCGCGCGACAGGTTTGAATGGTGTGACCTGCGCGGCCACAGCCGGTGCAATGTTGGCAGGGATGATCAAGAAAGTGATGGTATTGGCAACGGTTGCATTTTGGGTATGGGCCGGAGTATGGCTTTTTATATGGTGCAGATGAGGGGGCAACTTGAGTGATGGGTGCAGCAGGGATAGAGAAATTTGTTTGTGTGACAGCAAAGTTTCTGGGGTTTCGTTTCCTCTTACTAGCAAACTTTGAGGAGGAGGTGGAATGGTTTGAAGTTTGGCCCTCACTGGGGGCTTTCTTTTTCTCGTCCTTAAATTTTCCATTACGAATACGATTCTCGGTAAGCTCGGTAGCTAGTTCCATAGCAGCTTCAAGTATTGCAGGCGAAGTGCTTAGAACTGAGTCTTGAATTTTCGAGGGGAGGCCTCGAATATAGTGTTCGACTAAGCGGTATACTGGGGTGAACAAGTTGGGGATCATTTGGTTCAACTCTAAAAACCTTTTGTTGTAGGAAGTATGATCTCCTTCCTTTTGATTTAACGAGTGGAATTCATCCTCTAACTTTTTGATCTCGCTTCTTGGACGGAAGCGTCTCGTCATGATTTCCCTTAACTCCTCCCATGTTAAGGCCATTGCATCTTCGATTCCTCTCTTACCTTTTTCTGTATTCCACTAGGTAAGAGCTACTCCAAATAGTCTCCCGGTTGCGTAACGTACCTTGCGATCCTCGGGACAATCGCAATTGAGGAAGGTGTTTTCCATTTCCTCAAACCAGTGGAGGAGAGCAGTGACACCTTCGGTCCCTTCAAATTTCGGGGGATCGCAAGACTTGAAGTGTTTGTAAGAGCACTTTTTGGAGGGAGGGTTGTCGACGTTCTGGTCTTCTTGATTGGGAGGGTTGTTGGGATTTGCAGCGAGAGCTTGTTGGACTTGAACTACGATGTCAGGAAGCACCGCGGCCATTTGTTTTGCGATTTGGGTGGCCAAGCGTTCGTTTGACCTTCCTGACCTTCTACCCCCACGTTGTTGCCTAGCCGACATCTACAGGAACATACAAAAGAAGATGGTGAGTTTAAGGAGTCTTTTTAGGTGTCATGTGTCGTTTTTAAAAAAAATAACATAAACATCAATAATGCAACTACATCCATAGGATGTCTTGGGTTTGCTCATGTTTGGGCCTCCAATGTCCCCCATACCATCACCTATATAGTCATGTGGGCCCCCATGACTATTGGCTTAGTAGGATTCACATTGGTGTTGGCGGTTTAACACTCGCATCACCCGAATGAAAACCATGAAATATGTTTGCGAGATGTATGGTCGGAGGGTGTCCAGGTGTAGACACAATGACAACTCAAAGTGGGGTTAGCTCACACGACGTTTGGTATAGCATGCTTTGGCCTAATAGGTCCTTCGTACTCTCATCGTTAGTCCCCAGGTAGGCAAACTGGTCCTTTATTTTGGATTTATACGAATGCCAAGCCTAGACAGGACGTTCCGACTACCGGTACTTGTACCCTTCCAGTTACTACATGCCCGTCATGAGAACTCACTTTGATGTGATTTGAAAAAAAATACAAAATCGTTGCAAAAATCATGGAAATTGTGTGGTGTGTGCTCTCATGGATATGATATGTTATGAGGATATGATTCATGATGAGCATTGTATAGTAATATGTACTTACGAACATGCTTGCATAACATTGAATGTAACAATAAACATAAAGCATATAAACATCATGAATTTTGTATGTAACACATAAACAATTTAAATAATTCTATTCAACTATAATATAGGCTCTAAGGGTCTAGTAACCTATCATATATCCCTATAGTCATGGCTCTTATACCAATCTGTCACACCCCGACCCGCATCGGAATAAGAGTCGGGGCATAATTGGGTTATCACCAAAGCTCATGATGTTTACTAATATGTTTCATATTTATTTAATTCAAATTCATCTCAAATGTTCAAGTCAAATTCATACATTACAAGGAAAGGAAAATTAAATAAACAATCCAAAATCTAAACTGATTTATTCTTCTAGGCCGTCCTATATGTTTCTTGCTTCAACTGGATCACCTGTATCATGTGTAAAAATGGGGGTTTTTGGGTCAACCAAAGTTGGCGAGTGAACCTTGTTAGAAAACATTTATTATTGATTTCTTGTTGTATTTAATATGGAAAAATTGTGCAATAATCATATGTGAGCAACCGTAAATAAACATACAATAACAAACCACCTTGCATGCGTATATAACATGAATGATAATGTATATGTTGGCAACGTCACGTTCCGCTCATAGGTAATGGGGAACGGACGGCCTATGACGATGTATGTGCGATCAAGGCTCAATCAAACGGAGCCGATCGTATGTTGGCAACGCCACGTTCCGCTCATAGGTAATGGGGAACGGTTCCGCTCATAGGTAATGGGGAACAGACGAGCCTATGATGATGTATGTACTGAAAATGATAAATTAAATCTAAACATTAACCACACAAGCAATTGATACATATTGGATACACATTTGATCATGGATATGATGGATGCACAAGTGTTTAAATGTAATAAATAATAAGACACATGATATACCCCAAAAAGTGATTAAAACGGGGAATTTGTAGAGATTCACTCACATTGGGTGCGCTCGTTTGATGATGTTGAATGCGCACGAGTTTAGAGGGTTGATCGACGAGGAATAACTAACCTAAATAATAACGAAAAGGTACGGTAAATAAGTGGATTTTATTAACAATTTTAATAGGGTTTTTAGATTTATTTTTGTGAGTTTAAGGTCATTTTCTAACTTTAAAAATATTATTTTTAAGTATTTTTAATTGATTTTTAAATTAAATAAATAAATAAAAATATAAAAAAAATGTTGACTTTTTGGGTTAACCGTTGACCGTTGACCATTGACTTTGACTGTTGACCGGTTCGGACTTGTGTTTGTTTGCGTTGAGTGAGGTTCGAACTTGTGACCTCCTGTACGCGTGCACGCAGCTCTACCAACTGAGCTACGTGTCTAACCCGAAATATTCTAAGTTTTAATTATATATATATACTAATTAAATGTTTTAATTTATTCGATTTATACTAAAAGGATTTAAATGATTGAACCGGTTGCAGGGAAACCGAATCGAACTCGGGTCCCTTGGTTTGTCAGCGCACAACCCAACCAGTTGGGTTGTGTGACTTATCTGTTAAACTTACAATTTAAATTAATCTTAAGAACATCCTGGGTCCTACTCTAATTCAGTAACAAAAAAAATTGGTTTTAATTCGGAAAGCCGGTGCATTTGTAAGATTCGAACTCGTGACGTGCGCTATGTGTTTGCACACAGTCCACCGCTGGACTGTGTGTCTAACCCGGTTTAATATCTTGTTTTAATTAAACTTATACATTAGGTTCGACTTCATCTTCTTCGTTCAAAGACACAGACAACGATATTCGACAGTTCTTGTTTAATTCGATTAACGAAAATTATAAATGATTGAAATGTAATGGATAGAGAAGGTTTTGGAAATGAATGTACCGGAAAGATGATTTTTCTCAGAACTCCGGTAAAGTCGTCGGCTCTGATTTATGAATTCCGTCTGAGCGGACCAATTAACAGTTTTGATTAACTAATTGTGAAATTAAATGACTAAACAAGAATTATCAGAGAGTTTTGATGTTTGTACCGATTCACAGCGCGATTTCGGAATTTTCAGAGATTTTCCGGCGGGTGCAAAATATCCGACAACGTCGTCTGGGACCGATTCTGATTGAAGGATTTGAGTTAGTAAAAGTCTAACAACGGATAGAAGATGAAAGAATTGAGAAATTTACCGATTCGATGAATGTCACGGTTTTCCGGCGAAAGTCCGGCGATATCAGAAAACATTTCCGACGAACAGAAATTAGAGCGAAAGTGAAATTGAAGGTTCTGTGAGTGTTTCCGTGTTATGAGATGATGATATTGTTAGTGAAAATTGGAAGTAAATGATTTCGGTTATCAAACTCGAAAATCATATGAATCGAATTCAATTGAAGACTGAATTGATTAAAACGTGGGTTGTAATGGATTTATCGGTTATAATCAGTAACTCACGATCACTCAATCGTCTGGATAGTTGAAAACCGATTATCGGTTTCAGTTTTGGCGCAAACAGACGAGTTCACGGGTAGAGTTAAGTTTTATTTGTTTCCTTGATTACACAAAAGCACCATGTGGCGGAGTGGTTAGGTATTGGTTGATTGTGTCTTCCGGCTGACCCGGGTTCGAAACCCGGCAGCCTGTTTTCTTTTTTATTTACCTTATTTTTACTTTTTAAAAATTTTAGTTTCCATATTCTAAAATGTTTATTAATTATGTATTGTTTAAAATTAAAATGAGCATTAAATAAGCAACGAAAATTTGAAACTGACTATTCGATTAATAAACGAAGCGGGTTTTGAAAACCCGTTTTTCGACGGATGTTTTTTGAAAATACGTCAGTTTTCACTGGTAAATACTAATAACCGACTCATTTTGAAAATATTTCTGGAAATGGTTTTAGGTGCACTTGGCACATTTTATAAATAACTTGGGATAGTTCAAAATGACCTTGTTTGCAGTTTTACATGTTTGTCAATACATATGGGGTCCGGTACAGAAACCGAATAACCTGATTAACCGATACGCCACTTAAATAATCCACCAATGGGATTCAATATTTTATTAGCATTAGCATGTGTTAGGTGTATGCCTACACCCCGCGCTTAAGGTCGTAGCCATTAGTAACTTAAATGAGCCAAGGATATCCCAGACACGGTCGTGTTAACCCCCAATGTTTAAGTTATCAAACAATACAGAATAAAACGGGTTATGAAGATTTAGTAAATCACAATCCGATAACATGATCCCATACTCGACCAAGCGGTATTATTATACCGTATCCCAAGCCCGTATAGGGAAATAAGTTAAAAGTATTTGCCTGAGCTAATTCTTCAATAAAATACTAACTCAGCCGAACAATAAAATGATGATGTTTATAACCAATTAGAATGCTAACGGGTCCTATCTACTTTGTAGACTCGAACCGGGAAGCTTAAAGAAATAACGGTACTAAACGAGAGATTAAGCGATGACCGGAATAGAATGTAGTTTAAACCCGACAAGTATGGAGACTTGTTTAATATGGGTAAACATGTTACATTCTAGACTTTGAAAATAAAATGATAAGGTTAAACCCGTTTCGATTAAATTATGTAAACTAGCTACGTAGGCCGAACCGTACGCATATAAGCGAAATCGGTAACCGGGTGAGTCCTATACAAGTTCCGTATACCATTATACCTTAAACATGTTGTAACATCAGTAAGTTGTCAACATGTTAGTTCGTTACGGTTTTAAAATCAATTTATGCCTTAAAAGGGCATTTTGGTCATTTTACGACTTATAAAAGAACTTATGAGCAAACTGATGTAATGGTCATAAACTTACTGTAAAAATAGTTTATTTATGATGTTATATCAGTAGGATATCAAGTATACGTGTGGTTTATAGTTTAAGACCAAACTATGCCTCGAAATTGCATTTTGGTCAATTGACGCATTACTTGACGAATTATTTGGGAATCTGAGTTTAGATCATGTACTTACTGTAAATATTTATAAAATAGGTTTTGAAATCAGTAGGTATCAAGTCTTGGTGTTTAGATATGGTTTTAAACCATACTATGCGCCTAAATGGCGATAAAGTCGTTAAATGACGATTAAATCGATGTTTAAGGAAACCCGATGTTACGATCAGGTTTATATAACCAAAATAAGTTATTTAATATATTATAACAGTAAGTAAAAGATTTGGTTATGAAAAATATCTTTAAAACCATTTCATGCATCATAAGGGTAATATCGTCATTTATCGGCATTGTACAAAGACTTGTGTATAACTTAGTTTACCATCTGATTAGATATCCCAAATAGAGGGGGTAAAGAGTTTTGGTTTCAAATTTATGTTTAAATCATTTTATATGCCAAAAGGGCATTTTAGTCCTTTTAAAAGTATGATTTGCGTTAATTAAAAAAACTCGGGTTATAACCAGATTATTGTTATCAAAATAAGTTAGTCATGTTTATATATCAGTACATAATTTATTTGTATGATTATTTGTATTTTAAACATTGTTTTTAAACAAAAGGGCATTTTAGTCAAAGTTTGGCATAATTAACGGATACTTGCATGAAAGCTCGGATTACTATGTAACCATGTAATATAACTCCAGAGGGTTACACTGCAACTAAACATGGTCACAATGCAACTTAGAATCAGCAGCTAAGGTTTCTAAATCGGGTCAGAATCGAAAGTCAAAGCAGATGTCAACTTTTATGACTTTCGGTTGCGAACCGACCTTAAACCTGGACTTGACGGGCCGAACATGTTTATACATGTTCTAATACTTATTACCAAGTTATTAAAGTGTTGAAACTAATTTTATAGCATCTACATTGCTAATTATGAATTTATTTAGAAGCTGGCCCGTTGACTTTTTATTGACAATAACTTTGACCCGTCAATTGACCAAGTAAATGTGGTAATCAGGAGGTGCCCTTTTAAGGGATTAACACCTACCTAATTACGATCACCTAGCCACGTTCGTTACGAACATTGGCTGGACCGTAATGGTCTTAGCTCAAAGTCAAAGCGTTTTTAAGTCAACGCTTTGACTTTGGCTTAAAGCCTATTAAAACTGAACAAAGAGAGTTGGAACACTTACTAGTGATCCAAAGAAGTACTAAGATGTGACATCTGTGTATTTTAATCATCGTACGATTCCAAAACAATTTTGTAATTTTATAACATTGTATTTTGTTCTGAGATTTATTTTAATATTTATGACATTTCATATTTTCAATCCTTGTTCAAATTCGACCTTTCAAATCACTTCTGGAAGTGAAATCGCAAACCGTACGACCGAACGAACCGACACCCAGGACATTTTTGGACACATTTCAAGTTTCCTAAGCATTATCGTCTTTATAAAGCTTAAAAGTGAGGTTAACGGGTGCTAAAAGTGCCAAAACGCGACAAAACAAGTTCAGGGGCCTGTTCTGCCAACTTTTGAAAGTTGCTGTCAGCTAAGGGGCTTATGGACCGTAAGCCCATACCGCTTATGGTCCGTAAGTACCCCCAGCTCAGCATTTTCATGATAGCTTCTTGTTTAATCTCTTGGACACTAAGCAAAAGAAATTGCCACACTCCTTCTGGTTTCAACACCTCATTATACACTTGTAATGATCCTAGATCAAGTGCCTAACACTTGTAATGATCTTGTGCATCATCCACAAGTATAAGTAGGCCCTCATTTTCACTTCACAACTTGCTCATTTCCATCTTCTTCCTCCCATACTCTTGGAGTTTGCTTCCATCCTTTTTGGAGGCCTCCTACAGAGTTCTTTGAGATCTTGGGTGTTCCTAAACACAAGTAAGATCTCATCCTAAGTCTTTTTCAGTGCTTTTAGCTATTTCAAGCGAAAAGTCAAACATTGTTTGACTTTCGGCTTTGACCATTAATTGGTCAAAACAAAGTTCAATTGAACTTTGCAAAGTATTCGTAATCACGATGGTTATGATATTTAGCGTTCATACCTACTGATTTACCACGTTACTAGTCAACGTGACGAGTCAAAGTTTCGGTCAATAATGCCCAAAATGCGCATTATACGACGGAACTATTTTTGGGTGTCAAGACACTTTGTTTTGATACCAAATCAATTTTATAAACTTAGTTAGACATGTTAAACATGTCTAACTCGTCACTTTTAGTTTAGTGCTTGTTTAGGTTCGTAAGTCGAGCGGTCTTGACCACAGCTTTGACTTTCGAATCCGACCCGTTTGGTCGATCTTAGGATCCGCGAAACTCATATTTGTGACCATAGTAGTATAGGGAATAACCATCTGAGGTTATACCTTATGGTCACGTCGTTGGTTAAGTATTATGATAGGTCGTTATTATGCCCTTTATTAATGACCAAAATGCCCTTTTTGCGCATAAATTCATTTTAAGCATATGTGGCTAAATTTTTGACATATAAACTGATATTACAACATTATTAAACATGGTTTGGGCATTTAAGACTTATCATAGGAGATATTTAACCATTCGATCACGCGTTTACGCAAATGACACGTTAAAGTAGCGTAAACTACCTTAACGGGTCATTACGGGTCAAAGCACTTAGGATCCCATCCAAATCAGAATGTTGAGTTTATTAAATCATACCATAAGAGTTCCAACACTCATTTGATTTATAAGACATCATTCTATCCAATCCGCCGATTAATGTCCCGACTTATTAACATAGTTATCCGATCTTAGGAACCACTTGATTCCTCGGACTCTTGCGCTTTGTTATTTTTCTTTAACAAGGATACTTTTGCAACCCAAGTGAGTACATAGACCCCTCTTTTATATTTTTCAAATATTTTTGGGTGAAACACATGTGCCTATCGATATTTTCATGTTTTCACGCTTTCATGACGTATACTTGCTATGTTAAACTAGTACAATATATAGTACATGATTTCAATTATGTTTTGCTATGTATGTTGACTGAGCATGCTAGCACAATGATTTCAAAGACATCTTTTGCGGCATATGTTGACTTAGCATATGAGCACATTGATTTACGTTACATTTTGCTATGTATGTTGACTGAGCATGCTAGCACATCGATTTTATGGACATTTCTACTTCGTATGTTGACTTAGCATACTTAGTACATGGTTTAAAGACATTTCCATGACATGCTTACATTGACCATGACATTTGGTTTGTTTAACAGGACATAATACACTCATTAACATTGATCACAACCGCCCGGTAGTATGTAATAGTACCATAGGACTTGACAAATCCCGTTCCCCGCTTCCTAGGTTTGTTTCGAAGTAGGGAATGACAGAATCCGAATATATTTTTGATAAACCTTTGACTTGATAAGGGTTTATCCGACAGTCTCAAGGCTTGAATGTAGCGATAAACATAACCACATAGATGTTCATATCAAATAAAGCATTGGCTTTACAAAAACATGACTTTTGATTTAAACTTTGGTTTATTCAAGACATTGTTTTGTACATGACATTTGGTTATACACGACATTTCACATATGGTTTGAGTAAAGTCTTTTTACTTGCCATACAAGACATTTGATTAGACAAGACATTTTTTGTGGTTATTTGATAAGTGATTTAAATAACGAGATGTGTGTAATCTGATAAAAGCATGGTGGATACGCCGCTGGTACTTCCTATATATAATGCTTTCATGATATTACATATCGTAGCGCTATTTAAACCACTTGGACAAAGACAAAGACATGACACATTTGGTACAAAAACATTTTTCACAAGACATTGTTTTACAAATGGCATAATTTATACACTCATTTTCATCACGGATGAAAATTTAATAACCATACATCTTTCTTTTATATCATCTGATTTTCACCTTGATTTTCATATGATTTTATAAAAGAAAACATTTTATAAGGTTCATGACTACTTTTTGTTAAACTATTATTTTAACATCAAGTCATGAATCCTCATCAACAAAACCTATGTATCTCACAAGCATTTTTATGCTGACGTACCTATTTTCACATGTTTTCAGGAGCTAATTCTTAAGGTTGATTCGTGCGACACTTAGGCGGACTTGGGCTTTAGTGACTTAAAATCAAGCAAGACAAATAGATTTATGTTAAGTTTCTGTTAAATTCCAGACAATGTAAACAATTTGAATCAATAATACAAAACTTTAATTACCATGGTTGTTGAAACAATACTTCTGTTACGAACACTCCCCGACGTTTTCGCCGCGGTTTGTTGTTTTACGCGGTCGGGGTGTGACAGAAAGATTGGTATCAGAGCCAATGGTTATAGGGAATTAGGTTATTAGTAATGCTTTGACCTAGACTATAACCTTTCTAGGACCCTAACACAAGTTATCTTGTGTTTAGATTTTAAAACAATACCATCACCTATCCTTAGGTGATTACAAAAAACAAATCCACAAATTTCAAATTCATTTTGAAAATCAATCATCTATTCTTAGATGATTTGTGTTTGGCATTATGCCTCCAAAGTTTTCGAAATCTCGTCAAAGTTTGGGTTTTTATAATGTGAACACATGCAATCTAGAAGGGTGGGTGCCTGTACCCTGAGTTTTCTGTCTAAGGCTACATTGTTCGTACAAATCCACTTAATCGGACCAGTCACTCTTACCTGGGAACTCTTGGGGTGAGTGTCCACCTATAGGTTAAAGCATGTCTTCGCGATACATTATAAAAACCCATTTACTTTGATTAGTCACTGTGTGTCGTTAGTTTGTTGCAAGTAAACGAACGAATGACCACCATCCTTTCATTTCGTCGATTTTTATGACACCTCATATTAATTACCCGAACATTCATCTCACTCGTTTTATCTCATGTTTTCCTCTTTTAGAATGCCTCCTCGACGAAACGTACCGCCACCTAACACCAAACTGGCAACTATCATAGCACAACAGATGGCTGCTATGCTACCAAATCTCATTACTCAAATCAACCAAGCCAACAATAACAATGCACCTGCTGCGTGCAACTTCAAACAGTTTAACTCGGCTAAACCACTCAAGTTTAGTGGTTCTGAAGGAGCAACTGGGCTCCAACAGTGGTTTGAGAGTCTTGAGAATCCTTTTCACCATGTTCAGTGTCCTGATAATCGTAAGGTCGAGTTTGCTTCGAGCGTGTTCCAAAAGAGGGCGCTCACGTGGTGGAACGGAGTGGTGAGAGATAGGGGTGCTGATGTTGTGATGGGTCAGACTTGGGAGGAACTTAGAGCTCTAATGATGAAAGAGTTCTGCCCCCGTTTGAGAAAAAGTTCCATGACCTAAAGCAAGACAGCCGTGAGCACCGTGCGTATACCAATCGGTATGAGGAGTTGAGCCTATTATGTCCTGAGATGGTGACGCCTTTGGATAAGGCGATTGAAAAGTACATAGATGGTCTGCCAGATCCTGTCCAGGACATCGTCACTGGCAGTAACCCTACATCTGTCCGTCAAGCCATTGAGCTAGCAGCAACCCTTACTGAATCACAAGTCAAAAAGGGTAAACTTCATCGAAAGGGTGATAAGAAACCATCTGTTAAGTCTGAAAAGCAAAAGGGTAACAAAGCTGAAACCTCCAAGAAGTCGAGGAAGCGTAAGGCTTCCAAGAACTTCTCTCTCACTACACAACCTAACCAAGCTGCTCCCAATAATCCTGCTCAGCCACCAGCCAAGAAACAGTATGTTGGCAATGCACCTTTGTGCAACAAGTGTAACAGCCACCATCAACCACATTTACAGTGCCGCATTTGCACTAACTGTGGGAAATCTGGTCATCTTGCCAACTCTTGTCGTTTCGCTCCTACCCAGAATCCAGTAGCCCAAAACCCTGCTCAGCAGCCTGCACGACCTCACTATCCACCTGGGTCTTGCTACAATTGTGGGGATCTCACCCACTACAGAAATAATTGCCCGAAGTTGGCAAATGCAAACCCGGCTCGTGGACGGGCATTTAACATCAATGCTAACGAGGCTCGGGCTGACAATGAAGTAGTCAACGGTACGTTCTTTGTTAATAACCATCCTGCTTCAATTCTTTTCGATTCGGGTGCCGATAGAGTTTTGTATCCCTGGCTTTTGAACCTTTGCTTTCCATGCCAAGAACCAAACTAGGATAGCCCTTGACAGTCGAAATAGCTAGTGGTGAACCCCTTGTTCTTGATTCTGTCATCCGTGATTGCCAATTGAACCTTAACAACCATCTTTTTCCCATTGACCTCACGCCAATGCAACTTGGGAGCTTTGATGTCATAGTAGGGATGGACTGGTTATCTAAACATCATGCTGAGGTGGTTTGCTTTGATAAGATTGTTCGTATACCTCTCCCGTCTGGTGAAATCCTAGAGGTTTTGAGGAGAAAAACCCGTCAGTAGCCTTAAACTCATGACATGCACCCAAGAATTATGTTGCTTTCTTGGCACATATCGTAGAGGAGAAAGGCAAGGGCAGATCTATTAAGGACATCCCCGTTGTTCGGGATTATCCTGAGGTATTTCTGGATGAGTTACCTGGTTTACCCCCGGCACGACAAGTTGAGTTTTGTATAGATCTTGTACCTGATGCTAACCCTATAGCCAAATCCCCATATTGTCTTGCACCATCTGAGATGCAAGAGTTATCTAAACAGCTTCAGGAATTATCTGACAAAGGATTCATTCGTCCGAGCTTTTCACCTTGGGGCGCTCCAGTCCTATTTGTGAAAAAGAAAGATGGATCCTTCCGTATGTGTATCGATTACCGTGAGCTCAACAAACTCACAATCAAGAATCTATATCCCCTACCCCGTATTGATGATCTCTTTGACCAGCTACAAGGTGCGACTTGCTTCTCAAAGATTGATCTACGTTCTGGGTATCATCAGCTTCGTGTTCTCGAAGAAGATATTCCCAAAACTGCTTTCCGCACTCGATACGTCATTATGAGTTCACTGTTATACCGTTTGGTCTGACAAATGCTCCTGCCGTATTTATGGACTTGATGAATAGGGTTTGTAAGCCTTATTTAGCAAGTTCATCATTGTTTTCATTGATGACATTTTGATTTACTCAAAGTTTTGAGCCGATCACGAGCAACATCTCCGTTTAACGATGGAACTCTTAAAGAAAGAACAACTCTATGCAAACTTCTCCAAGTGTGAATTATTCTTAGGACATATTGTCAACGAAGAAGGTATTCATGTAGATCCCGCCAAAATCAGTGCGATTAAGGAATGGGATACACCTACTACTCCTACCGAAGTTCGTTCATTTCTTGGTCTCGCGGGTTACTACCGTCGCTTTATCGCAAACTTCTCAAAGATTGCGGTTCCCCTCACTGCTTTGACTTAAAAGAATGAACCTTTTGAGTGGGGACCTAAACAAGAAGAAGCTTTTCAGACCTTGAAACAGAAGCTTTGTAATGCTCCTATTTTATCCTTACCTGAAGGTAACGACGACTTTGTCGTATACTGTGATGCATCGAACTTAGGCCTTGGCTGCGTTCTCATGCAAAGGAACAAAGTTATAGCCTATGCATAAAGACAGTTAAAGATTCACGAAAAGAACTACACCACTCATGATCTTGAGTTGGGCGCTGTTGTTTTCGCTCTGAAATTTGGAGACATTATCTATACGGTACAAAATGTGTGGTTTTCACCAACCACAAAAGTCTCCAGCACATTTTCAATCAGAAAGAACTAAACATGAGACAGCGACGATGGGTCGAACTCCTGAACGACTACGACTGTGAGATTCGCTACCATCCTGGTAAGGCGAATGTCGTAGCCGATGCTCTTAGTCGTAAAGAACGAGTCAAGCTACATTGTGTTCAAGTTCGTTATGATATTCAAAACCGTATCTCCCAAGCTCAACGAACTTGTGTTACACAAGGCACGATGGTGATGAATTACCACATCATCTTGAGCTTCAACTTGAGATGAAAGACAATGGGTTATCCTACTATCTGAACCGTTTGTGGGTTCCAACTCAAGATAATCTCCGCACCTTGATAATGGATGAAGCTCATAAGTCTCGTTATTCAATTCATCCAGGTGCAGACAAAATGTATAAGGATCTTCGTACTCAGTATTGGTGGCCGGGTATGAAGAAAGACATTGCTTTGTACGTATCTAAATATCTTACTTGTCTTAAAGTTAACGCAAAGCATCAATGTCCTTCTGGTTTGCTTGAACAACCAGAAATTCCGGTTTGGAAATGGGAAAGCATTGTGATGGATCTCATTACCAAATTACCGCGTACATCTAGAGGTCATGATGCCATTTGGGTAATCGTTGATCGTCTAACCGACTCAGTACACTTTATAGAAATCCGTGAGGATTTCCCTGCGGACAAACTTGCTAAGATCTATATGGATGAAATTGTATCTTGTCGTGGTGTCCCTTTGGACATCATATCTGATCGTGATGCTCGATTCTCATCTCATTTTTGGAGGACCATACAATCTGCCATGGGAACCAAACTTAACATGAGCACTGCTTATCATCCTCAAATGGATGGACAGTCCGAAAGAACAATCCAGACACTAGAGGATATGCTTAGAGCTTGATCGAATTCTCCTACAATAACAGTTATCACACCAGCATTAACATGGCTCCTTTCGAAGCTCTTTATGGTCGAAAATGTCGTTCACCCGTCTGTTGGAAGGAAATCGGTGAATCTCAATTCACTGGATCTGAACTCATTCAAGACACGACAGACAAAGTCAAGATAATCCGTGATAATCTTTTGACAGCTAGAAGCCGTCAAAAGAGTTACGCGGACAAATGAAGCAAGCCCTTGGAATTCCAAGTCGGTGATCATGTCCTACTCAAGGTATCCCCTTGGAAAGGCGTGGTTAGATTTGGGAAGAAAGGAAAACTTGCATCTAGATATGTTGGACCATTCAAGATCATTGAGAAAATCGGAAAGGTGGCCTACAAACTTGAGCTACCTCCTAAACTTGGAAATGTTCATCCAACTTTCCATGTGTCCAATCTTAAAAAAGTGCTTGGCTGATGAAAACCTCCACATACCTCTTGATGAAATACGTGTTGATAAAACGATGCACTTTGTTGAGAAACCTGTGGAAATATTGGACCGTGAAGTCAAAAAGCTCAAGCGCAGACGTATACCGATCGTTAAAGTTCGTTGTGAGTCCAAACGTGGCCCTGAGTTTACTTGGGAACGAGAGGACCAAATGAAGGCGAAATATCCACATCTATTCTCACAAGTTTCCTCTAGTTAAATTTCGGGACGAAATTTCCAAAAGTAGGGGAGCCTGTGACATCTGTGTATTTTAATCATCGTACAATTCCAAAAAATTTTTGTAATTTTATAACATTGTATTTTGTTCCGAGATTTATTTTAATATTTATGACATTTAATATTTTCAAACCTTGTTCAAATTCGAAGTTTCAAATCACTTCTGGAAGTGAAATCGCAAACCGTTACGCAAACATAATCAGTTTAACGCGACGTACACTCTGGAACAATGACATAAGCCAAATATACCCTAAATATCCTTTATATAACTTAGAAATAAGTTTTGAGGGCTTCGGTATGGCAAAAACATGCTTATGCAACTTCAGGGGCTATTTTGCAAATTCTGTGAAACTATGTCGTTACGCTTATTTCCTAATCCAGAACATGTACGCATATCCACAAATTTTTGTAATCATTAAAATCTTGTATTTTGATGATTGGAATGCAAAAATATCATTCGTTATGCATTAACGGTCATTTGCGTGTTCGTTACGATTTTCGTCGTAATTAACCGAAAACCGCAACCGTACGACCGAACGAACCGATACCCGGGACATTTTTGGACACATTTCAAGTTTCATAAGCTTTATCATCTTTATAAAGCTAAAAAATGAGGTTAACGGGTGTTAAAAGTGCCAAAACGCGACAAAACTAGTTCAGGGGCCTGTTCTGCCAACTTTTGAAAGTTGCTGTCAGCTAAGGGGCTTACGAACCGTAAGCCCATACCCCTTACGGTCCGTAAGGACCCCCCCAGCTCAGCAGTTTCATGGAAGCTTCTTGTTTAATCTCTTGGACACTAAGCAAACGAAATTGCCACACTCCTTCTGGTTTCAACACCTCATTATACACTTGTGATGATCCTAGATCAAGTGCCTAACACTTGGAATGATCTTGTGCATCATCCATAAGTACAAATAGGCCCTCATTTTCACTTCACAACTTATTCATTTCCATCTTCTTCCTCCCATACTCTTGGAGTTTGCTTCCATCCTTTTTGGAGGCCTCCAACTAAGTTCTTTGAGATCTTGGATGTTCCTAAACACAAGTACGATCTCATCCTTAGTGTTTTTCATTGCTCTTAGCTATTTCAAGCGAAAAGTCAAACATTGTTTGACTTTCGGCTTTGACCATTAATTGGTCAAAACAAAGTTCAATTGAACTTTGCAATGTGATCGTAATCACGATGGTTATGATCCTTAGCGATCATACCTGCTGATTTACCACGTTACTAGTCAAAGTGACGAGTCAAAGTTTCGGTCAATAATGCGCAAAATACGCATTATACGACGGAACTATTTTCGGGTGTCAAGGCACTTTGTTTTGATACCAAATCAGTTTTATAAACTTAGTTAGACATGTTAAACATGTCCAACTCGTCACTTTTAGTTTAGTGCTTGTTTAGGTTCGTAAGTCGAGCGGTCTTGACCACAGCTTTGACTTTCGAATCCGACCCGTTTGGTCGATCTTAGGATCCGGCGAAACTCATATTTGTGACCATAGTAGTATAGGGAATAACCATCTGAGGTTATACCTTATGGTCACGTCGTTGGTTAAGTATTATGATAGGTCGTTATTATGCCCTTTATTAATGACCAAAATGCCCTTTTTGCGCATAAATTCATTTTAAGCATATGTGGCTAAATTTTTGACATATAAACTGATATTACAACATTATTAAACATGTTTGGGCATTTAAGACTTATCATAGGACATATTTAACCATTCGATCTCGCGTTTACGCAAATGACACGTTAAAGTAGCGTAAACTACCTTAACGGGTCATTACGGGTCAAAGCACTTAGGATCCCATCCAAATCAGAATGTTGAGTTTATTAAATCATACCATATGAGTTCCAACACTCATTTGATTTATAAGACATCATTCTATCCAATCCGCCGATTAATGTCCCGACTTATTAACATAGTTATCCGATCTTAGGAACCACTTGATTCCTCGGACTCTTGCGCTTTGTTATTTTTCTTTAACAAGGATACTTTTGCAACCCCAAGTGAGTACATAGACCCCTCTTCTATATTTTTCAAATATTTTGGGGTGAAACACATGTGCCTACTCGATATTTTCATGTTTTCACGCTTTCATGACGTATACTTGCTATGTTCAACTAGTACAATATATAGTACATGATTTCAATTATGTTTTGCTATGTATGTTGACTGAGCATGCTAGCACATTGATTTCAAAGACATCTTTTGTGGCATATGTTGACTTAGCATATGAGCACATTGATTTACGTTACATTTTGCTATGTATGTTGACTGAGCATGCTAGCACATCGATTTTATGGACATTTCTACTTCGTATGTTGACTTAGCATACTTAGTACATGGTTTAAAGACATTTCCATGACATTGCTTACATTGACCATGAAATTTGGTTTGTTTAACGGGACATAATACATTCATTAACATTGATCACGCCACCCGGTATTATGTAATGGTACCATAGGACTTGACAAATCCCGTTCCCCGCTTCCTAGGTTTGTTTGGAAGTAGGGAATGACAGAATCCGAATATATTTTTGATAAACCTTTGACTTGATAAGGGTTTATCCGACAGTCTCAAGGCTTGAATGTATGCGATAAACATAACCACATAGATGTTCATATCAAATAAAGCATTGGCTTTACAAAAGCATGACTTTTGATTAAACTTTGGTTTATTCAAGACATTGTTTTGTACATGACATTTGGTTATACACGACATTTCACATATGGTTTGAGTAAAGTCTTTTTACTTGCCATACAAGACATTTGATTAGACAAGACATTTTTGGTGGTTATTTGATAAGTGATTTAAATAACGAGATGTGTGTAATCTGATAAAAGTATGGTGGATACGCCGCTGGTAGTTCCTATATATAAGTGCTTTCATGATATTACATATCGTAGCGCTATTTAAACCACTTCGACAAAGACAAAGACATGACACATTTGGTACAAAAACATTTTTCACAAGACATTGTTTTACAAATGGCATAATTTATACAACTCATTTTCATCACGGCTGAAAATTTAATAACCATACATCTTTCTTTTATATCATCTGATTTTCACATTGATTTTCATATGATTTTATAAAAGAAAACATTTTATAAGGTGCATGACTACTTTTTGTTAAACTATTATTTTAACTTCAAGTCATGAATCCTCATCAACAAAACATATGTATCTCACAGGCATTTTTATGCTGACGTACCTATTTTCACATGTGTTTCAGGAGCTAATGCTTAAGGTTGATTCATGCGACACTTAGGCGGACTTGGTCTTTAGTGACTTAAAATCAAGCAAGACAAATAGATTTATGTTAAGTTTCTGTTAAATTCCAAACAATGTAAACAATTTGAATCAATAATACAAAACTTTAATTACCATGGTTGTTGAAACAATACTTCTGTTACAACACTCCGCGACGTTTCGCCGCGCGTTTGTTGTTTTACACGGTCAGGGTGTGACATAAGAACTCAGAGGGTGCTCCCAAAGATCTCCGGAACTCCCAAATGAGCTAGAGAAGAAGGGATTGATGAATGAGCAAGGAAATGGCAAGGTTTAGCTTGGTATTCATAGCTAAGGGAGAAGGTTGAGAGCAAGACAAGTGTCTAGGACAGGTGTGAGGGGTCTCCAGGTGTTTATGGTCGTGGCATAAGCAAGAGATTGGTGGCAATTCGCGAGCTTAGTGGCAGGGCAGGTTGCTGCCAAGTAAACTGCCACTAGCAGTCCCTTACGGACCGTAAGGGTTTAGCCTTGCGGTCCGTTAGGACCTCTGGCGCCCACAGATTTTAAACTGGTTACGGACCGTAACCAATATGGCTTGCGGTCCGTAACCGGCTTCTAGAATATGAAGATTGGCATTTTCCACTTTTGGCCCCTTGATTTTAAGGCTCGCCACTTAGAGGTTATAACTTAACATATTGGCGAGTTTAGTGCCTCTCGTTAGCATACGACATTCGAGGATCAATCGGGACACGCGCTGAAATTTTATAGGACGGGATTTTACGAGGTGTTACATCCTCACCCCCTTAAAAGAAATCTCGACCTCGAGATTTATTCGAAAAGATATGGGTACTTTTGTCGCATAGTTGACTCGACCTCCCAAGTATACTCAGGGCCTCGACGAGCATCCCATTTGACCTTTACAATAGGCACGTGCTTCCTACGAAGCTTCTTAACTTGCCGATTTTTTATCACAATTGGTTTCTCTACGAAATGCAAGTTTTCATCAATTTGAACGTCTTCATGGGGCATTGCTAGCGACTCATCCGCTAGACATTTCTTCAAGTTGGAAATGTGGAACACATCATGTATTCCACTTAGCTTTTCGGGTAGCTTAAGCCTGTAAGCCACCGAACCGATACATTCGATGATCTCGAATGGTCCTATATATCTTGGACTTAGCTTACCCTTTTTACCAAAGCGCATTACACCTTTTCAAGGTGATACCTTTAGCATAACCTTGTCCCCTACGTGGAACTTCAAAGGTTTGCGCCTCCTGTCGGCGTAACTTTTATGTCGATCTCTTGCAGCTTTTAAACGGCCAAGGATTTGCCCAACCTATTCTGTTGTTTCTAGAACAATCTCTGGACCTGATAGTTGGGCTTCTCCAACTTCGGCCCAACAAATAGGCGTCCAACATTTTCTCCCGTATAAAGCCTCAAAAGGTGCGGCTTTAATGCTTGTATGATAGCTATTATTATAGGAGAATTCAATCAAGGGTAGGTGGTCATCCCAACTACCACCTAAATCGATCACACATGCTCGAAGCAAGTCCTCAAGAGTTTGAATGTTCACTTTTTCCATCAGTTTGCGGATGATAGGCGGTACTGAAGTTTAATCGAGTGCCAAGAGATTGTTGGAAACTTTTCCAGAAGTGAGATGTGTATCTTGTATCTCTATCGGATACAATAGACAAAAGGAAACTGTGTAGGGATACGATCTCATCCACGTACATTTTAGCCAACTTATCTGAACTAAACGTTTCTTTAATTGGCAAGAAGTGCGCTGGCTTGGTTAACCTATCAACAATGACCCAAGTCATGTCATTACCACGCTTGGTCTTAGGTAACTTTGTAATCATATCCATAGTTATCATTTCCCATTTCCAAGTGGGAATTTCAAGTTGTTGAAGAAGTCCTGATGGTTTCTGATGTTCAGCTTTAACTTGTGAACATGTCAAGCACCTAGCTACATAGGTGGCTATGGATTTCTTCAAACCCATCCACCAATAATTTGACTTTAAGTCTTGGTACATCTTATCACCTCCTGGGTGGACAGAGTACTTAGAGTTATGCGCTTCTTGAAGGATTAGATCTCTAAGTCCTCCAAAAATAGGAACTCAAATTCGTCCATTGAATCTGAGGATTCCATCACCTCCAGGTATTAACTGTTCGACAGTTCCACCTAATTCCTCATTCGCAATATTAGCCTCCATCAGGGCTTGCTTCTGCGCATCAAGTAGCTTTTTGTTCAAACTATTTCTGACTTCAATGCTTTTAGCGTTAATCCTTAAAGGCTTAATCCTTTCCTTGCGACTAAGCGCATTAGCGACTACATTTGCCTTGCCGGGATGGTATCGGATTTCACAATCATAATCATTAAAGGTTTCCATCCAGCGGCGTTGTCGCATATTCAAATCCTTTTGATTGAACAGATGTTGGAGGCTTTTGTGATCGGTGTATATAATACACTTTGTCCCTTAAAATAATGCCACCAAAATTTGAGTACAAATACAATGACACCCAATTCCAAGTCGTGGGTGGTGTAATTCTTTTCATGCACCTTGAGTTGTCGTGATGCTTAGGCGATCACTTTGCCTCTTTGCATAAGCACACATCCCATTCAGTGTGCGATGCATCACAGTAAACAACAAACTCCTCAATACCTTCTGGCAAAGTTAAGAATGGAGCATTGCTCAGCTTTTGTTTCAAGATCTCGAAAGATTCCTGCTGTTTTGAACCCCAATCGAACTTGATATTCTTGCGGGTCAAAACAGTCAGGGGAGTGGCTATCCTTGAGAAATTCTCAATGAATCTTCTCTAGTAACCAGCCAGTCCTAGGAAACTGCGTACTTCTGAAGGAGTTTTAGGTGCTTCCCAATTCATTATCGCTTCAATCTTGGCGGGATCGACTTGGATACCACGCTCACTAACCACATGTCCAAGGAATTGGACTTCGCGAAGCCAAAGTTCGCATTTGGAGAATTTAGCATATAACTTCTCCTTTTGTAATAATTCTAGGATGCACCTTAAATGTTTCTCATGATCAGCTTGATTACGAGAATAGATAAGCATGTCGTCAATGAAGACAATGACAAACTTGTCTAAGTAAGGCTTGCAGACTCTGTTCATGAGATACATGAATGCTGCTAGTGCATTAGTGAGCCCAAAACGCATCACTAGAAATTCATAATGTTCGTATCTTGTCCTGAAAGCGGTCTTTGGGACATCTTCACATCTAACCTTAAGTTGATGATAACCAGATCTCAAATCTATCTTTGAGAAATAACTTGCTCCTTGCAGCTGATCGAACAAATCATCGATCCTGGGTAAAGGATAACGATTCGTGATCGTTATCTTATTGAGTTCTCGATAATCAATGCACATACGCATTGAACCGTCCTTCTTTTTGACAAACAAGATCGGAGCTCCCCATGGCGATGAACTAGGCTGGATAAAGCCTTTCTCCAAAAGTTCGTCGAGTTGAGTTCTCAATTCCTTCATTTCTGTTGGGGCTAAACGGTAGGGCGCTCTCGCTATAGGTTCAGATCCAGGTAGGATGTCGATCCTAAACTTGACTTGTCTATCCGGGGGTAGACCTGGTAATTCTTCAGGAAAAACATCTGGGTAGTCTGAGATAACGGGTATATCTTCAATCTTTGGCTTAGGTTCATCAACGGTTACTTGTGCCATATAGATGACACAACCTCTCTTCATGCATCAGGAGGCCTTAAGCATAGCAACTTTTTCTGGCAACCCGTAGTGCATATCTCCAAAGATGGTGAGGGCATCACCAGATGGGGTTTTAATCTCAGTTAGTTTCTTATCACAGGCAATACGGGCTTGGTTATAGGATAACCAATCCATGCCTAAGACTACATCGACTCCAGTTTCATTGGCAGAAGAGAGATAGGAATAAAATGATTCTTGATGGATATAAAGCATCCATCCAGAATGGATGAAGCGGTTTCAATGGTTCCGTCGGCAAGTTCTACCTCATACGTTATGTCTAGAGTTCTTACAGGTAAGTTTAATAGTTTGCTAAACTTATGGTCAACGAACAACTTATCAGCCCCCGAATCAAATAGAACTCTAGCAAAGGTATCGTTGATGAGGAAAGTACCTGTTATAATGTTGTTGTCATTGACGGCTTCTCGAGCATTCATTTGAAAAGCTCGAGCATTTGCTTTCTTAGCTCCACTAGACTTTACATTATCATCTTTCCCATTCTTGGAGCAGTTTGTTTTTATGTGGCCTTTCTCTCCACATTTATAGCAAGTCGCATCGTTGATATCCCTGCGGTCCAGTGTCTTATGCCCTACCTTTTTACAAATACCACAAGGTTTAGCTTGTGGATCAAACCGACACTGTCCACCGTGTCGTTTCTTGCAGATTTTACATTCAGGTCTATCCTCAGACCTACTCTGACTCTTATGGGATCCAAACTTCCCTTTTTTCTTGAACCGCTGGGAATTATCATCTTCCTTTTTCCTCTTTCCTTCCGCATCCTTTCGAGCCGACATTCTCCTCACATAATCTTGAGTGAGGGACAGAGCTAGCTCAACGGCAGATTTATAAGTGTTAGGCTGAACAGCCTTAACTAAGCTCCTGATCTCCGGAGCCAAAGCATTGATAAAGCACGTGATGCGCTTAGGTTCTGGTGTGACTAGATAAGGTACCAGCCGGGAGTACGAGTCGAAGTCGGTAACAAACTTCCGACAATCGAGATTTCTCATCATGAGAGCAAGAAAATCCATCTCAATCTTTTCTACCTCATGCGGTGCACAGTGTGTATCTTTAACAAGGTCCATAAACTGGGACCATCCAAGTTATACAGGTGGACCTTTCCCGAAGATTGCATTAAGGCCTTCCACCATATCAGGGCGCTACCCTTAAAAGATTGTGATACAAATTTCACGATATCCTTATCAGCACAGCCACTGATATCTACCACTGTCTCGATCTCATCGAGCCATCTCATGGTCTCAATGGCCTCCTTCTCTCCGTTGAAGTCTCGTGGCTTGCACGAGACGAAGTACTTATATGAACTGCCGTCAGAGGGAGTGTTTGTTTTGTCATGAATTTCCTTCTTTTTAACCTCATTCCTCACGCTTGAGGAATGTACAAAATCCTCTTTCTTATCCGAGAAAGGAGGTGTGAGGGGTCTCCAGGTGTTTATGGTCATGGCACAAGCAAGAGATTGGTGGCAATTCGCGAGCTAAGTGGCAGGGCATGAAACTGCCAAGCAAACTGCTACTGGCAGTCCCTTACGGACCGTAAGGGTTTAGCCTTGCGGTCTGTAAGGACCTCTGGCGCCCACAGATTTTAAACTGGTTACGGACCATAACCAATATGGCTTGCGGTCCGTAACCGCCTTCCAGAATATGAAGATTGGCATTTTCCACTTTTGGCCGCTTGATTTTAAGGCTCGCCAGTTAGAGGTTATAACTTAACATGTTGGCGAGTTTAGTCCCTCTCGTTAGCATACGGCATTCGAGGATCAATCGGGCACGTGCCAAAATTTTATAAGACGGGATTTTACGAGGTGTTACACCAACCAACATCTCAAAGGGCCCTGGCTCGATTTTGAATGCAACAAAGTCATAAAATGATAAAGGTAACACTTGAATGTTTTATGTTTAAAAACTTGAATGCTTTATGTTTACCAACTTACATGTAAGCCGATGTTGGTGATCAATCAAATAAGTTGCTTAGTTGGTTTAACATACCTGAATGCTTTATGTTTCAAGATCTTGTAAACTTTGCTTTGATACCATCATTGGGTTAAAGACATCCATTTTAAAATTTTTAGGCAACGAAGGATAACACATGAACCGACCAAGATCATATGAAAACCGCCCACAGGATTCCAATTACAAGATAAAGAAACAAAACAAATCATACTGCGTTTCAGAAGTTTAGCTTAAACTTGGTTTGATCAAGGTGAAAAAACCAACTGTAAGTAATCACAACTAAGCAACAATTGCAAGCCTTGACTAGCGAAACACTATTAACTAAACCTAAACTGATTTATTTCAGATCTCAGTTGGCAGTGGTTTAGATTTTTCTGCTTTCAAATTTATGCCCTTGGAATGGTACTTTAATGCCTATATATTTATATAATCTCAAGTATGCTATTAACCCTAAAAACCCTAATCCCTATCAAGCTCAAAAAGTATGTGGGCTCTCAGGTTTATCAACTGCAATTATTTGAATATCTCTAATATATTTAAATTAGCTTTATAGATTTATTCAAATCAAATCTGAGTTTAATGTATTTATTATTTTAAAATTGCTAGAAATATATTTATATATAGAGGAAATTTAACGTACAATAGCTCTTAGTGTGCGATACGTACGATATTACGCATGTTATAAAACCCAAACTCCAATCACGTGTGAAAAAACCCAAATCATACATGAACAAAAACCATAATAACGCACGTGGTCACCGAAAAACAACAAAATCATGCATGGTAAACCCTAATCAAAAATGTTATATTCATAATTATGCACGTTATGCATATGCATCGCACATTAAGAACTATTGTATTCTAAACTTTCTCTCTCTCTCTCTTTATATATATATATAGGATCCTGTAAAAAAATGGTTTTTTTGTGAGAATGGTAAGAAAGTATATACACCATTAGATCTTTCATCTGATCTAATGGTTGAGATCAATTAGGACCAAATTATAAAATAGTTTTATTATTTTGGACTGTTTTGAAAAACTGTTGGGTAATAAAGTCTTTATATCTTTTTTGAAAAAAGAAACTGTAAATCAAAAACCCTACAATTTCGTGAATCACCGTAAACCATTACCAACCTCCATCACATTTTTACCGCCGGTCGCACACCTGAACATCATCTTCTCCAGCCGCCTTCTCCGACATCACAACTCACCATCTCCGGTCGCCTTCTCCGACGTACCATCGTCTTCTCCATCTTCACCCTACATCGACATCCACAACATTCACACTCTCATCGACACATCTTCATAGATATATCATCGATATATCTTCTACACCGTTCATTATAGGTATAATACACAATTACACATACATGTATGCAAGAAAAGTTAATGGACCGATTGATATTGTGAGTCACTATTTTGCGGTGTATTGACAGGATCCACTGGTTGTATTCTTGTTTTGTTGTTTGAATCTGTACCTTCTGGAAGAAGTTGGTGAGAATCGGCTTTTGAGTAGTTGATTTGTTATTAATTTTACCAATTAATTTCTTGTATAACTCGTGTTAGAGGTGGAATGTTGTATTTCAGTTGTTTGGAAGAGGTATAGTGAGGGCTTTTGAATCCTAATTTAGGACTTATTGTGTTGATTCGGTTGCCGCTGTCCAATGTAATCAGACCGGAATCAATTTGTCGTAGATCTAGGGTTATCGCACTCTCAACATACAACTTTTAATTGTTCTACTAAACATCTATCTTCTGATCTTACTCTATTCATCAAATCGAAGTCGTGTGGTTTAATTTCGATCAAGTATTTAGGTTTTGTTGCAGATAAAGAGCTTGAATCGGAAGTTAGCCGCCGAGTCCGGTCAGATACTTAATCAGATCAGTGATGATGATGATGATGATCAAAGTCATCATCTCCGTCTCTAGGATCAGCGATGATGATGATCAGAGTCATCATCTCCGTCTCTCGCTGAACATATGTAGGTATTCTTCTGGTCTTAGTTTTAAGAGTTAGTTGATCAGTAGATGTTTATCAAATTGCTGTGAATGATGTTAGTTCTCATACTTCTAGGTTTACATTGGAAATGCAATTAAAATTTGAAACTTTTTATTTTATAATGTGGATTTTACTAAATTACAATAAATTACTCGCCACACTTAATTTTTGAATTGACTTGTTTAAGTTAGGTTTTGCTTCAATTTTGTTCGGTTGATGATGTACGAACACTTTTTTTTGTCTAAAAACTTGCATTTTTTAGATACAGATAGTGTGGTCAGTTACTTATGACTCATTCAACCATCTCACCTGCTTTATTTTTCGTTTGTATAAATCATATCTGTTGAGAATAGAAATAATAGGCAATGACTCATTTATAAGTGATTAGGCCAAAGCCACCCACCCCGACCGATACTATTTTAAATTATTTGTTTATTGAGTGGCTTTTCTTGTTTCCAGGAGTATGCTGAACTTAGTTCATGACTGTTGTCAAGAAGAATTATAGGAAAAAGGTCCTCATTCGGGTAAGCAACTTTTATCTTCTTTTTAAAATTTCTATCTTTATCTTGTTTCTTTCTTGCACTAGAGAGTTGTTCTCATCAAAGTCTTATAATATTATCTTTGCAGTTTGAGGATTTTGCAAACCGCAACACCTTTGTCTTCTTGAAAAGTATAGAACCACCCATCTTATATTTAACGATGATATACAGGTAGGCATTGTTTGGTATTATAGAACGGAGGGTGTAATGGGATGGGTTATACTTACAAAATGAGATAAATCGGGTTTAGGTTGAATCTGTTCATTTTCTAGTACAAGTTCAAATGTCCCAAGTGGACACACAAACACTTGTTCTCTGTTATTGAACAGTTGAGAGCGATTTTCAAGCCTTTTAGCTAACCTTTTGTATTCAATAATATGACTTATTTGAATAGAAAATTCAATCCAAAACAACCTATTTAAAGGTAAATGGATCAAAGATATGACCTCTAATTAAACATATCTTCTATTTTTTTAGGGCACAACATCAGTGGTGCTTGCGGGGTTTATTTTTGCACTAAAATTAGCTGGTGGATCCTTGGCAGACCATATATTCCTCTTCCTTGGAGCTGTAGAGGTTGGCCATTCTAACTTTTTTGACTCATTTCCATATCCAGGCTTATTAGGTTTATCTCTGAATACTTGATATGATGCTGCATGATCAGTTGTTATCTTATAGATTTTCGACTGGTTTTCATATCCAGGCTTCCAGAGGTAGCATTGATGTACAGGAGGAGCCAAGTCGTGCCTTAGGAGCAGCAGGAAAGGGAAAGATCATTCTTGAATCAAAGGTGAAGATTTAAAAATATATAGCTTGAAGGGTATTCTAGTCATTTTACTACTACTCAAAACATCTTTGTTAAATCTACATATGTTAACAGGCAACAGAGTTATGTATCACTTGCATATCGTTCTTTCACTGATGAAACCGAGCCAAGTTGTGAGTCTGATGGTGGCATAGCTTCAGAAAAAGTAGCAAGACCGTTATTTCCTAAAAATTCCCATTGGTGATAGACACGTAAGATAGCCATTTCATTTATATATTTAACTTATCATTTCTTCTTTAGTAGCTTGTTACCTTTTAGTGGTCTCATTTCCTTTCATTGTATACATTATTGAGTATAGCTTATCATTTTCTTTCCAAAAAGACGTTAACACGGTGACAGCAATGGATGTAAAGCTTACAAACACCTCTTAATATGTGTTTTTTCTACAGATAATAGTTGAGACTGGTCAATTAGGAAGACAAGCTAGTTGATGATTGTTATGTATAAATCATGGTTAATTGTAAGTTATAGGTACAATTAGGATGCCTCCTGAAAGTGCACTTATTTCTTATTTGATTTATGTTTCAGAAGTATCATATTGGTAGCTTATGTGGTTTTATTATTGATAAGTAAAGCATCTTTACAAATATATTTCATTTGTTTGCTATTTATATATAGTGTCTTCTATGTTTAACTTCATCCTTCACGCCACTTAATCAGAACCGCTAGCGGGTGGGCTAAGTTCCGGTCGTCAATCAATTTTTTGTTTAAAGTATTCTTCTGCTTGGTTTTGACTGGTTTTTGTTCGTTTATATCAAGTTTCTTATAAGTTCTACTAATATACAAGAGTATCGCTTTGACGAATTGCAGGGTTTTGAAGTTGTTCACACTTAGCTTTCTTCTGGTAATTTTCTGTTTAAAGTGTTCTTCTGCTTGGTTTTGACTGGTTTTTGTTCGTTTATTTCAAGTTTCTTATCAGTTACTAATATACAAGAGTATCGCTTTATTATTTAATTCTCCACTATGTTTTTTGCAACTTTTTTGTGAAGTAGATGTGTTGTAAGATAGTCTTAGTATAAGAGGGTAATCTGGACTACAGAAAGTAAAATAGAAAACCTGCTAGAAAAAAAAATTGGTGTACAAACTGACCCAACCCGAAAGTGCTTCGGGTCAACCCAACCCGAAATAATTATAAAAATTGTCCGGTTATACTTGTTACCTAACCTGTTCGTTTTGCCACATGGATGTATCATGCTAATGTATGTTTTTTAGGTTGATGGGCAGGTCAGATCATTTGTGTTTAATTTTGGCATAATAGTATGGGAACTAGTCACATAACCCGACTAGTGGCGGATCCAATCACTAACCCGACCATTGGAGGATCTAGGATTGAAAAAGATAAGTAAGAGAAACCTAAGGCCTGACCGTTGTGGCTGCAAACCTGCATAAGACGACGCTAAAAGATGTTGCTTGGTATGGATGCTTCTAGTTCCTCCGAACATATTATGCGAAAATCGTCATCCAGTTGTGTTGTGCTGAGATCTTAAGTCAAAGTTGCCCTGTTTCGTTTTTCGTATTTTAGGGATTGGAAGTTTCTGAAACGTAAGATAGTTTTTGAAAACTTGATGGCGTTTTTTTATGAATTCTGAGATTTTGTTCTTATCAATCGATCACTTGATGTGAAATGCTCTAATCTGTTACTGTATGAATTGAAAATTTGTATTGAATTTGTGTAGGTTATTTGATTATATAGATTTTTATTATTTTTTTTGTTTTTTAAATATTCCATTACAAATGCATTTTTTTCAAATATTCCGTTACAAATAGGTTCCAATTTTTTTCAAATATTCCGTTACAAATGCGTCACAAATCATTATTAATAAAATAAGGAAATGCGTTACAAATTTCCAACACCAATTTTTCATTGTAATTACGTTGAAAAATGCGTAGTAAATTCGTTGTAAATGGTTTTCAACGGGGCTCTTTCCAACATCAAGGTTTTGTTGCAAATGCGTAGCAAATTGGAATTTGCAATGCATTTGCAACGGAAATGGGCGTTGAAATTGCCGTTTTTCTAGTAGTGAAATATGATCACCCGGTGTTGAATGTCGATGTCAACTCTTTTGGTTTTATTGAATCCGTGTCAATTTCTTAATGTTTATGTATCGAAGAGTTTAATTCTCAAACCTATCTTTTCTATCAAATTCAGTCTGAAATATGGATCCTAGCAAATAATAAATGTTTTTTTGTTAATTTCAATTGAGATAATTAAACATTGAATTTCAACTATTTTCATATATTTAATAGTATGTAAAGATAAAAAAAAATAAGTGAGTTATTATGTTCTTCATTTTCTGGTAAAAAATTGTGTTCGGCCTGGAACCTTCCTTTGTGTGTGTATGTATACAAAGTTTAGGACTTATGGCCCATATTACATAACCCATAGGATAATTCATAATGTAACAGTTATGATTGAAGGATGAAGAATCAAATAATTAAAAAGGGTTTCCATGTATCTAAATGGCATAAAGTGGCCTTCCTCTTTTAAGGTGAATTTCAAACAAAAAAATATGAAAGCAGCTTTATGATCAAAGATTCAGATTCTTACACTTCTTCACTGGATAGGATTTAACTTGGATATAAAAGTTCTAAAACATAAATCACTAGCTTCAACATCACTCATTTTGTTTATTCTTGTGGAAAGATAAAGAAGAATAATCCTAAAGTTACAGTTTAAG
Source organism: Scalesia atractyloides (assembly GCA_947069175.1). NCBI lineage: Eukaryota > Viridiplantae > Streptophyta > Magnoliopsida > Asterales > Asteraceae > Scalesia > Scalesia atractyloides. The sequence goes on from CAMTDV010000009.1 coordinate 23,377,923, forward strand.
TGTTACTAGAAAGAAAACCTAAGGAGTGAATATATTAACTTTTATGTGGCGTGTCCCTCGGAGGGGTGAACCTTGTGTTAAATGTTTAGAGACTAAATCTTTACCAAAAATTTGATAAAAACCATTTACTAAGCAGCAATCAGATTCGTTACTTTTTGACTGCAGTTCACGGAAAATTAATTAAAATTCCTCGGTTGTCCGATTGACGTAATACAAGTTGGAGATTTTGGAATCACCTGGTGGTACTTACAGTAAAAATTTTAGATGATAACTCAACTCCTACGTTGAGTTATGACCTTCGTAATAGGCTGAAAATTCTGACGAAAAACGCAGCCTGGACCTTTGACACGAAAAAATCATTTAAAATACCAAGCGACGTCGAAAAAATGCGATTCAAGTTGGGTTTGAAAGGTATTTCCTGGAAGTTCATCATGGAATAAAGAAACAACACTTTTTGATAAAATCTGACCAGGTTACAGCCGCTTAAAGTCGGCTGTAACTTTCAGGACAGAATCTGTTCATTCCCCCAAACCCTACAAAGATTTAATTTGCGTACCCAAGAACTTAAGACCATTAACCACAACACGTTTTATCACATATGAGATCATGTAGTAAGTAATTTATCACTAACCACCGGTTTAAACCCATAAACAACACCCGAGAGAATACCCGAACCCGAGATCAACTATAACATCGAAAATTAACAACTAAATTTAAATCGCAGCCAAGTTAACCCATAAAATAGCGCATGAACATTAATCAATATTATAAATCACGTGTTTCAACCCGTATACAAAAATCCTAGCGACGCAACCTACTCGTATTCAATTATAACATCAACAACACTTATATCTAGCAACATAAAAACTATAAGCATCATCAACATACCACCCATCATAGATCATAAAACGCAGCCGAGATAGCATAACTTTAACCATTAATATCATGTGTAAACACTTATATTATAACAAGAGTGCAAAAGACTAGTCACCTAGCGAATGAAACAACCTAGGAATCGATACTAGAAGTCCTTGGATGTTCTTTTTCTGGTCTACAGTAGCGAGATAGAGAGAGGCAGCAATTGATCGTAGGTAGGGTTTGTGTAGGTTAGGGTTTGTTTTGAGATGTTTGTTATAACAAATCATGCAACTTTACGTATTATAATTCTGCAAACGCTGGGCCAGTTAACACAAGTGGGCTGGTAACCAATCAAATAATAAAAGGGTTTGGACAAAGAATTAAGAGTTGGGCCAAACTTTGTTGGACTAGGGGATCAACAAGATGAATGAGTAGTGCTGTACAAATCTTTAAAATTTTGATACTAGTATATTATGCAAGTACTACTAGATTCACAAAACAATAAACAACAATATTATAGAGATGGGTATAATCGGGTTTTATTTTTACCTGGAACCGGTTCCAACCCGGACCCGGTTCTGCTTGGATGTCATTGGAACCGGGTATGGTGTGGAACCGGGTCCAGTTCCTACCCGGGTTCACACCCAAGAATATGGAACCGTGTAGAACCGGGTACGGGTATTATGGAACCGGGTATGGTGTGGAACCGGGTATGGTGCGGAACCGGTTCCTGATAGTGTGGGAACCGGTTCTTGGCAGTCAAACCTGCCATTTACTGTTCAGAACCGGTTCCTGGCAGTCAAACCTGTTCAGTCAAACCTGCCATTTTACTATTGGGAACCGGTTCCTGACAGTCAAACCTGCCATTCACTGTTCAGAACCGGTTCCTGATAAATGTTACCGTTGGAACCGGTTCCTGATTGCAGAATCGGTTTTTCTATATAAACCCCTTTACACTTTATACTTTACAGAATCGGTTTTTCTATATAAACTTCACACTTTACACTTCAAATCTAATACTATCAAAGAGATAACGATGGCTTGCAACGATGAGGTCGTGGTTGTTTTGGAAACCAAAAGAAACCCCGCTATTTGGAAGCACTTTGACTTGTGCTTGATGTCGGATAGCCATGAAATGGCTAGATGCAAGGGGTGCGGGAAGTTCTTGAAGGCGTCGGCCAACTCGACGCTCAAGAAACACACCGACCGCCATTGTCCGGTGACAAAGGCGAAAAACAATGAAAAGGGTGAAGCATCCGGGACCGAGTCATCGAAAGTTTAGTTTGTTTTATGTATTGTAAACCCATTTGTGTTTTATGATTAGTATGTTTAGTGTTTTATATGTTTTGTTTAACGTTTCTTGTTTAAGTTGTTTGTGTAACCGGGTACTTGTTTCTAGCAAAGACTTATAAAAAAAACTCACATTAAAAATATATTGACGCCGGGTCTGGAAGGTTACCGTAGGAACCGGGTAGATCCGCATTCACACGGATTGACCTTCGAATTTCGGTTCATCTTCTGCATATTAAGCTTTTGATGGAGTCTATAAAGCCTTACCATATCATACTCTGTCTTCATTCTGTATCTGGTTTTGTTTTCTGGTAATATTTTGATCTTTAGAAACACTTTGTGGTTGTTATTTTAATTTTAAACCTTTATAGATGCTAGAATTTTAATTTTAATTTTCTGTAATTTTTGAAGTTAATTAGTGAAGTGTATGTACAGGTTATTTATTGTTGAAGGAAGGTTTTCTGTTGTTTCAAGAAATCAGGTTCGTGACTTTCAACAAGAATTCCAGGTTCAGTTAAATTTCTGTTGAATCTGAATGTTTGTTTCTCAACAAGAAATCCAGGTTCAGTTGTTAGGGCAATTTAGCACAATATGATTTTACTATTGTCACAGATTTAGAATCAAATTTAGACAGATCTGGATGAACTATATGAAAACATTAGATAGATCTGTATTAATGAATCTGTCTATTTTTGTGGAATTTGTTAATGAATCTGTCTCATGTAGTTAAAAGTTATAAATTAGTAACAAGTTATGTAGGTATTATTATATGGTTTGAAACTTATGAACATCCACTATTATATGAGAATAAGAGTAGATAGATTTGTATTAAGGTTATTAACCTTGATGGGAATGTTATTCAATAAGTAAATAGTGACATCACATGATTTTTTATTATGCAAACATTGCATTTTGATAAATTGTTATATTATTGCATTAAGATGAAGATATGAAGATTTATAATCATATGAACGTCATTGAATATATGTTTTATGTCCAACCTTGAAAAAATGATTACTATTTTGTATAATAACACTTGAGATATTTGGTTGAGAATAAACTAGACAGATCTGTATAATGGTATGCTTTTGTATCTTTTTTTAGTGAATCATATTGAAAGTTATGAACATCCTCTAAGAATAACACTTGAGAGATTTGTAATAGAATCAAAGTAGACAGTATTGTATGAACATCCTCTAAGAATAACACTTTCTAGATTTGTAATAGAATGAAAGTATACAGATCTGTCATACAAGCTATGAAAACAGTAGATAGATCTATGTTTGGTATGTTCTTCAACATCTATTTGTATGATAATAAGAGTAGATAGATCTGTATTATTACATTAAGATAAAGATATGAAGATTTATAATCATATGAACGTCATTGAATATATGTTTATGTGCAACCTTGAAAAAATGATTACTATTTTGTTGTTCTATTACATATTATTCAGTAAATAGTAACACTTGAGATATTTTTATAATTCGTATAATAACACTTGAGATATTTGGTTGAGAATAAATTAGACAGATCTGTATCAATGGTATGTCATACACGCTATGAAAACAGTAGATAGATCCATGTTTGGTATGTTCTTCAACATCTATTTGTATGACTCATCTATTTGAATAATAATGTATCTGGGATATTTGGTTGAGAATAAATTAGACAGATTTGTATCAATGGTATGCTTTTGTATTTACTTTTTAATCAGTATCAAGTTATGTAGGTACTATACATGTGTTTAATTGATCATTTAGAATCCTACGAACTTGTATGAGAATTAAAGTAGACAGATTTATGTGAATGATATGAACATCGTTGGAAAGAATGATTACTGTTTTCACTTTTTGTTGTTATATGAAATGCTATTAACATCCTACATAAAAAATGCTTATTATTTTTGTGTTCTATTTTATATTGAAGTTCTGCATATGCTTGGTATATTTTATAATTCCGTAACTTTGTAAAAAGGCAGTCTCTGTTTTAATTTAGAAAAAAATTTAACTATAAAGGTCAACAATGGTGGAGCCTATCATTATCTCTCTTAATCAACGGGATGTAACAAAGACAGACGTGACTATTAAAGTTCGCATAGTCAAGCTTTGGAAGCTACTATCATTTAAAGTCAAGAATGCTATTCATGCTGTGGAATTGATCCTCATGGATGAGGAGGTACTTTATAAATTTATAGCACATTCATTTATATTATTTTTTATATTGTATCTTACACCATAAAACTTTATATTTTTTTGATAGGGTACCAAAATTTAAGCAAGTGTGGCTGGTAATTATCTTGTAAAGTATGGAAAACTACTTCAAGAAAAACGTTGTGTCCTGGTTTCTAAGTTTGAGATTGGTGACAACCTGTCTCCGTACCGCCCGACTCACCATCCACATAAACTGTTTTTCAATTTCACTACGGACATCATGAATTGTGATGACTTTGGTGGATCATTTCATGGATTCTCTTTTACTTCTTTTGATGTGACAACGAACCAGATGCAGTGGTGTAGGACTGTTCGCAATCGTGCTATTCCACTAGATTCTCCTGTGGGTAAGTGTATATTCATTTGGTGTTTAGTAACCAATCTATTTTACTTATATTCTTGTTGTTCTATCTTTCTTAATTTTTTTGTTTCTTTATAGATATAATTGGTTAGGTTGATGGTTGGTTTCCTATGATTGATCATACAAGCAGAAATGGCAAAACGAACAAAAAAATGAGTTTACAACTTCGTGATCTAGAGTTACATATTCTTTTTTAATTTTTTTATTAAATTATAAATATTTTATTAAATTAAGAATTACGTCACCTTTAATAACATTTTTTTTGAATAGGTACCTTAATGTTTATGCCGCTTTGTGGGGAGATTGTGCGGTGCAAATGTCAAAGTTTAAGGAAAATGATCCGAATGATGTTTTTGTGATACTACGGTTCGGAAAATATAGCTTTCATGAAGGTCTTGATATTTAATCAATAACCTTATCTTTCTCATTAAGATTCTATATAGCTTACATATTTTGATAATTTATTTATTTTATTTTCTTATATACTTATTTTGATCTTCACTATCTGGGTAAGGCATATGTGAACAGTTCTTTTCAAAGCAACACATTGTATCTGAACGAAAGTATTGGTGAGTTAATTGATTTTCGAAAGAGAGAATGCATACAGTTTATTTTTTCTGTTTTGAAATTATATTTTTTGATTTTACTATCAATTCTGAATGTTTGTCTTATTCTATACTTATATTTTTAATCATATCAAGGTTACTTGAAAAAAATCGGATCTCGGTCCTTTGGGTTCCTCTCAAGCTGGCAAAAGTATTCATGATGATTTTTTTGGGTGAAACTGAGTTCAAGAACATAGATGATGTTAATAAAATCGAACTGGAAACTAATGTGATTGTGCTTGGTACAATCATAAGTTTCCCGCCTGGTGTTGAGTGGTATTACAATGAGCGCCCCTGTGCACTGAATTCAAACTCTCTATCGGATGAAAGGGAGCGAGTGTTCTTGTAAGGATTGTATGAAGAAGGTTACTGTTTTGTATTTTATAAGTGACGATGATGATGGATTAGATTTAAGTGAGGGCAAACAGACCATTTGATGCATAAACGATGTTTGCAATGAAAAAGGTGTTTCTATGGTTCCGAGGTAAATTCGTAACCTTATGCTAACCTTAACAATTTTATACTTTAGAATGTATAACTTAACTATTTATACTAATTTGTTAATTTTAGGTTGAAACTTCAAATTAGGATACAAGATGGTACCGGTATTGCATCTCTAACTTTATTAGACCATGTAGCTCGAAAATTACTTGGAAAGAGTGCTCAAGAGTTGGTTGATAAGTTTATTGATGTATGTTTTTTGGTTTTTTTGCTTCCCCATTTTTTATAATTGATTAAAATTGTCATACCTTACCAATGTTTTTATATCTTTTTTTTATATAGGGTGAAACGGATAATTTGCTCCCGGAAAAAGTTAGTAATTTGGTTGGCAAAAAGATTGCGTTTAAGATTGAGATTTCTTACTTCAACGTGAAGCATAACTACAAGTCATTCACTGTCAAAATATTTTTTGATGATCCCGCAATAATTTCTCAGCTTGAATCAAAGTTAGGGATTGAGCATGTAATTATCTAACCTTTTTTTATACTCAGTCCTTACAGTTATACCTTATTTGACCTACATTCTTGCTTCATCAATTTTAACTCTCCTTTATTTTATCAACTGTAGGTTGACATTTCAAACTCGGTGAATACCACATCTGGTGATTTTGAAAGCACTGAAACTGTCGATCTGAAAGTATTATTTCTGAACAAACTATTTGATAAAACCTATGTATTTTTTTACTTTCAATTTTAGCCATTAGAAAATATTGTTTACCATAATATATTATCTTCATATCAATATTAAGGATGGTACCCCCGATGTCACTGATTGGTTCAAGCACTGGATCAATATATGCTGCTGCAGAAAATGTTGAAAACTTGAGGGTACATTCCGAGCTGAAGCGTAATCTTGTGGACTCATATGATCATGACGAGTCAGCAACAAAAGCTCCTTTAGGCTGCATTGAAGGTGTACATTTTTTTGTATTTTTTATCAATCTTTTTTGTATTTTGTAACTCTACATTTCTATCCAGGTTTTTTATTTAATTTAGATTTCAACACTTATAGCAAAGAGAAGCGCAAGACGAGAAAAAATACTGCTTACTCGAAGGTATTCTTTTTTTGGTATTTTAAACACATTGCTATTTCAAAATACAAGCCTTTATTTATATTAACAAATCTATATACCTTAATATGAAGGATTCTATATCAGTTACCACTGATTATGAGACCCCGGTTTCAATGATGGATACAAGTGTTTCCACAATTGATTCAAGTGCTCGCGGTGTGGGTTTGCGTAACAAAAGGTCAGGAAAGATGAAGATACCAATTGAACTGAAGCGTACTCTTGCAGAAGAATTTGGTTGTGACGATTCTGGAAGTAAAGATCCTTTATTTATCAAAGAAGGCCCTAAGTCACTTTTGATTCCCAAGAAGGAAAAATGATCATATCTTTCCATTGTTAAGACTTTCATTAATCCATGTTTAGGATATCTACCTTTTTTTGAAAACTTATGTTGTTTAAGATCAGCTTTATTTTTGCAAACTTATGTTGTTTAACTCAGCTGTATGAATGGATGTTTAATGTTTGGATTTGTTTATTTAAATTTATCCTAGGTTTTTAATCTAAATATTGAACTTCCGAGCAATATTACCTAAACTTGTCTCCATTTTTTAATATGTATGTATCTATTTTCCATTATCTATTTACATTCTACAACCAAATAAATAGAGACAAGTTTACAAATTAGATGAAGATATCTCTAAAATTAAATCATTGCTATTTCAATGTAAACGTTAACTACTAATATGATTGTTTAATGTTAAAGTTAGGATATATAATTTTATAACTATTTACTTTTTTTATTTTTTTTCACAGATATACATCATTATTCCAATACTGAGAGTCAGCACAGTAGAAAGTTACGAAAACTATATTTAGATTCAAGAAAGGCTAAAAAGCTTTTGTTTCAGATGTTTTTAATAACAAAGAGAATGTCATAAACAATTCACTATCTTTTAGTAATTGTACCAATGAAAGTATGAGAAGCCATTTATCTGACATTACAACAGGTACTATATTAAATTATTTTCCCCTCCGCATCTACAAATATATTGCTAACGTAATTTTTTTTCATTATCATAGATATGGCTGGTTACAGAAATAGAAATACCACACCACATTCATATTTCGAACATATGTCTACTATCTCTACTGTTGATTTCACGAATATAACCCAAAATTCTGGGAAAATGGCTGAGTACTCTAATGGTAACACCATATTTTTTTCTAATTTTTATAATATATTGTAATTATAATTATAATATATATACTTATCATTTTTTATATAATTTAAAGGTAGGTTTAAATAATTTCATGGACATTTGTAACAGTCAACATACGCAAAATTTAAGCAATAGTATTTTGATAAAAGAAATTTGAATGACTTATCCGTTGAAGAAGTTCATGTAATGGACATTAAAAAAGACGAATTTGTCAGCATTTCAAAAGATACATGTTATATTAATTTTAATTTTAATTTCCATCAAACTATAAAAATTCCAATTACAATTATTTTTAAAAATAAATTTCAAGAGATTATGTTGATCACCTTGATCAGAACGTCACTTGCCAAATATGTCAAGCAAAATTATAGGGTGACGAAGCTCATAGAAAATGTACAAAAAGCCAATTAAATTCAAGTTTTTCAATGTGTTGTTCATATGGTGAAGTTCAACTTCCTCACATGAAGGAACCAACTCCGAGTTACCAGTGTCTTTTTAATGGTTTAGATTCTAAAAGCAAGGCATTCCTGAAGAACATCCGTCGATACAATTCGATGTTCTCATTTACTTCTATTGGTGAAAAAGTTGATTTTACCATTAGTAGAGGCAATGCTCCTTATATATTCAGATTGGGTGGTCAGAATTACCATAGAATGGGAAGTCTTCTAACAGAAGATGGATCTAAACCAAAATTCTCCCAGCTATATATATATGACACTAACAATGAAGTTTCAAATAGACAATCCGTTTTGGGTACGTACTCAATGTTAACATTACATTTCTTAAAAATGTGTTATATTTTGAAATTTAAATTATATGTGTTTATTTTTTTAGTGAATATAATAAAGCTTCTTCATCAATATCTCGGGATCTTGATCTTCAAGTTATACAACATATACAGAATATGTTAGACTCGGAGAATGTTTTGGTTAAAACATATCGGATTGTAAGATATTTTTTTTAAAGAAAACTGCCAGGCCGACCTAAAGTTGCGGCTCATTGGTAGAAGGCAACAAGATGGAAGAACATACAACTTACCAACCACTTCTGAGGTGGCATCTTTAATTGTTGGTGACAGTGGCGATTCCTTAGAAAATAGAGATATTATTGTTGAAACTAAATCTGGTGGTTTACAACGTATCAGTGAGTTGCATCCCTTGTATTTTGCTTTCCAGTATCCTCTTTTGTTTCCTTATGGTGATGATTGCTACAGAATTGACATTCCTCATAGAGGTGTTACTCCTTCTACATCAACCAAACGAACATATGTCACTATGAGAGATTTCTTTGCATACAGGTTACAAGACGACCGGGTGTGTTTTTATTAATTCTAAATTCACGTCTCCTATTTCAACAATTTTTAGTTGATGTGTATACCATGATTGAAACTGAGAGACTAAACTACATACGTTATCAACAGAAGGTTCTAAGATGTGATACTTATGAGAACCTTTCCAGTTTACGTAACCATGGTAATATAAGTGTATCCAACACTCACAAGCGTGTCATATTGCCTTCGTCATTTACTGGAGGTGCTCAGTATATGATGCAGAACTATCTGGATGCAATGACTCTATGCAAGTGGCATGGATATCCAGATTTTTTATAACAGTAATATGTAATCCGAAATGGCCTGAAATTAAAAGATTTCTTAAGGACAACAATTTAAATCCTGAAGACCGGCCTGATATCCTATCTAGATTGTTTAAAATCAAGCTCAATTGTTTGATTAAAGACTTGAAGGAGAAGTCATTACTTGGCAAAGTTTCAGCAAGTATTTATTAAGAAGCTTTTTATGTATATTTAAAAATTTAATACAAACACTTAATATCTTATTTCCTTTCATTTTTGTAGTTGTTTATACTGTGGAGTTTCAGAAGCGTGGGCTGCCGCATGCGCATATATGTTTATTTATGCATCCCGATCACAAGTTTCCAACAGTTGAACACATTGATCCCTCATTTCCGCTGTTCCTAACAAAAAAGATGATCTAGAGTTGTATAATCTTGTCAATGATTTCATGGTTCATGGTCCTTGTGGTCATGACAACATCAATTGTCCATGCATGGTAGATAATACGTGTTCTAAGGGATTTCCAAAGAAATTTCATGATCATACATCTATTGACAGGGATGGTTTTTCTCTTTACAGAAGAAGAAATTCTGGAACATTTGTTGAAAAATCTGGAGTTAAGCTAGATAACAGAAGTGTTGTTCCCTACAACAAAACACTTTTGAAGAGATATCAGTCCTACATCAATGTTGAATAGTGCAATCAGGCCGGATCTATAAAGTATTTATTTAAATATATCAACAAAGGTCCTGTTCGGGTTACCGTTTCCATTGTTGAAAGTTACACATCCAACGAACCTGACACGCTGGATGAGATCAAAAAATACTATGATTTTCGATATTTGTCTGCATGTGAGGCATCATGGCGGGTATTCGCATATGATGTTCACTATAGGTATCCGGCTGTTATTCGTCTCCCTTTTCATCTTCCGAACCAACAAAATGTTGTATATGGTGAAGACGATGATATTGATCAAGTTCTCAATAGGACGTCAATTAATTCTTCAATGTTTTCATCTTGGATGGATTGTAATCAAAGTGATGACGTTGCCCGAGACCTTACTTACGTTGAATTCCCTACTAAGTTTGTTTGGAAAAAGGCTGAACGGTGTTGGAAACGAAGGAAAACTATTGGTTTTTCAATTGGAAGAATTCATGTGTTTCTCCTACCCTTGGCGAGGCTTATTTTTTTAGGATTCTTTTAAACAAAGTTAAAGGTCCCCGATCCTTTAACGACATCCTCACTGTAAATGGTCGCAAATTTAATACCTTCAGAGAAGCATTTATGCTCACGGTCTATTAGATGATGACATGGAATATATAGAAGCTATCCAAGAAGCAAGTTATTCAGGCTCCGGTTTTTATCTTCGCACATTGTTTGCTACGATGTTGACGTGCCACACTTTGTCTTTGCCGGAACGTGTATGGGAAAAAACTTGGGAATTATTATCAGATGTCATCCTTTATAAACAATGACTTATTTTAAAGAATCCAGGTATAACTCCGTTATAATAATTTCTATTTTTTAGGCTTATTTTATAATCCTTAAGTTTATAGACCTCATACATAAAAATATATATATATACTTTTTTGAAAACACTTATAATCATGTTAGAAATCTTATGTTATATTTTATCCAATCATTTTTTTATAGTATAACAAATATTTGTTTCTTATACACCGGATTATCTTAATCTAAAAATATATCTCACTTTGTTATTTCAGATTTATGTCTTACTAATGATCAAGTTAAAAATCTCATTTTGTATGACATTGAGAAGATTTTAATTTGTAATAATTTCAGCTTACGAAATTTTAATACAATGCCTTACCCTGATCATGAGTTGATTTCTACTTCAAATAATCGTTTGATTACTGAAGAGCTGGATTATGATAGAATTCATCTTCAAGAGGAGTTTCAGAACCTTTTAGTTTCATTAACCGATGAACACAATATTTATTTATAATGATATTCTGAAAGCCGTTGAAGACAACAAAGGTGGTGTTTTTTTTGTTTACGGTTATGGAGGTACCAGTAAAACATTTCTTTGGAAAACGTTATCTTCATCTATAAGATCAAAAGGGGAAATTGTTTTAAATGTTGCCTCAAGTTGGATTGCATCTTTGCTGCTTACAGGAGGTAGAACAGCTCACTCTCAATTTCTCATCCCGATAAATCTAAATGAAGACTCAATTTGTCCTATAATCCCAACAGTGATGTTGCAAATCTATTAAAGAAAACATCATTGATTATATGGGACGAAGCACCAATGATACACAGACATGGTTTTGAAGCTTTGGATAGAACTTTAAAAGACATATTGAATTGTGATGGTTCTGATAATTCCGAAAGGTCATTTGGAGGTAAAACAATCGTATTTGGTGGAGATTTCAGACAAACTCTTTAAGGTGGTAGTAGACAAGACATTGTTGATGCTTCGTTGACTTCTTCCGACATATAGGACACGTGCAAAGTACTCACTTTAACCTAGAACATGAGATTGGCTGTAGGAAATGGTATTAATGATGTCGAGCAAACACAAATCTTTGCTCAGTGGTTGTTGGATTTGGGTGAAGGCAAATTAGGCAGATGTAACGATGGTGATGCGATTATAGACATACCTGATGATCTTTTAATCATTGATTCCGCTGATCCTATTTCAAGTCTTATAGATTTTGTTTATTCCTGTATTCTTGGAAATTACCAAAATTCTGGCTTTTACCAAGAAAGAGCCATTCTTGCACCGACGAATGAAGTTGTTGACGAAATTAATTCTCAGTTGTTGTTCATGTTTCCAGGAGATTGCAAGGAATACTTAGGTTCGGATAGTATTTATGAGTCAGAAAATCTTCAGGATGGTTTTGATCAAAGTTTATACTCTCCTGATGTACTTAATGGTCTTAAAGGTAATAATCACTTTACGTTGTCTTTTTGTGAGAGTCAAGAGTAGAGACGGACTTAAAATATGCATTCTTCATAATGAGGGTAAGCTTGCTAATAAGACATCTAATGTTGTCTACAAAGAAGTTTTTACTTATTTGTAATTTCTACTTCTATTTGTATTTGTATCTCTATTTTGTTGTTTAAGACAATCGAAAGGATACTTTTTCATAGCATAACACATAAACGATTACCAGCTAGACATATGTATAATCATTAGACAAGTAACGAAGTCATACCAAAAGTTGTCATCTATTAAAGACAACACCATCTTAGACTACAGTTTAATACATTACATGTTTTTTACTTCATCAGTTCTACTAAAAGACCCTAACTAACAAACCCATTCAACAGTTTTTCACCACCATCCAAACTATGCATAACTACCAAAACTACCCTGTACATAATTATGAACCAAAATGTGTCTAAAAGACAAGTTTTTCACCACCACCCAGCCCTCAAAGACTTCCACTAGAAAGAGTACCACCAACTGTTTATAACAATAACCACCACATCAAAGTTCATGCACGAGACCTTTTCTTTTTTTTCTTCTCCACAACCTTTGTCAATATCAATAGCTGAGTTGACTTCTGAAAATCAAAGAACATTTCAGCACCGAAATTGATATTGCAAGCCTTCAAATAACTTGACCAATCAACAAAACGATATCTGAACCCTTTCCCATGTTTTTCCAATCTTGTCATCAAGTCCTTCATTTCACCGGAGAGGTTTTTAATCGTCACCTCTTTAAGATTGAAAGGCGTCAATCCCAACGCGGGCGAGACTTCTGATGGCAGCCGCTAGAAACACAATATTGTATCAAGTTTTTATAAACTCTTAATATGTAATTGAGACACTTGAACTAAGTAAATAATAAAAAATGTTTAAAAACTTACAATTCTGTTTTCTGCAATTTTTTGTAAATTAAAGACCACTGCGCCAATGTCTGGTGCTGCGTTAACCGTTTGAACCCTCTCTTGCCTTTCAGAACTTTTGTTATCAAAAACTATCATTCTGCTACGAAGACTTCTCTTTGACTGAACATAATTAAAATAATTAGAACATATTATACATATATATTAATCAGAAAGTAACATAAATAAGTATTAAGTTTTAGCTACATCTATTACTATGAAATATAAAACAGATTCATTTATGTTTATCAATACCTGAACCTCATCTACTTTAGCCTTGCCTTTAACCTTCACAACGCCAATACTAACATCTTATGATCTTCCTTCAAGATCTTCTTCTGACACAGCAGTCGCCAACTTTTATTCCATCTTTCCTTTCGCATCCGCGGTATTCTATAAATTAAAAAAAACATAATACAAAAATCAGTATAATAATAGACACTATTAAAGAAATATATGTAATCTTTCATTGTCGTATAGCGTGTGTTCTAATACAACCACCTCAACCTTTTTTAAGAAAACTTTTGTTCCCGTTTCCGGATCGAAAACAGAAACATCAAAGCTATTTGAATCCAGCCCGGTAAAAATCAAGAAATACTCATTCTCTAAAGGGACTTCTTCCACCACTTTACGCCATCCAGCCTTGAAACAACTACTTTCCTTGCCTCCTTCCAGTTTTACATTCCAACACATGTCTCCAAAATACACCGTTGCTATACCACCTTTGAAATCTTTACCGTAGAAGTCATTAAAAAACTTATATGTCATTAGCTATAGTAAAATTAAAAAAATTATTAGTACAGTATTTCACAATTTTAAAAGTTGTTTAAAATGAGCACTGAACTAATATGAAGTAACTTACAGACATTCCAAGTTGGGTTTCAACATGCGCTGTAATATACGAGTTGTGACATACCAAATCTTTAAACAACGATACTTCAAATTTCAACTGCCCAACTGCTTTGATCAAAACTCCATCTTTGTATTTCAATTCATTATCTCTAACTAACATGACCCATCCATCCGTAAATATCGGCCTATCATTTCTTTTCCTTATACGTACCATTCTCAAATAGTCACCATCACGTATCTCTACTGTTTTACAATAGGGGATCTTATCTCCCCACAGAACAGTTGCAAAATCATCAGGTATCGTCTAACAAAGTAATAGCAAACATGTCAAACTATAACCTCAAATATTATATAACGTTACCATGTATTTTTTAAAAAAACATACCAGAAACACAGATTCTTCTTTATCAATAAAAGTGAGGAGGAAGGAGCCATTATTGTCGGATCCATATCTGCATAGAATCAATAACATACTTTAAAATCCAATCTTACAACCCACAAGGATCCGAAAAGAACACATACATAAATAAACAAAAACAGGGTACTAATCAATCGCAAACAATCCACATTTCATTTTTAGGGTTTCAAGTAATGTAAACCAACAAATAGTAAGAAAACGTTAAATAATCTGTTATGTCATCCGAACACAATCGTTTTAAACGTTTTGAATGATTTAGGGTTTGATGATAAACGAGACATAAACATAAATTCACTGTGATCGAAAAAAGAAGTTAATAAATCCACATAGAAGACGAACGATTGAAGTTCCAATCATCATTATTTCGTATTCATGACTATACATTATGATGATCTAACACATAAACTACAAAAATCTTCAAAAATCAACAAACGAGATGAAAGTGATGTTACCGATTTTGAAGTTCCCGTTGAACGTCTGTACAGAGAGAAGTGCTGGATGACCGGAGTCGTTGGTTGATACAAAGGTAGCAGGGTTTTTGTGTTTTGGGAGGAGAAGTGTGGACTGTGGAGCGTATTGAAGAAGATTGTGAAGTGCTGCAAGTTTGTATCCGTTTAAAAGTGTTTTCCTTTTTTTTCCCCAAAATATCTAATTCCCTTAAAAATATTTTATATTTTAGTTTTCCATAAATCTTGTATTGTTAATTTATAAGGAATCATTTTAAAAAAATACATGTGAAATATTTTGTTTTTAAAACAACCCATAACCCATGAAGGTCACGGTTATATAACCG
Organism: Scalesia atractyloides; assembly: GCA_947069175.1. Lineage (NCBI taxonomy): Eukaryota > Viridiplantae > Streptophyta > Magnoliopsida > Asterales > Asteraceae > Scalesia > Scalesia atractyloides. The sequence continues at coordinate 23,393,469 of CAMTDV010000009.1, forward strand.
AGATATAAAGAGATATAATATGTTTTGGTAAGTTGGACATTTTATTGAGTACATTCCAATGGTTTGAAGTTTGGGTTATGTTGAAATGTGTTTTGTAGGTTTGTCCGAGTCGCACTTTCATGTTAATTGTTAAGATTTTATACTTAATAAATGCGTTAATAAACCATACAAAAAAGTATTGTGTAGCTTGGATCGAGTCGCACTAACATGTGACTTACTATGAAGAATTATCAGTTTATAAACCATAAAAAATACCTTTATAGATTTTTTTACACACAACCGATAACCTGTTAAAGTTTTGGGTATATAACAACTAATTAACTTCGTTCTGATACGGTATGTATTTAAACTATATAAAATACCTTTACAGATGGTTGTTATTTTTTTATTACCATCTAATTAACTTCGTTATCTAGAGTTGTTTTTTTAAACATCCAGTATTTTCTCATGGTCTACTTTACTTGGGTCTGTCGACACGTCTATATAGATTTTTGTCACTCAAGCGCAGTTTACATCTCTGCCTCGACACGTCTATGTAGATTTTTTATAGATAATGTTAGCCGTGTAACACGCTATAAAAAAATTCTTTTATAGATATAGGTTTTTTAGCACAACTCATAACCCGTGTAACACACGGCATATAACCTATTTTTTTAATAAACTAAAGTTGTAAAACTTAGAATATATAACACTGAATTGGGAAATGACATAATGAAGCACATGGTCTAGTGGTTCCCATGTCACTTTATTAGCAAGTAGACCATGGGTTCTAATCCCAATAGCATCATTTTTAGTTGATTTTTTTGTTAGGTTTGTTACCTATGCATTAAATGCAAATGATATTAATTAATTAATTTGTGTCACATTAAATCAAATGGGAGTCATAGTTATTTCTCAAATATAGTTTAAAAATGATTATTTATGTTAAAACCTCAAAATATTATTCAATCTACAATTAGTTTTTTGTGTTCCATTTTTTTTAATGAAAAAAGTCTTATTTTTTTTCTTTCAACTCTGTGTATTTTTCTAAATAGATTTGGATAAGTTACGATGGTTTTACATGATTGTAAATAACGATTTTGGAAGTTACGACGTAACTATACCGTATTTCTGAATTAACCTTACAACGTGTTTTCTTTCTACGTTTCCTTGTCCAAATACGTGTGTGATGTATATTCTTTTTAAAAAAGATATATTTTAAGGGCCCTTATTTTATCTTCGCACAGGGCCTACAGATTTTCGAAGATTTTCGGAGACGACTGTGACTTTTATACACGAGTAAACCCTAAGAGAGAGAAACAAGAGAATCTTGTGAGAAAAATATCTGAGTTATGAACTCAGCAATAGGTTGAGTCCATTTATATAATGCTCCACATTAATATTCTCCGAACCACATAACCTGGACATCTAAAACAGCAGCAGCTCCAAGCCCATATCCAAAAGCCCATATGCTTGCCTAGTCCAAACTACCTTTATATCAAAGCCCATTTGTCACATTGTCCTAACATGCACAATAATAAAAAGCATTATGTTAGACTAATTAAATATTAATAGGTATACATTATAAAAGCGAAATATCAAAAATATGACATTTTAACATCCCATCGCTTACAAACCATATTATGTTGATTAATCAATAAGCCCTTAGTAAATATGTCTTCAATTTGCTTATCAGTTTCAATTCCAAAAGGTTTTATACATACCTTAACAATTTTTTTCTCTTAAGAAAAATAAGTCTATTTTAAAATGTTTGGTCCTGTCATAAAAGACAGGATTGGTTGTAATTGAAAGAGCAACTGGATTATCACAATACAAAGGAACTGGAAGACTAACTTGTATATTTAACTCATTAAGTAAGTTTAACAACCACAAATATTTCACATGTTGCGGTACACATTGCTCGGTATTCAGCTTCTGTTGTAGATCGAGATAGCGGACTACTTTTTTGCTTTTCCAAGTTATTAAAGCACTACCCAAAAACACAAAATAGCATGCAACCTATTTTCTAGAAACCAAACACTTAGCCCAATCTGAGTTGCACAAAGTTCCAACTTAGAAGATTTGCCAAAAAAATATACATTTTCGATGAGAACTTTTAAGATATCTCAATTTTTGTTAGCAATAAGAGTATTGCTTGTGCATAAATTGACTTAATATATGAAACAGAATAAGCAATATCAAGTCTAGTATGAGATAAATAAATCAACGATATTGATTAAATGTTCAGATTCTTTTTTACATAAAATAGTAACCATATAGTTTGGTTTAATAGGATCCCCTATATGCTTACACCCCGTCATACCATATTCTACCAACAATTCCAAAATAATATTTTCTTTGTGACAAACAAATTCCATTATTTACACTAAGAACTTTAATACCAAGATATATTTAAGGGTACCTAAATCTTTAATCCTAAACTTGGTTTTCACAAAGTTTTTTAACTTCTAAAATTCCTTGTTCATCATTACCAGTAATCACAATATCATCAACATCTACTAATAATACAAGAAACACATAATCAGAACACTTCACAAACAAGAGTGATCACATTTACTTTGAACAAATCCTAACTCGAATAGAACACTTATTAATTTTTCATTCCACGTTCTAGGAGCCTCTTATAGTCCATATTAGAATTTTGTTTTTCAATTTGCCACTCTTGTATCATTTTTATCAAAATACCCTTCGGGTAATGTCATGTAAACATCTTCAACCAAATCACCATATAAAAAAACATTACTAATATTTAACTGATACAAAGACCAATTTACAACAATAGAGAAAACACACCTCATAGTGATCATTTTACAACAGGTGAAAAGGTTTCATCTAAATCAATGCATTTTCTTTGACTATAACCTCTGGCAACTAACCTTGCCTTATATCTTTCAATTCTCATGAAGACTTGTATTTTATTTTAAAAACCCATTTACACCCAATTGGTTTCCTACTATGAGGTAAATCAACTATATCCCAAGTATTGTTCTATTTAAAGCCTTTATTTCATCATTCATAGCATTTATCCAATTTTAAAGCCTCATAATAAAATCTAGGCTTGACAGTTTCATTTAACATATAAACATAACAAAGTTTTTTGAGGACAATAGTTAACCACTTTCTCTAACCCATATTTAACCTTTCCTTCTATCACATAGTCTTCTAGTCTTTTAGGTAAAACAAAAGTCCTAGTAGACTTTTTAACAGTTATGGAAGTAGATTCAGGTATATGAGTTCCCTCAGGCAGGTTATCACTATCACTTACTGTTGTTGATGCTCAGTCTAGAATAGTTTCAGTCCTACTAGGTTGTTGAATCTCAGCCTCTCCTATAGTGGTATCAGAAACTATTTCAGGTTGCTGAGACCCATGATTAACAGTTTCACTTGTTTGATCAAACATTTTTTCATCATTGGGATCACCTAAAATCTCAGAGTGTGAATGTTCATTGTTTTCGTATTTGTTAAAAAAAACATTACTAATATCTTTATAAGTTACAGAGTTATAATTGTTCAAAACTTTATTTTCTTTAAAAGGAAAAATTAACTCATAGAACCTAACATCTCTGGAGTGAACAATATTTTTCCGACGTAAGTTCCTGTAAGTGTAGCTCTTGCCAGGTAACTATGCTTTATTAGTTCTGATCAACAAAGTCAAAGGTCAAAGTCAAACTAGTGAAAGATGGTAAAACATGACGGATTCTAGATTTGTAATGTAGGCCTTGTCCGAATCTATCTGTTAAATTCGACAAGGTTTGGTAATCCGAATTTGTATAGGAGTCCGAATATGTATGACACGTCAGCAATGACTGGAAACTATAGGTGCCGAGACATGGGGTGTGTCTCAGGGCAAATCTTCATAAATCTTAGAAAATATTCGGGGATCTTCATAAGTCAACTCCAGTGAGGACACTAGCGTACGTCATGGAATTTGGCCTGAAACCTTGATAACACATCTCAATGAACATATCAAGTGTTTTCATGACGTTTCCATGCTTAGACAGTAATTAAATGATCATGTTGTCACACCCCGCCCTAGGGACCTAGGCAGAAACCGAGGCGCAACCACGAAAGTTTTTCAAGCATTCGATCAACAAACATCTACGTGATAATAATAAACCAACGATATGAAATGTATTTTACAAGATTACGAAACCATGTATTTAGGTTAGCATACATCGCCTGAATAAACATCGTGTTTAAAAATACTTATACAAAAGACATAGTTTATAAAACGAAGGCTTTGACAAGTATATCCCGCACGAGGACGAGAACTACAAGAAAACCCCCAAAATGGTATCGTCATATGCATTCTAACCTTGATCCTTAAGCCATGAGACACCGCTCTCTTACCTGAAATGCATGCTTAAAAACGTCAACATATTTTTGGTGAGTTCACAAGTTTAAATAACAAAAATGAATCCTTAAAAATGGATTTGATAAAAATCGGTATGTGTAGTCTAATGAAAATCATGGTAGTCAAATCATGGTCTTGCAAAACCATGACGTATGTACCAACATAAGCCTGTAACCAACCCATAACGATGATGCCTCACAACATCGTACACCATGACGATGTCTAACATATTCGGACACAATTGCACTCCCACAAGGTCACGACCGACCAGGAGTGGGGCTCGTTACATCCAATAGATCTATTCGACTGTTCCACGGTCATTACCACGATTAATGGTTACTAAACTAAAACGATAACACGAGGATTTCCGAGCTCAAAACCAACCAACTTATGCGCACATAATAGACCGAAATGGATTTCGTTTCCCATTACCATACCTTGTAACCAAGCATGAATTTCCCCCAATTTAAATAAACATTTAAATAAAGTAAAAGGGGTCGTGAAGACTCACAAATTGCGTTTCGTGCAAGTGCTAGCAAATACTCAAAGTATCCGAAATAATTCCCCGACCTACACGAGTCCTAAATTTAATAAGACACTAGTCCTAAATATGTGTCTACTCGACAAGTCGTTCATCAAACTTGTTTGGACAAAACGATATGTTAACCTTTTATTTAAAAGTGTTAAGCGTTACGGTGCGTTGGCGGGTGATTATCCAAATAGTTCACATTTATATATATATATATATTACAAATATATATAATATCACACAATGTCGCATAATACTAGGACCTAGTCCCAAAACCACGAACAAAATACCATATATATTTATGTGGAACGACGTCCACAAAATCCATTCAATATATATATATATATATATATATATATATGATCAAAATACCATATTTATTCACGTGGAACGGCGTCCACAAAACCTTCTAATAAATATACGTTTTATGACCTAAATACTATACTTATTCGCGTGGAATGACGCCCACAAAACATGTAAGTCGAATTCAACCAAAATATATATATATATATATAAAATAGGTGAAAGATAAAACGAAAACCCACTTAAGTTGAGAAAACTCAAGAAAACCCTATGTAACATTTTTATCTTTTCTAAAAAAATAGGGAATGTAATATAAATGTACTTGAAAATTTTTATTAAAACAAATGTAAGAAACGCCTACTTTTTTTTAAAAAAAGTTCAAAATTTGTATGTTACATTTTTTTGGACATATATATTATGTAATATGAAATTTTTAACATTAAAAAAACTACTCGTTGTTTTTTTTTTTTCTTTAAAAAAATGTTCAAATACATGTATCAAACATTTCCTATTTTTTAGAACAAAAAATAAAAATGTCACATGGGGTTTTTAGAAGGGTTTCTTGAGTTTTTCAACTCAAGAGGGTTTTCGTTTTATTCTTCCCAAATATATATATATATATATATATATATATATATATATATGAAGCTTCAGATGGAAACCATAGCTTAGATGAAAACCATAGCTTAAATGCAAGAACTTGAAAACCAATATCCACCAACCAGGTTTTAACACATCACCATAAACCATGTGATGAGATAAGGGCATCTTAGTCTTATTACACCCAAATTAGGAGCACTTTGGTAATTTACGCTTACAATCAAATCAAAGGATGGTTTTTATATTTTCCATATCTCTCTCATATATTAAAAAAACCTGGATCTTGAAAATCTCTGAAGTTTCTCTCTCCCCCCTCTCTTGTTCATACAACGTGGGTGTTTGGGATTCCTTATTTTCACCATCTTTTAACTTATTAACTTATTGAAAAGTTAAAAAGGACTTTTAAAGTGTTTGGGGATTGCATGTATGTGAGTGTAGAAGTCAATAAGTTAGAAATTCTAACTTATTAAATTTTCATAGAAGTTAATAAGGAGTTTTGAGAAGGAATCCCAAACACCCCCAACATACCTCTTTCTCTCATGTTTAATGCTACAAGATAAAAAAAAACGACCATGGTCTCGACGGTGATCTTTTCTGTCACACCCCAACCGATGGCGGGAACATTGGGATAAGACGAACAAATTGCTCAAAACATCATAACACTATGTGACAATATGAATTAAATTGAATTTCATAAATTGCTAAAGTACAATACAAGAAGTCAACATAAACGACATCATTTTGAATATACAACAAAATAGTTTAATCTAAGTGTGTTTCTAAGTCCACTAAAACCTTGTTTCTTCACTTAGCATCATCTTCTCTAACGAACCTGCAACATGTATTAAAATAGAGTTCAATGCAAAAGCAAAGGCGAGTATACAAGTTTGATACATAGCATAAAATAGTTACAGGCTCGTATCCAACATGAATCACAATATGCAAGTTACTAGTATGTTGAAACGGAGTCAAGTATATGTTCAAACCCAAGAATACAATGCGTTAAAATAGCCTATCCCAAAGAATAACGGGAGGTAAATAGTTTAACTCAACAATACCCGAGACTAGTAGGCGGTGCATTACTCCTATAGCGCTATAATTGTTAAGGTAGGCTTGTACGAAGTTAATGAGCATATAGACACAAAACGTTCACATAACATACGAGATTAACAAGCATCATATAGTTTCATGTTCAAATATGGATAGAGAGTGATTCAAAAAGATTCAAGTGTTTCGTGTCTTGTTATAGAATACATGTTACACCCAAAAGTGTTTAAAAGTAAAAATGGGTTCGAGTATACTCACAAAATTGCTAAGTCTCTTTGAAATTCCACGACGAGTTGATGAGTTGAAGGATGGGACATCGAGATCACCTTATATGACAACAAAGGCGTATGAGTAATCGAAATTATGACGGAGAATTGGAACGGACTTAGGATGTGCGTATATATATATATACACACATATATGTAACATGGTTTAAGTAACTATTTCGACTTTAAACTTGACATATGGGTTATAGATGCGTTGTCCAACAATAATAAATATATTCACCCTTATATTTTTTTGTTATAGGAACTAGTTGAATCCGACACGCTTTTATCCGTGGGTTAGACTTTAGGGTATCTATAGGTATATGTATATATATGTATATAGCTTTATATTTGAAGAAAAGCATTTAGGTATTTATATTCTCGAAAGTATAGTAAATATATTTTTGTCGAAAGGATAATAAATATATTTTGGTCGAAAGATTAATAAATATATTTTTGTCGAAAGGTTAATAAATAAATAAATGGATTTTGTCGAAAAGTGTAGTATATATATATATATATATATATATATATATATATATATGTTGTCGTAGCGAAATATAATTGTCGAAAAGTGTTACATATATATATTTTGACGAAAATCAGGCAGAGTTTCCTCTTGTTTTTTGGACGGCCCTGACAACACAAGTTACCGACATAATTTCAAAAACTCAACAATTTTCTCAAAAAAATATAATTATATATTTACATACCCTAATTATGTTACAAATTATATACAGTTCGGTTACATGATTAAAACAATGAATTATGCAAAATAATATAATTACTATACGCGTCATTATACCTAGTCGTGTGTTGACTGAGCTTGACCGATCCGAAACTGGAACTTGAAACAAATCTGAGCGGAAACCCCTGTTGACCAGCTTTAACTGAGAACCGTCACCTGAATCGAACTAAACATGAGCCGAATCTGAACTGGAATCAAAATTATAACCCGGATCAAAACGAACCAGTCTTGAACCCGCGAAACCAATCACGAGGATCTGACCCGAAAACCCGAAGCAAAACCAAAACCTGAACCATACCAGAACCAGGTTGAACCGAAATCTAGATTTAACATAACCCGAGCCCAACCTGTCACTGAACCGCGGATGGGAGAACAAGCAAACCCGAACCCAAAAGCGAACCGAGCCGCCATCGGGCTGGAACGACCGAGCAACAGAAGCCAAAACCCGCCTCGACCTGTACCGGAATCGGACGCTACCACCGCCACCGTTCTTCCTGTTGTTGCGTTGCTGCCTCTGCTTGTCTGCCGCCGCCGTTGGTTGTGTAGTGAGGGGAGGACGGGAGTGGCGCGAGGGAGAGTGGCCGGCGAAAGGGGGTATAGGTGCAGCAATGTGGGTCTGTGTCGGAGAAGGAGGTGGCCGAGAGGTGGTTTATGGCGGTGAGGGGGATGAGGGGTAGTGGGGTGTGGCCGGAGTTTGTCGTCGGAGGCTCGCCGGAAATCGCTCCGGTGGCCGGAGGTGGGAGATCGAGAGAGAAGGGCAAAGTTGTGTTGATGGAGGCTAGGGTTTCTTGTGAGAGTGAAGTGTTATAACAGGTTTATATCGATAGGTTAAGGTGGTTTGGATCCAAGGCCCATTTCTTTGTGTTTTACGCGGCCCGTTACTGTTATGAAACCGTCTACTACACAAACATCGATAAACGGAAAAGAATCTTATTATTATTATTATTATTATTATTATTATTATTATTATTATTAAAGGAAATTAGAATATACGAGGTTACAGTCTCCCCTCCTTTAGGAAATTTCTCCCGAAATTTATTCAAGAGGGAGACCTAAAAGGGATTGGCTAAAGAATGAGGGTTAACGGTCAAGACTTGGAGTTCTGGATACGTGAGGGAAAGCATGAAGTTTAAAGCTACGAAGAGTTAGGTTTGCAACAAGAAGTTTTTTGACTAGAATAACTTGAGGCATTAAGCATAAGTAAAACGTGTATGTGTGTGTATAGACGAGTGTTTAAACAAGTAGAATAGCTCAAGGTTAGGTAATTCAAAACAACCCAGTTGTCGAGATAGCCTCCAACTAAGTGTGTTTGCCCGTAACAAGAATGAAAGTTAGTTTCCAAAGTAAGAAAGCGTTTAAGGTTCGTATGTTTAAACCGATAGATTGTAAACGAGGTTGCATAAAAGGCAAGGTTAACGCGGAATGTTGGAGGCATAAGGGTGAATGAATGATCAAATTAACGAATACGAGTATAAGGATGGCATATGTATTTGAACAAAGAAAACGTTGCGTTAGGGATTAAGACTCGTCGTGGCTATTCGGATATCGCGCACTTAGCAATGTGTTTTTTTTAGTTGTTTAAAGTTTGTACATTAGGTCTTACTATGGTCTGTAAAACACCGAGTTTCTCATGGCACGTCGTACGAAAATTTGGTAAATTGGTGAAAACACTTATATATAGAAGTACCAGCGGCGTATCCACCATGTTTTGACCACATTACTTCGTTTCGTATTCAGTGTCATGTTACATTCCGTGTCATACCATACCAGCAGTACACTCTATGGTTCCCATACGCCTATCATTATAATCACGTGTGCATCCGCGATTATATTGATCGTCGCATGATCCGCATAGCTTGTACTAGTTGCGTATGAATTCAGGTATACATAAATCCTGAAAATAAGGTTGCACGTGTATAGAAATGTAGCATATAAGAATGTTTGCATTCCAAATAGTATAAGAGCAACGTAAAGCGAATTTCTTCGAGTTTCGCTCGCATATAGATGCAAAAGTATAAATTTTGTGTATGAATAAAGCATGGGTATAGTATAAGTTTAAGTATGAATACGCATGTGAGTATAAACATAAAACGCATGAATAAGGGTACGAGTATAAGTATAAATATGAGATAAATCACATTAGCATGAATACGAGAATAGTTATTAAATGTACGAATGTGAGTATAAATATGAGTACAAGTGTAAGCATAAAGCATATTGTGGTGATTATGAGTGTAATTATGAGTATAAGTATAAACATAGAATGTGTGAGCATGAGCACGAGTGTGAATAAGAATATAAGCATAAACATAACAGTATGAGCGTAAATATAAGTGTAAACGTAAATTGCATGAGTACAATTGTGAATATGAATATAAGTGTAAACATAAGTGGATGAGTTTAAATGCAAGTATAAACGTAAACTGTAGGGGTATAAATATGAACATGAATGTAAGGGTAAACATAAGCGTATAAGTATGAATAAAAGGTGTGAGTTTGAATAATAGTGTAATCATAATTTTATAAGTATAAATAAAATGTATGAGTATGAATATAAGTGAAGCATAATCTTCGTAAATATGAATACAAGTAAAATGCATGAGTGTCGACATGAGTATGAATATAGCGTAAACATACATGCAATAGGATAAATGTAAGTTTAAGCGTGTAATATATGAATATGAATATGAGAATATGAATATGAGTATAAACGTAAAGGTATAAATGTAAATATAAGCATAGACGTATAATTTATGGATATGAGTTAAATTTGAATGTAAGTGTAACGTAAATGTATAATTGTGAATATGAGTATAATGTAAAATGTATGATATTGAATATAAACATAAAAGTGAAGTATGAATATGAGCGTGAACATAAAATTTTTAATACGAATATGAATATGAGTGTAAGAAATAATGATTTTGTATATGGTATTAATCGAAATAAACAATTTAAGCACGTGAAAGATCAAGAATTTTGAGTATGAAAGAAAAGAAAATGAGTGACATGCGTGAGATTGTCGCGTTATATCGACTAAAACGTGTAAGATGATATGCATATATAGTTGTTTGAGCAAAACGTGGAGTTTATTGAATCAAAATAGATTGAGTTGCCATGGAGTGTAGAATCTAATTTGTGATGTAAAGAGAGTATAAAGCATCTATTGGTTATGTGTGTTGTACTTTGTGAAAGAATGGAAATGCTACTCTTGTTTTAAAAGGGTTTACATAAGTTGAAATTTGTCGGTTCCTATGAAGTTTTCTTGCCCGCGTGTTTTTTGAGTGCAATTAACGTATTGATTGATGTTTGAGAAGGTTCCAGAAGTTAGTAAGTTTGCATCGTTTTATATGACCTTGCATTAAAGAAGAATTTCGAGGTTTAGAGGTTCTTGTGAAAATGTTGACCCTTAGAAATGGATTTTTTTCATAAGAACTTAGTGATCATTGAAAAGTGTTCCTTTAATGAAATGTTTTTTGTTGGTTCTGAAATGAGCTTTAGTAGACGATCAAACAATATTTGTAATATTTTGTAGGTGTATACGAAAGTTGGTTTAATTCCCAATTGAAAGTAAAAATCTTTAGTGTAATGATATGAGATGAGCGCGTTTTAATAATTACGTTGAATACGAATTTTTGGGCAATGGATTTATTAGACTGACTAAGTTGATGAGTAGCATTTCACAAAATTTTGAAAATCGAGGAACAAGTGTTTATGGTAATATTAAGAATTTCGTGTATGAGAGTGATTGTGAAAACAGGTTGTAGGATAAGAAGTAAGTATAAACAGTGCATGCCGAGATGAATAAGAATTTGACTAATAATAATAATCAATTTGGGTAATCACATAATAGTGTGTACATAATAAGGTCTATTAAAAGAAAGTCTTGGTAACGATCACCTAAGTAAGGGAATCACCCCTAACTCGTTGGTGGGGTCGTTGTAAGATGAGAAGAGAAATAGAGTTAGTCGTCAAGGTAAGGAAATAACTCATATCTTGATGATATGCCTCCATTTATTGTTACAAGAAATATAAATAAAATTATGTGAAATCATGTATGTGAATAATGTATAAGTGTATGAAAAAGTATTCGATATACGCGTAAAAGTGAAATCTCAAAAATAGTTCAAAATTGAAAAGAGGGAATTGTATCATAAAAGATCGAGAATAATAAAATGTAAGTTCGATTAGAACATTGGAGGGTTCCAAAACGGAACGTTGACTAACCAAAGTGTTCGAAGAGTCTTTCGAATTTGGGAAGCATGCTTTGGCCTAATAGGTGGTATACTCTCGCCGACACGTCGGTTAACGGTATTCACCCTTCCGGTTACTACATGTCTCAATTCAATCAAAAACTCGAGACTTGGCGGGATTCATGAAAATCGAGGAGTGGGACTAATCGACGAGATGCGGGTTTCACCCCTAACTTGACGATTTCGTATCCTAAGTGTGGTTGGTACTCGTCGGGTCAAAATTTAATTTTGACACGTTGACGAGGGTCCACAAGAATTTGAAATTGAAATTCTTCACCAAGGTGAGGACTTCACTCCTAAATTGATGACAAATTTCGTGTAAAAAGATTAGGTAGATTGAGTGTCGTTCACCAAATAGTGGGTTTCACGCCTAGTTTGGCGAATTCGTCTCGTTTGTATAATGTGAGTGTTTTGAGTTTTTAGTGAAATCGAGTAAAATGTGCGAGGAAGATGTATGTTAAAGATTAAACAATCAATTATAAACATGTCAAGAACGGCCCATAAAGAATGGGATAATAAAACGAGTATTAACACATAATAAACACAAGTGTTAACACATAAGAATGGGAATAAATAAACAAATATAAACACATAAGAAGCATGTTAAGAATAGCACATAAAGATAAAATGACATATAGATGAATCGTCATATATTCTTAAAAGATTCAAAGAGAATAAATAAGAACAAATAAAGCGGCATGCAAACAGTTTCAAGCAAATCATAAGAATGAAGCTCTAAAACTATAGACTAGGTAAAAGCATTCCTACTTTTCCTAATTCCCTATAGTTATGGCTCTGATATCAATCTGTCACACCCCAACCGATGGAGGAAACATCGGGATGAGACGAACAAATTGCTCAAAACATCATAACACTATGTGACAATATGAATTAAATTGAATTTCATAAATTACTAAAGTATAAAATGACATCATTTCGAATATACAACAAAATAGTTTAATCTAAGTGTGTTTCTAAGTCCACTTAAACCTTTTTTCTTCACTTAGCACCATCTTGTCTAACGAACCTGCAACATGTATTAAAATAGAGTTCAATGCAAAAGCAAAGGCGAGTATACAAGTTTGATACATAGCATAAAATAGTTTAAAAATAGTCTAACGGCTCGTATCCAACATGAATCAAAATATGCAAGTTACTAGCATGTTGAAACGGTGTCAAGTATATGTTCAAACCCAAGAATACAATGCGTTAAAATAGCATATCCCAAAGAATAACGGGAGGTAAATAGCTTAACTCAACAATACCCCGAGACTAGTAGGCGGTGCATTACTCCTATAGCGCTATAATTGTTAAGGTAGGCTTGTACGAAGTTAATGAGCATATAGACACAAAAAGTTTAACATAACATACGAGATTAACAAGCATCATACAGTTTCCTGTTCAAATATGGATAGAGAGTGATTCAAATAGTTTCAAGTGTTTCGTGTTTGTTATAGAATACATGTTGCACCCAAAAGTGTTTAAAAGTAAAAATGGGTTCGAGTATACTCACAAAATTGCTAAGCCTCTTTGAAATTCCACGACGAGTTGATGAGTTGAAGGATGGAACATCGAGGTCACCTTATATGACAACGAAGGTGTATGAGTAATCGAAATTATGACGGAGGATTGGAATCGGACTTAGGATGTGCGTTGTATAATATATATATATATATATGTAACAGGGAAGGTTCATTTAAGAAGAAACTTTTATTGAGAAAAAAAGAAGAAAATGGCATAATAGTAAAACATTAAATAGTTTATAACTCCTCTCATTTATTATTTATTATTATGATTGACTATTTAATTAGTCGTAAAGACTATCATCCTCCACACTAAAATTTTTTTGCCTACACACATAAAAAGTTATCCTACACATTTCGAAATTTATCTTACACATATTGAAATTTATCCTACTCAACTCGCAATCCATCCTACACACCTCGTATTTATCATACACTATAAATGAATTTTTATTTTATTTTTTGAGAAAAATGTATATCTAAAAAATAAGTTACAAATTTAATATAGTTAGTTATTAAAGATGAAACTACCAATTAATGATGTATGTTGTGACATCCCGTACTTTTAGGTGTTTATCGTTAACTTTATTTCGTTAAGGATTTATATTATACGTACAATTCACAACTGTTAAATAGTTAAGCCGCAAACACTGACGTTAAGACTAGCACGCGAACTGTACACGAGAATATTAACTATTGGGAGTTGAACACAACCCGAGAGTTAATACTAACGGGAGGGACTAGTCTCACCTAACGGGAAAGTATTTAGTTAACTTCTCCTCCAACCATCATGCATTGGAACTTGAGGGACCTCTATGTAAAAAAAATGATAATTGTAATAATAATCATATCTTTATGTTTAAAGCACATTCCCAACCGATTCCCTCCACATCGTCCCTCATCTCCTTCTTAGTTGCGAAACCCTACGGCGACAGAAAACCGCCACTCCCTTCCTCCATCTCGTGCAACGGTTGACGAGTAATCAGTCTCTCAAGACCACCACCATCATCGGTAAGCCCCACTTATCTCATAACTTCGATCCAACAACGCGTTATCTTGGTTTCGGTACGACCTTAGCTTCGTTTTGTGCCTGTGACTAACTGATTACATGAAACTATTAATAGTTGTAGATAGTATGTGATTATGCTTGCACATGAGAGCCTTGGTAAAAAATAATAATAATAAGCATGTACATATAGGAGCAGATGTATGCGTGAAATCTTTGAAGTATGGTTTTATTGTAATATGTTGGTAGTTGAATACTTGATCTTCATGGTGAAGTGCATGTGTTGGTCTGAATGGTTTTAAAGCCATGAAAAACCCGTACATGAACTCGTGTATTATGTGTTTACGAATTGTGTATATGTATATATGTATCCAAAGAGAAAACATAAAGAGTATGTACGAGAACGAGCTCCGGTTCGACTTCGGTTCAAAAACATGAACTCGTATACAAACATGCGGGTTGATTGGGGACTCGCAGGTACATGAGGTTACGTATGTGATGTTATGTGTAACAAACTCGGTTGATCGTGGATAGTTGTAGTGAGTTGAAAGCTTGCAAATTTAGTGTATATGAGTGAACTATAGATGTATGCGTCACTGTGTTGTGTGTAGCCATGGATGTGGGGATTTACTAGTACAATGGTGGTAAGTTTTAGAATATAAAAATATGAGGATGTGTATATAATTAGTCCATTGAATTTATGCATGCATAGATAAATTAAAAAAATGATGGTTGACTTACAAATGGAGTTGTCATAAGTGAATTATATGCTACATGTATGTTAGTGTAAACTTTTTTTGCGTACTTATTTCTTAGTGATTAGTATTATGTATACTTAATAATATAAATGTGAGTGTAAGGCGTCTAAGTGATCCGAAAATCCGAAACTGAGATGACAACTTGAGAAGTTAAGACGACACTTTTATTTATATAACTAATAAGAAAAATGCAAATTTTATCAGGGCTTACCGACTTAGAATTTCTATCACTCGATTGTTTATCTGTTGCGTACCCTAAGGTGAGTTCACGGCCCCTATATTTTAAGGTTTTTAAATACACAGGGGGAGAAAACATGTACGGTTTACGGTAAATTTATTCTTTAACGTTATTGTTAAGTAACGTCGCATAATTTGATAAAGTAGTTTATGTTATACGGTTATGGTCACTAAGTAGCATCTTATCACATAAAGCCCTCACAAACTCTCGAACCGTTAGTATTGGTATAATAGCAGGGGGATTTTGAGTAGTACTACTGGGCCCGACAAGCCCCACCCGAGCTAGTCGCGCTAGCTGACCGGTAATGGTCAACGGGTGTAGAATTGGCCTAACACACGCCATCGTCAGTGATAGACCTGGCACACAGAGGCAACAACAGTCAGCTTTGGTTTCGAACTCTTATGTGACATAGCTTAGGTTAGCTACCTACATTATAACATGAAACTATTTATCAACTGGACAACTTATTATTCCGGGTTAGGAATAATGGAATATTTGTAAACGGATAATCTATTAAACATCGATTAAACATGTGAACTCACTCTTCTTTATGTTGACACTCGTTTCTTACATGTTTTCTCAGAACGCTAGCTTCAGGAAATAGGTGCACGCCACGGAAAACTATTTTATCGAGTCTTGCATTTTAAACATTCTTTTGGTTATGGGCGTTTGTTTTGGCGCTCCTTTACATTTACTATCTTTACACTTCCGCATTTACTTTCCGTACTTTGATTACTTTTGTTGGTTTTCACTTTAAAACGTATCTTTTATCATATAGAGGTCATTCGATATGACTGGTGTCTAGATCCTGGTTTGTCACGCGCTTCGTGTTAAAACCCCGCAAGTTGAAATTGAGGGTGTGACATATATAAGTTTACCAATATACCCTTATAGTTACATTAAGTATAAATATTAAATGAAGTCTAATAAAGCATTCCTATTGGTTGAAATTTCTTCTTTTTTCTTCTTACAAAGAATTTATTCTCATTTAAACCCTTCACTATATGTAACATGGTTTAAATAACTATTTCGACTTTAAACTTGACATATGAGTTATAGATGCCTTGTCCAACAATAATAAATATATTCACTCTTATACTTTTTGTTATAGAAACTAGTTGAATCCGAAATGCTTTTATCCGTGGGTTAGACTTTAGGGCATCTATAGGTATGTATATATATGTATATAGCTTTATATTTGACGAAAAGCATTTAGGTATTTATATTGTCGAAAGTATAGTAAATATATTTTGGTCGAAAGATTAATAAATATATTTATATATATATATATATATATATATATATGTTGTCGTAGCGAAATATAGTTCTCGAAAAGTGTTACATATATATTTGACGAAAATCGGGCCGAGTGTCATCTTGTTTATGGACGGTCCTGACAACACAAGTTGCCGACATAATTTCAAAACTCAAAAATTTTCTCAAAACAATATAATTATATATTTACATGCCCTAATTATGTTTACAAATTATATACAGTTCGGTTACATGATTAAAACAATGAATATATGCGAAATAATATAATTAATATACGCGTCATTATACCGAGTCGTGTGTTGACTGAGCTTGACCGGTCTGAAATTGGAACTTGAAACAAATCTGAGCGGAAACCCCTGTTGACCAGCTTTTACTGAGAACCGTCACCTGACTCGAACTAAACATGAGCCGAATCTGAACTGGAATCAAAATATAACCCGGATCAAAACGAACCACTCTTGAACCGCAGAACCAATCACGAGGATCTGACCCCAAAACCCGAAGCAAAACCAAAACCTGAACCATACCGGAACCGGGTTGAACCGAAATCGAGACTTAACATAACCCGAGCCCAACCTGTCACTGAACCGGGGTTGGGAGAACAAGCAAACTCGAACCCAAAAGCGAACCGAGCCGCCACCGGACTGGAACGACCGAGCAACCGAAGCCAAAACCCGCCTCGACCTGAACCGGAATCGGACGCTACCGCCACCGCCGCTCTACCTGTTGTTGCGCCGCCGCCTCTGCTTGTCTGCCGCCGCCGCTGGTTGTGTAGTGAGGGGAGGACGGGAGTGGAGCTAGGGAGAGTGGCCTCCGAAAGAGGGGGGTATAGGTGCAGCAATGTGGGTCTGTGTCGGAGAAGGAGGTGCCCGAGAGGTGGTTTATGGCGGTGAGGGGGATGTGGTGCGTGGCCGGAGTTTGTCGTTGGAGGCTCGCCGAAAATCGCTCCGGTGGCCGGAGGTGGGAGATCGAGGGCGAAGGGCAGAGGTGTATTGATGGAGGCTAGGGTTTCTTGTGAGAATGAAGTGTTATAGGGGGTTTATATAGGTAGGTTAAGGTGGTTTGGATTCAAGACCCATTTCTTTGTGTTTTACGCGGCCAGTTACTCTTCTAAAACCGTCTACTACACAAACATCGAGAAACGGAAAAGAATCTTATTATTATTATTATTATTAAAGGAAATTAGAATATACGAGGCATTACATTTTCCGGCATGGGCTCCATGGGGATTTTAACAGCGATGGTTTTCAACGTTGATGTTGAAGATGGTGGCTGAGGCTGTGGTGGTTAAGGACCATCCAAGAGGCGATGTTGGAGATGAGATTTATGGCGATGGGGGCGGAGATTGTGGTGGTTCACGTCCGCTCAAGAGGTTGTTGTGGTTCATGACCATTTGAATCATTTTCTCTCTCTTTGCTTATGCGACCTGCAAAATAGGCTCCGATCTTCATCCCGACAACTTCAGTTCAACCCAAAAGGTATAGTTCTAGTCTTCTAGTTACGATTTTTTCACTTAGACGTAGTTGTTTGTTGTTTTAGATCTAAGTTGGATTATAGATCTGGGATTTTTTTTGCAGATCTTTATGATTATTGTTTTACTCGAACATAGTTGTTTGTTGTTTTTCAGTAATAGGATATTTTTTTTTTTATTTTTAAGGAGCTTTTAGAAGCTTTTAAAAAAAGCTCATGCTCAGTAAAAAGCTTTGTTGGTTGAAAGAGCTTCAAACTTTTAGGTTAGCAGCTTGAAACTTTTGGTTAAACGCTATCGTGCAACCTTTTTATTGATACATCTACTTGTTACCGTTCTTTTACCTTTTCTTCGTCAACAAAGAATTATAACTGCTTCAAGAACTAGTTTTTTATTGGATTAATTTTAAAACAATTAAAATAGTGTTGTAGGTGCATAACATGAATATAAGATTTTATTAATTATGAGATTTATCTAAAAAAAGGGTGCTATACATTTTTTTACGACGTTGTAGATTTTTTAATGGGTGGTTATTATCAGATTTATTTAAAAAAAGGGTGCTGTGAATATTTTTACTGTAGATTTTTTAATGGGTGGTTCTGTATAAAAACATAGTGTTATATTTTTGATATATTTTTTTATTAATTATCAGATTTATTTAAAGTGTTATTTTTTATAAAAAAGGTGGTTTTGTATAAAAAAAACATTACAGTAAAAAAAGTTTTATGGTGTTGTAAATTTTTTAATGGTGTTGTATTAACCAAGTTCTAGAAGTATATATATTTTCATAAACTTTCTAAGAATTTGGTCATCAGTGGCCACCGGTTCTAGAGTAAGTTGATGCTTTAGTTTTTTTTAGGTTTACATAAGAGGGTTTGATTGGCTTACTTTGGTTCTTTTCAGGGTGCACGTCTGCGTTTGCCACTTTTTTTTCGGATGAAGATGATCAAGGATTGGTATGTTTTTGGAGAAGGGTAACCTAGAAGTTGTAAGAAAACAAAATCCGTAGTCGGAGTTTGCCGTTTTTTCCCGCACAAAGATGATGAAGATCAAGTTCAGAGATCGTGGCACGGCGAAATGGAGATAACTGATCAAGACGGTGATTCAAGTAACCGGAAACAAATCAACTTAGCGCAGATAAATAATGAGATCCGATCGCTCGGGTTTCTTTGGCTGAGAAATCGGTCAAGGCTGCCAGAGTTTTCGTGGGAAAATTGGTGCGAGTTGATGTGCATTGTATGGGCGTATGATTATGTAATCTTCTTGTGGATGTAAGCATGTACCCGTGTTAACAGTTTTGGTTAACCGGGTTTATCTTAATAAAATTTTAGTTTGCCGTTAAAAAATGGTCATGTAAAAAATACGTCTATGTAATTCTGGGGTTTAGTGTTATATAAAAGGCATGTTATTTTTTATGTTTAGTTTTTTTATTGTTTTTGGAAGAGAAATTGGATTTTGATGTTGATGTGTATATTCTTGAAAAGTAAAAAAAGAGTATTTTTACCTTTCTACCCTTCCTGTACCCATTGGGAATTAAAAAAAGGAAAAGCCAACACAATCAATTGATGAATTGAGCCATTGATCAAAATTGATCAATGGTAACCTTAGTTCCTTAGTTCTTGTATAAATATTGTGGTTTCTATTTTGACCATTCCATATATATATATATATATATATATATATAATTAGGATCATGTGAGAAACACAAAGCTAATTGGAAACTTGTGAAGCATTCTAGACCACACATTTTCCTAAAGCTTTTCGTAATATAAACATATGTATAGTTTAAAATTGAAAAAAATATATATATATATTATATATATATATATATATATATTGAATTATACACATCTGTATATACTCAATTTTAAATTATACATATGTGTATATTACAAAAGCTTGGAAAAATGTGTGGTCCTAAAATGCTTCTCAAGTTTCTCAAATATGGTGGACTTCTCTTAGGTTCCCTACCCTATATATATATATATATATATATATATATATATATATATATTATATGGAGAGGATCATGAGAAAACTAAATTTAAATGAGAAAACTAGAAAACTAACTAAAAAAAAAAAGCATACAAAACATACAAATTTTTTTTACAATTTTTTATAAAAAATCGTTCCATATTACGTATAAAAAAACTTTTTTTAAAAAAAAAACTTGTACTGCACATGTACAATATATATGTACTACACATGTGCATTATATGTATATGTTGCACATGTGCATTATATGTTTTTTTTATATTTTAAATTTTTTTTATATAATATATATAGCGAATTTTTATTAAAAAATAAAAAAATGATATGTTTTTTTTGACTTTTTATTAGTTTTTTGGTTTTTTCATGATCCATCCTTATTATATATATATATATATATATATATTCGTAAAGTAAATATTCTTTCCAATTATGATATATAGTCCAAAAATAATATTTTGTAATAATATTTATATATTTAGCAAAAAGTCGTTCGTTGACACGAACATTCTATCCACATATCATATACACGTACTCAGTATACATACATTCTTTTATATTCATCAAGCACTTAACCACGTAAACACATTTTATACGTATTCCACATTTGTATATACGTATACAGAACACTTGTCACGTAATATATATATATATATATATATATATAGATTTCATACAAGTTTGTAGTTCCGCTAAGTACGTTAAAATATATATATATTTACACACACGCACACACACACACATATATATGTGTGTGTGTGACACTCCACCCGAAAGGATACTTTTAAACACATTTGATATAGAAAATACTCATCTTATTGATATAAACGTATTGTACAAATGTTGGAAACTCAATTACAACATCTAATCCGACTAAGTCGAGTCTTGTGTAACAACACTTCCACCAGATCACACGGATCTGGGATACAATATTCCACCGGCCACACAAGTCCGGGATAATAGCTTGCACAAAACTAACCATCATTTCCTATGACACATGCTTAAAAGACGTCAACTAACTGGTGAGTTCATGAATATATGTAATTTATAAATCACATTAATTACTCATGACTTGCACCCGCCCATGTCATCATAACCCATTGTCACCACGTAACTTACATAACCATACAGTCAATGCCCACTACACCACAGGTGTAGTACTGACAAATCCTGCTGTAGCGGCACGTATGTTGATGCATTTTGTGTTCGTCACTTGTCAATAGGCTAGATTGAGCGTATGTTGAATTTGTATAGGTTAGAATCGAACACACGACCAAAATACGGAGCGTATAGTGAAAATGGGAACAAGTTCGCTCGAACTTGTCATGGGATGGAAAAGTTCGCCCGAACTTGTCATGTGATGAACAAGTTCGCCCGAACTTGACCATCGGGCGAACTTGTTGGTCTATATAAAAGTGTGTGTTCATTTGTTGTTTAAGTTTTTGCAATCCCTAGGGGAGGTGCTGCCGGATTCTCTCCAGGAACTCAGATAGCCTGACAATATGTATACTCTTTCGGTATGAATGAAGTTATGACTTCCGCTGATTTGTTTCTACTCCTTTCTTAATACATTCTACCGAATCGGTTACGTTTACGCACTAACTTCTGTCTGGAACGCCTGATCACGGACCTACAATTGTATCAGAGCTACGGTTATCACCTACGCTCATGAATTTGGACATTTATGGATATTAGGAGGGGTTTTAGACGTAAATCATCAAAATAACATACAATCACGAAAAAAGTTAATTAATGGATAGGATTGTTAGAAAACCATTTTCGACCAGATCTATGGTGGAATCATCTCGAAATTCGAAGAAATAAAGATTCTGGATCGAAAAATGTATAAAAAGGCTTTTTTGGAAGCTAACTTCGCCCGAACTTGGTGTTGGACCGTCCCAAGTTGCGACCGTAACTTGTTGTTGGCTGACCAAGTTCGCGAAGTTGATGTTGAGTGTACAAGTTCGGCCGAACTTGTACATGGAGCCCCCCCCCCCCCCAAAAAAAAAGGCATGGAAAAATTTTGTTGATCGTTTTGATGAGACGAGTGTCCAGAAAAAAATTGTTGATAGAAATTTTTTCAAGATTTTAACGTCCGATTCAGCATGTTCGGAGACACCATCTAGAGCTTCAGAGTACAGATTTGGTGATATGGTCACAAAATTTTGAAGATAACAAGAAGTCATTGATAACGGTGCATACATTGATCATATGGTGTTGTGGCTAGTAATGGGCCTAAACGTTAAATCCGCATTTGTTAAATACTGAAAGTTCCGGATTTGAGGGGGAATTTCAGTATAGTCAGAATTTGCAAAAATGAGGGGGAATAAAAATTTTACGATATATGAAGATTCTGACATTTTTGAAATTCGTGACTGCTGCAACAGTATCTGGGTGGTTACCGATTGCAGATTATCGAGAAATGCAGAGGCTTGAGATTCATTGGGTATTTCAAATTGATGTCTAGTTTGAAAGCGGGTGGTTACATAACTGAGTTTGGAGTAGTTGTTTATCAGATTCTGAGGTCATGGTTGTGGATTGACACCTGAGTCGTGCGTATGGTTTGGAAGCACATACGTCTGCCTATCTTTAACTCTGCTTTGCACATGAATTTTTGACTGGACTAATAGCCAGGAGGTAAGGATGCTCTGTAGTTTCAGTTGCCCCGGATTGTACGCTGGTACCATGATTAAAGAAGATGATTTATAGGATCGGATCTTTCAGACAAAGCTATGTACCAGTTGTTGACAAAAGTGGCTATACATATGGGATTCCGTGATCACAGGAAGTTCCTATTTTTCAGACCATGATAAAGATTGATGCTTAAGGGTTAGAGTCCTGATCTCCGGTGAAGGGGTAGTTAGCTGGATTAGCAGTCATCAATACCAGTGAGGAACTGAGGACGTTCAAAACGTTCAGTGATGATCTTAGGAATTAATGACTAGCTCCGTGGATCGGATAGTTTCAAAATTACCAAGGAGATCTGAAGTTATTCAAGATATAACTGATGATAGCCTTTGGTGGCCATTATTTTTAGTCTTCAACCAGATGAATCATTCTTCTCTTTGGACTAACCGCCGTTAGATGACGATGTTTGTTGATTAAGTTGTGCTGGTCTACCAGAGATAGCTATATATCTGGCATTGTGACTGAAGAAGAAGAATGTGATTCTGATTACGGACGTGTGTTTCTCAGATTCGATGCATTACCAGATTGTCTGTTTTTCGATGAAGATTTGCTGATTGAGCAAATTACCGATTTTCTAATCAATCTTTCAGGAGTATGCGTAACTGCGATTACAAAAATCAGGATTTCAGATTTTCGAGGGTATTCGTTGATTTGAAGTTTTCCGGTGCGGTGATTCGAAGTTTCTATCAATTACCGGTTGAGTTTTTGATACTTTAAGATTGTGCGGAATAAACTCTCGTTGCTCAGTGCTTATTCAAAAACTGAACTCGGATGTGGTTAATGTCGAAATAGAGAAGCTGCTGCATTGATTAGCTTCGAGTTGGTGGTTATTCGAGAAAATTTGCCAGTCAAGTAAATCAGAGGAGGTCGGAAACCATGCAACCAAATATCTGAACTGGAGTTTTTAGCGGAATTGAATGTTGATAATGCAAGCCCGGATCATCAATTAAGGGGGAATCTGTTGACGCGTTTCGACGATATCGGCAGACACCTTGATTGAAGTTGCAGAATATTCAAACTCGGCTCAGAGATTTGAAGATCAAGATCAAGCTTCGACAGTAACAAACAAAGGGGAATCTGTTGATGCATTTTGTGTTCGTCACTTGTCGAATAGGCTAGATTGAGCGTATGTTGAATATTGTATAGGTTAGAATCAAACACACGACCAAATTACGGAGCGTGTAGTGAATATGGGAACAAGTTCGCCCGAACTTGTCATGGGATGGACAAGTTCGCCCGAACTTGTCATGGGATGGACAAGTTCGCCCGAACTTGACCATCCACATTCCGGGCGAACTTGTTGGTCTATATAAAGGTGTGTGTTCATTTGTTGTTTAAGTTTTTGCAATCCCTCGGGGAGGTGCTGCCGGATTCTCTCCAGGAACTCCGACAGCCTAACAATATGTATACTCTTTCGGTATGAATGAAGTTATGACTTCCGCTGCATTCTGTTTCTACTCCTTTCTTAATAACATTCTACCGAATCGGTTATGTTTACGCACTAACTTCTGTCTGGAACCGCCTGATCACGGACCTACAACGTATAAGGGACCACAAATATCATGTATATGTCATGCTCAGGTTATATACATGCGTACAACAGTCATGCTATATTATTACAGTTTAAGACAAGCATGTTCACATTTGGAAAACATTCATAAAACTCACCTTTGCTCTTTAGATTTCTACTATAATCAATCTCACTTGGTTCCCTGGTCATGACCAGAACGATCTTAGATGCTACTCAAATAAGGAGTGGGTACTAACTAGTCATTAGCGAGGTTGGTTTTAGATAACCCTACCTAGTTTAAGCGTGGGTGATCAGTCCATGCCTTAATTAGAGTTAGGCCATGTGACAGCCTGGGATTTTCTTGTACCATTCTAACAAACTGAAATTTCGTGCGTTTGCATGCTTAACGCGTTTACTAAATTTTCAGGACGAAAATTCTTTCAACATGGGGATAATGTGACATCCTGGTTTTTCAGGTATTTTAAAGCGCAACTTTATCGTTATTTATTCCTACGCTAATTTAATTCGGAGAATTAATTACGCGCACGCTATAATTACGCTAACTTTAGTATTCGAGAATACACGATTTGAGAATTTTACAAGTCGTATCTGAATTACGTGCTACGTGTTATTAGACGTTTGTGGATTTATCGTGTCACGCTCTGATTACGTGATTTAATAGTTATAAACTTCGTGTCGCGCATAGATTGTCGAGTTGTAATATATGTAGTTATTTAACGATTTAATAAAAATAGCCGAACCGAACCGAGCTTGTGAAACGATTCGATTTCGTAACCAAACAAACCCAACCCGCACCCACACCCTTGCGGACCAAACCCAACCCACCACCCTCTCCCTCTCGGCCCAAAAACTAGCCCACACGCCCCCTCCCTTGGCCCCTTAGTTATGTAACGTATGTATGCATGGAGGTTCAAAAAAAAAGAGAATTTGCAAACCCTAGCTTCCTCTCCCCTCTCTTGTGTACGACGGCAGCAACAACCCCCCCTCCCTCTCTCTCGTTCGCGCAAGGCACCCCCCCAACCTCGATTTTGTGCAACACCAGTCTCCCTTGATCATCCCCGTACACGTGTGCTTCTCGGTATGCCTTAACTTTACATTTAGATGATGTTATATGCACTAGGGTTTACATGTTTCGCATGATTTTTGCATTGTGATGATTAGGAGTTGTGTAAAAAGTTGTCATATGCTCGAATCCTTGTGATATGAATGATATGCAATCTGATTTGGTCCGAAATCCTTGTGTTCGTGTATTAGGGTTACGGGTTTTATGCATGTAGGATGATTATTGATGAGTTTTGATGTTAGGATTGATGCATAGTGCGTTGTTGTTGAATCATTCACTGTTTACACGACTTGGTTCATGTGTTTTGGACATACAATCTGCTCATACATGTTACGACATATTCTCCTTGCTTGCGATGCGTTTATAGTGCCTAGAATCGTGCTTAATTAAGTATTCTTCTCTAAAAATAATGGCTATTTCGCACTGGGCTGCTGAAATCAGCCGAATTGTACGAGGTGTTTGGGACACCATAAAAGACTCTTAGTTACTTTTTAAAAGATAAACACAAATTTTACATGTATCTTTAAATTAAAATTGGTTTCGTATTTTTCGGATAAGTAAAACTATTTTTAAGGACGTTTATCGTAGAAGCGCGCAGAGCTGCATTTTTCTGCTGAAAATGCAGCCATTGTTTTCTGTCATAACCTGTAAACTGAAAAGACTTAAGTCACGAAATTTATACAGTAGATACTCCTATGTGTTCAGAGGAATCTCCAACTGAATTTCGTCAATCGGACAAACGAGTATTTTTAAATGATTTTTCTCGTGGACTACAGTCAGAAAGCGACGAATCTGACTGCAGCCTAGTAAATAAATTCTTATACATAAATTCTACAGTCTAATTGACACCTTCTGTAAAAAATTGGAATTTTTGAAGTGGAAACTATTTTATAAAAATTCCCGAAAACAGCCCAGTTATGAATGTACAAGCTGAAACATGATAACTTACATTTATGTGTATTTAAGTGTTGTATGTGCTATCATGTGTTTGTGACAAGTTGTTGGTCGCTATTTCGTATAGCGACACTTTGCATGCATGATTCTGGTTTTGAACTTGTCATTACATGTTTCGTATTGTGTGCTAGTTACGCGTAGGATTTTGTGTCAGTGTACGTTCACACACTAACTTTGAACCGGTTGACATGTGATTAGCGGTTCATCCTTTACTTCCTTTGCACTTATCTAACCGAGCAACTTAAGGTGAGTTCACGGCCCCTATTTCTTTAAACGTTTACAAAACACAGGGGGAGAAAACATGTACACGTTACAGTGATATATGGGTTGATTATATTACGGTACCGTAACGTCTTTCTATTTAAAACATGTACATGTTAGAGTGATGTATGGGTGGCATACATCACGGTACAGTAACGCCTTTCTATTTAGAGTTATGTTATACGGTTATGGTCACAAAGGAGCATATATCACATGTCAGTCACCTTAACACTTACGATGCCGTTAGTATTGGATTATAGCGAGGGATTTTTAGTAGTACTACTGGGCCCGACAAGCCCCACTCAAACTAGTCGCGCCAGTTAGACCGAACGTTGATGGTCACGAGTGTAGAATTTGCCTAACTTTTTAGCCATGGTTAGGTGATAGGCCTGGCACAACAGGGGCAGCAACGTCAGCTTCGGATCGAATATTTTGTTGACATGACCTAGGCTAGCTACCTAAACATATAACATGAACTGCTAAACTAATAATATTAATCTGATTCGGGTTGGATCAGGGTAACTTATGAGACACTGGTTTAGGGTTGAACCAGTGGGGAAACACTTATGTTTAAACTTGTGAACTAAAACCTGTGAACTCACTCATCATTATTGTTGACACTTGATTTTACATGTTTTCTTAGGTTGCTAAGGTAACACATATCAGAACTAGATGCATTTCGGAGTCGCATTGATTTCATCAAACTTTTAGAATCACTTTTAATTACATTAGCTATTATGGTTTTGTAATTGTTACGCTTCCGCAACTAAATTGTATAAACAGTATTTTCTCATGAATGAGCAAACAGGAAAATTTTTAAACTCATATAGTGGTCGTTAGTATGACTAATGACTGTGATCCTGGTTTGTCACGCGCCTCGTAGTAGAACTCCGTATGTGAATTTTGAGGGTGTGACAAGCCATCCAACACTACCTAGCTATGACTCTAAACCCTACTCCTAACATTATACATACTTACAATATCATATAATATATATTTAAGTAGCCTAATAAAAGTTACAAAATTAAAACATAATAAAACTAATATTAAACTTAGATGGATACTAACCTGACGTTGTATGCGAGAAGAACTTGAGAGTCGAGTAAGGTTTCTAACACCTTTTCTATTTATACACGACAACTTCACATGAGGGTTTCGTTTGGCCGACTTCAAGGGTCGATTTAATTTGAAAGAATCTTCCTTATGAAGATTTGCAATTGCATTTCACACTCACACGTGCACTTGTTATTATTATGTTATACTATTTTTATTACTATTATTATTATTATTATTGTTATTATTATTTTAAATAGTACTTTACAATACTAATCATTTGTCAAAACATCTAATATTTCAACTAACTATTTTGCTCATTCCTTACTCGTATACCAATATTTGTAATATAATTTTTATATACTTATTTTTGGTCTAAAACGGGGTGTTACAACTCTTCCCACCTTATAAAAATTTCGTCTGCGAAATGTAAATAAAGATGTGTGGGTATTTCAGTCTTATCTCATCTTCTTTTTCTCGCGTTTCTTCGGGTCATCTTCTTGCGTCCCAATTAACTCTCACTTAGAGGAAACTCTCGGTTCCTCAATTTCTTTACTTGTAGATCTACGATTTGAATTGGATGTTCTGTAAAGTTTAGTTTGTCTTTAATCTGGACCTCTTGCCATGGCATTTTAACTGACTCGTCTGATAGACATGTTTTTTTAAGTTGGACACGTGAAACGTGTCATGAATTCCTTATAGTTCTTCAGGTAGCTCTAACTTATAAGCTACTGGGCTGATTCTTTTGATAATTTTAAATGGCCCAATATATCATGGGTTCAGTTTTCCTTTCTTTCCTAAACGAATGATGCCTTTCCCAGGCGATACTTTGTCGCCAACTTGAAATTCCAAGGGTCTCCTACGTCTGTCAGCATAACTTTTTTTTTCTATCTCTAGCGTCTTCATTCATTCCTGGATATATATGATCTTATTTGTATTCTCTTAAATATTCTCCAGGCCCGTTAAAGGGTTTCTACCGATCTCTGGCCAATAGACCGGTGAACGGTATTTTTTTCCATATAATGCTTTAAAAGGGGCAGCCTTAATACTTGAATGGTAAATGTTGTTATAAGCAAATTCTATTTAGGGTAAGTGTTCATCCCGATTGCCACCAAAATCTATAACACGCGCCTAAGCATGTCTTCTAATGTTTAATGGTCATTTCACTTTGGCCTTTGAGGGTGATAAGTCGTACTTAAATTTACCTTGGTTTCCAGCTCCAGCTCCTTTTGGAACAGATCTAGATGTAAACCGGCCATCATGGTTTAAAATGATATAGATGGGTACACCCATGACGACTAACAATTTCCTTAACATGATTTCTTGCGAATTTATCCATCTTATGATTTTCTCGTATTGGCAATAAAGGGGCAGACTTAGTGAACGATCTACTATTACCCAAATAATATTGTGCCTATATTTGGTTTGTAGGAGTTTGGTGATAAAATCCATTGTTATTAACTCCTACCTCTATTCGGGAATTTTAGGTTGTTGTAACCATTCTTTCGGTGGTTTCTGGTGTTCAATTTATATCATTAAAAACAAGTGAGATACTTATCTACGCATCTGTTAATGGATTCTCTCATCCCTAGCCACCAGTAGTCGTTTCTTAATTCGTATACATTTTATTGCTACTTGGGTATACTATGATTTAAACTTATGGGTTTCCTCTGGTATCGTATCTTGCAATCTACCAATTAGGAATCCGTATCTGATTCTTGAATCTTAAGATGCTATCATGTCTAGGTCTTAATAGTTCTTATCTACCAACCATCTTTCCTTCTTATTGTGGTTTTCATCAAGGTTTCTTGTTCAACATTCATAATATGGTCTAAGAGGTTTATCTTAACATCAATTCTAGATGTACGCATTATTATTGACCGGGTTCTTTCTTTTAACTGAGTGAATCCACTACCACATTTTCCTTACAATCTCAGTTCAGGAGATCCAAGAATACTACATGTGTGTTGGCCTATCTGAATGGCATCATTAAGAACTCATAGTGATTGTAACTTGTCCTTAAAGTTGTATTAGGTATGTCCTGATGTGTCACTCTTACTTGGTGATGAGCGAAAACTAAGTCAATCTTAAAAACATGGCTCACTCCTTGTAGCTGATCAAAGAGATCATTGATCCTTAGTAATGGGTATTTATTCTTTATTTATTCAAGTGTCTATAATCATGCATCGCTTCATAATTTTCTATAATTAGAGTATTAGAGTTCCTTAGGGTGATAAGCTTGGCTAGATATATCCCTTTTGTCAAGTAGTTCCTTGAATGCTTTTTTTAGCTTTTGAATCTCAGTTGGGATATTGGTATCGTGATTTAGTAATTGGAGTCGTTGCAGGGACTAGGTCTATTTGAAACTCAAGTTGTCCATGAGGCGGCAATCACGAAAGTTTGTCTAGATGTACCTTAGGGTATTCATGAACTATGGGCACATTTTTAGTCTTCACCTCTCCACAATGTTTATGATATAAGCTATTAACGCAATGTATATTTTTCTTAACACTGAGTCACGATGATGATGTTCCTCAACTTTTATGTTTTGTCTCCAATTATGACTATTTTCTTGCCATTGGGCAATCTAAGTTGTACTATTTTTTTTTCTGACTACAGCTTCTGCTTGATAGGGGCTAACTAGTCCATTCCTACGACTACATCAAATTCTCTAAGTTCCATAGATATCATGTGTATAGGAATCGGGTGATCCGTTCAAGCTTATCGTACAATTCATACTGATTTGAACTATCTCCTTCTGATTCCATCAACCGTTTTGACTATAAATGTATGGCATAGATCCTAGGATTCTTGATTCAAATAAGGTCTAAAAATAATTGATACTAAACTTCGGTTCTCACCATCTTTCTCGGTTTCAAAGAGTTTCTTTGGGGCTCTAACTTTTATAAACGTTCATATTTCCGATGGTAGACTCCACATGAATCAATTCATCATATTTTCCTCACCAGGTGAGGAACAAGTCTAGCTATTTCATTAAACTTCCTGACATACTCAATGTATTTGTTGTTTCCCAATTGTAATTTGAAGATTTTATCTCTAAATGTTCTATCTCACTTAAAGACCTAATTTTTTTATGATAGAACTTGATGAAGTTTTCGTAACCTCTTTGCTTGGCAGTGTCTTTTCCTTTGGTTTGTACTATAATATTCCACTAATATAATGCTTCAAACTAAAACAAGTGCACTGTGAATCGAACCTTATGCTTTCGGCGCGATCATGAATGTCTAAGATAAATTCCATTCAATTCGGCGCGATCATGAATGTCTAAGACAAATTCCATTCAACTTAAATACTATTGTGCCTTTATCGCTTCCTTCTTGCCATCAAAGGAAAGAGGGTTACATGACTTGAAGGGTATGTAAGTACAGTCCTTGTACTTACTTTTCCCTTTCTTTGTTTACAATATTAGTTCCTTCTGGTTTCTCCATAGTAGTTCTCTGTTGAGTGAAAACCATAATCTTAGCTACCTCGAGGCAATCCTTTTAACTGCTTCTCTGCCTAACAATACTTTCACGCTTTATGGGTCCTTACATTATGGGATTGTGTTTTGTAGTAATAAGACCCTCACTTGCATTGTTAACAATGTGTCCACTTTGTTTTCAAACATGTTTTTAAAAGATACCTTGTTAAGTTAGTACATATGCTACTTTCCTTCTATAATGTATTAGAATGTATACTAGGCTTTTTAGAAATATTTGACCGCGTCATACACAATAGCCTTCGCTCTTTGTATTGGTATTATGGTTCAAGGATATGGCCACATCACATATCATAGCATGTGTTCTCAGCTTAGCCATCATGGTTCAGCAACGTTATACACATTTGTATGCTCTTAGTTTAGCATAACTTAAGTGCACAACCCCGTCATATAACACTATGTATATTCTTAGTTTAGTCTTCACTCTATGCATATATGTACTTAAGAAATTTAAGTTTTAGGAAAACTCTCACGTTCACGTTGGCTCAATGTCAATGACTTAACGATCATTCCACTTAGTCAAGTAGAATCTAGTTGTCACGACCTATGACAATATTTTAGCAACCCTTCTGTTAAGCCTTGTTATTACTTGGAAATTTCATCCTAGCAATCAAGCATAAATATTCCATTATTCATCAACAACAATTACATACATTTTTAAACAATGTTCACATAGTACAACATGTTTTCCAATTCTACACACAAAAACAGAAACCTACTTTCTCCCTGTACTCTGGCCTAATCTAGTTCTTGCTAAAGTATCTTGTTTTGTGCTTCTATATTTGCTAACCTTGGTTTTTAGCTTCTAACTCGGCCATTCTAAATCACATAAATCTTTTCTTCTACTTTTTTTTCAAGGTAGACATCCCATCTTACTAGGAGTACGGATAGTTATAGGGCCATCAGAGTTTGTTTGTATCGTCCAAAATGGTTCAAGTTCAGGGGTTCTGGTGGGGGTAGAATTATCTCTCTAGGAGGAGCACGGATCAGGGACTTAAATGGTTCATTTGAATTTTATTTAACTTCATATATGATATATGCCATAAGACGTGCCCTTTCTAAGCATCCTAACTCGTAAAGGACATGATGTATGGTTAATTGTTGTTGATGGTGGTGGGTGCAGAGTGATAATAATGAGGGTTCATAAGCTATTATTGTCATTATAAGTATTACTTATGATTTTGCATCCTTAGTAGGTTGATACTCAAATTCATATACTACTTGTGAATCAAATCAATTGGAGTCTTCTTACGTTTAAAGTCAGGTCCTTTGCCTACCTTTGGCATCCTTATTTGTAAATTACTTATAAGAGTATACAACTTTTTTTAGGCAAGCCTAATCTCAAAGGTTGAAGCCTAGATATCCCTACCGAATACCTAATTCGCTAAAACCTTTGGCTCTGATACCAACTATGACACTCCACCCGATAAGGATGCTTTATAACACAGTTGATATAGAAAATACTTATCTTATTGATAATAAACGTATTGTACAAATATTGGAAACTCAATTACAACATCTAATCCGACTAAGTCGAGTCTGGTGTAACAACACTTCCACCAGATCACACGGATCTGGGATACAATATTCCACCGGCCACACAAGTCCGAGATAATAGCTTGCACAAAACTAACCATCATTTCCTGTGACACATGCTTAAGAGACGTCAGCTAACTGGTGAGTTCATGAATATACATAATTTATAAATCACATTAGTTACTCATGACTTGTACCCGCTCATGTCATCATAACCCAACGTCACCACGTAACTTACATAACCATACAGTCAATGCCCACTACACCACAGGTGTAGTACCGACAAATCCTGTACGTATAGCATGTGTATGTCATGCTCAGGTTATATACATGCGTACAACAGTCATGCTATATTATTACAGTTTAGGACAAGCATATTCACATTTGGAAAACATTCATAAAACTCACTTTTGCTCTTTAGCTTTCTACTATAATCAATCTCACTTGGTTTCCTGGTCCTGACCAGAACGATCTTAGATGCTACTCAAATAAGGAGTGGGTACTAACTATTCATTCGCGAGGTTGGTTTTAGATAACCCTACCTAGTTTAAGCGTGGGTGATCAGTCCATGCCTAAATTAGAGTTAGGCCATCCAACACCTACCCTAACTATGACTTTAAACCCTACTCCTAACGTTCTACATACTTACAATATCATATAATATATATTTAAGTAGCCTAATAAAAGTTACAATATTAAAACATAATAAAATTAATATTAAACTTAGATGGATACTAACCTGACGTTGTATGCGAGAAGAACTTGAGAGTCTGAGTAAGGTTTCTAACACCTTTTCTATTTATACACAACAACTTCACATGAGGGTTTCGTTTGGCCGGCTTCAAGGGTCGGTTTAATTTGAAAGACTCTTCCTATGAAGATTTGCAATTGCATTTCACACTCACACGTGCACTTGTTATTATTATGTTATACTATTTTTGTTACTATTATGTTATATACATATATATTCTTAACACTCAAACACTTAGCTAATTAACCAATTTTCATCCTCAATCGTCAACTCGTAAATTATTTCTCAAGACGACTTAGTAACCATTTTCCGTAAAATATATTTCGTAATAAAAATATATTTTTATTTACTACCCGAAGATATATATATTCTTATTTTTATCCAAATACGTACATTTCATCACCCGTAAATCATATTATGTCAAATGTCAACTTTATCACCAAGTATAATACTCACTTTAGTAAATTCTTTTTACCATTTTTATTAAGTTAAACTATATTTTGTAATAAATATATTAACATATAAAAAATGCTTAATCCATATTTATCACCTTCCAAACTCTAAGATACCAAATTTAATGTTAAAATATATTTATCTTATATTTAATATTTTAGCCAAAATCTACATCGTCAACCATCATCAATAAACTCTATAATAGACACATATACCCGTTTACAATATATTAACTTATCAATTAACATATTAACCGCTAATCAACCTCAAACATCGTCAAACAAGTTCCATAACCACCTACACCAACTTAAACTTTATTTCTAACACAAACTCCCCATTTTTTTATATAATCACCATATTAACCTATTTAACTTTCATACAAGATCATTATGCTCCAACATAAACATACAAGTGCTTATACTTCACACAACAAACAACAATCACATGCACCTCTATATATAACCTACGGCTACATACACACTCTTATATATTTAAAAAAAAAACTCCATTTTATCCAAGGGTTTACTTGATTTAAAAAAACATTTTTTTAACATCCCACTTTGGTGAACTTTCTTGTGTAAGTGAACACATAAAAAAACAAAAAAAATATGTAAAAATCAACCAAATATAAGGATCATACCACAAGCAAAATGCCACAAAATGGATGGATGGAAGTTTGTAAGTTAACGTGTAGCTCCAAGACTCCTCCTAAATCTTCTAACACCTTAACTTATATAGTGTGTATCTATAGTGTTTTAGTGAAAAAAAAAATAAGAGTTTAGGTTTAGTGCTTGAGCCTTATGGAAGAGAGAAAAGGGAAAAGCTTGGTTGTTTGAATGTGTGAAATAAAGTGGATAAGGTTCATTTCCATTTTGTCTTTCAACAAACTATTTAAACATGATGAGGCACACTTCTATGACCCAAGTCAATAGTAATACTCCAAAGAAATAGGAGTATGGTGGATTATCAGGTACACTGTAAAAGATGTTGGCACGGTTCTAATATGCATGGGACTTTTAAAATTCATGGCATTATTATACGTTTTGTGTAAATAATAGATCAAACTTATTATAGATAAGAAGGTATTGTATTCTTTCGGTCTGTCGCGTAAAGGTTAGTTCAGTTACGTTTTAACAATTATACTAGTGATTTATCACTAAACTGTGAATTTGTAAGTGGATATTTGTGTGGTTTAGTAATGCTTGCTTCAAACTTGCTAGTAACTAGATAAAAAAATTCCACCAAATGTAAATAAAACATATGTTGCAAGTTTGGAGACATCCTCGCATTAAAGAATGTGACAACTGGCAAATTTTCAGGTTAATCCGTACGACCTAATCACTATTTTTTTATTACATTACATGCTCTTAGACTTAGTTATATGATTAATTGAGTCCATAACGTCTAGCAATGTCCAGTAACTGCATGGGTTCGCATTTGATGTCGTTTGGGTATTGTCTTATCGTTGTAGCGATAATATATATATATAATATATATATATATATATAAGATATTTTTATATATTATCAAAGTAGATGGTTTTTAATCGATGTAAGACTTTTCGTACCGACTGCTTTGAACCTTTAGGGCTGTTTAAAGGTGGTTGACAGATTGGTATCAGAGCCTTGATTATAGCGAACTAGGATTCAGTCTCGAGTCTATACTATAATCTCATCTCTAGGGTGCTCGCACGAAACGTTTTCACTTGCATCAAATGCTTTTAATGCATTGCATTTCATACATGAGTTGGTCTGGTATAGACGAGTTTCATGGTTGTTCTATGTGGTATATAATGGTTTCATGGTTTTGTCTAGGTGGTATAGACGGGTTTAATGGTTTTGTCTATGTGGTATAGACGGGTTTCATGGGTTTGTCCATATGGTATAGGCGGGTGTCATGGTTTTAGTCTACATGGAATAGACAGGTTGGTTGGATTATGAGGTTTATGTGATTAAAACATATAATTTTTATGTATATAAATATATATGTTTCGTACGGATTATTTTGCCACCTCATGATGCCTTCGTCATCGAACCCTATGGTTATTCTTGACTCGGATTATGAGTATGTTAACCTCGTGTTCGATGATGGGCTTACGGTGGACGCGGTTCTTAAGTCGGACCCTAAGCTTGATTTTCTAAGAGATGACAGATTTCCCCTCTCATGCGGAGATAAATGACTTCGGTAATGGCGATGAGGTTGAGGTTATAACCGTGGTGGCGACGTCTTTTTGATATGGAGATTGTTCCCAATGTTCTAATGGTGAGGATGGTATCCTCCATTTGATTATTGACTGTGATGTAGCCATCGTGACGGTGCCCCTCTAGTTCTTCTTAGTATGAATTCGCTCTACTCTAGTTTCATATGAGACTGTGCCCTCCCACGAGTTGGGGCAATGGGTGTTAGCGTGTGGGCCATCACATAAGTCCCTTCTGTGTTGAAAGTAGGCGAGTCGTCATGTCTTCTCTCTTGCTGATCGTTTTGTTTTGAATGAGAGAACGCTTGGATGACCATGCAAGGATTATTATTATTATTATTACGGGTGCACACGTAATCATAACTTGCGGTGCATGAGAATCTTTGCAGACTTTGCGGGTCAAACAAAGGATCATTATCTGCTCGAACTTTTTAAGTTATTACTTGAGATTCAATTTACAGTTGGTAGAACACTAACTAGGGTGAGCACCATAACAACCTAAAATGTGGGAAATCTACCCTTGTTTGTTAAGGTGCCTAGAATTCTATCTATAGTCCAGTCATTTGAGACTTCGTAGCTATGTGAACGTAATAATTTGCCATCAAGAGGGAATTTCACCTCAACGTTTTGGGATTCTTGTACTTGGGATAGTTCCCTGGTAAGTATAGTACATTACCTCGTCCATTGGGGTTGTGATAATAAACCCCATCATTTGGGATTCGTTTCATATCAAGGGTAGAATTAGATGAGCCGTGTTGTAACTCTCTTATCGCATTTTATCCAGCATCTACAACGATTCTAGTAATCTGTTGGAGTTCGTGGAGCTCAAGCATTATTGATTTATTCATCGCATGGGTTAGTACAGTGAAGGATTTCCTTGTTTAGGACGATCGAGGTCTAAAGACTACGGAATACATGTTGGGAGAACGGTTGGGACCACATGGTGTTCCCTTCCCACTGGGTTGTTGTTTCGTTTTTGTGTACTGTTGATACCCGGAAGATGCACTATGCCTTGAGGTTGCAGTTGTTCATCTAATGGATTGTTGGGGTTGAGGTTGTCCATGTTTTGGTTATCCTTGTTAAGGATGTCGAATATAATAATTACTCTCACCGTAGATTGTTTTTCTCGTTTGTGACATTCTTGTACTCGGGGTTGTTTCGGTTATGACCAGCGATGTGATTTTGGGGTTTCTACGATCAGTTGTATTCTTAATCCTTAGGTGCATGGTTGACTGTGTGTGTGTATATATATATATATAGATGGGTTAAAATGAGAACCACCACGAGTTGCGAGTGTGACATCCCGGTTTTTCGGACAACTTAAACGCAATACTTGTCGAATAAATTATGTGCTACGTATTAAACGTTTATAAGTTGGTGTGTTATTATGTGAAATCCGAGTTCGTGTTTTATGTTAGTTATAATGTATAGACGTAATAAAAAAACAAATGAATCAAGCCAAACCGCGAGACGAGCCGGTCTCTTTTCTTGCGACTCAAGGAACCAAGACTAGGAGTGAACCAAGTTTAAACCCAAACCATGTCGCGAGCAAACAACACAAACCGACCCAAGCCCTCGGCCGCGAGACACCAAACCGTAACCTCCTTATCTCTTTGCGCTATATATACAAACACACATGCATGTTGCTTCACAAAAACAAAAACACAAGAAACCCTAGTGAGAAAGAAGCCGACGGCAGCCCTTGTTCATCTCTTCGACCGCAAACAGCCTTCCGCTTGTTCCATTGATCGCGAGCAGCCTCTTCCTTCTTCATATCGATCGAGAGCAGCCCACTTGTTCACTTCCTCGATCACAAACAGCCTACTCCTTCTTCCCGGTCGCGAACAACACTTCCTTCTCGGTTACGGATCTTCTCGGTCGCAATTATCTTTGATCATCGGTTCCTCATCTCACTCACGGTTCGTTTACCTTATCATTAAAGATTAGAATTTATCATTTGTTACAAGATCATATTCGGATATATGTGTTTGAATGAAGTGATTGTGTTGTTTTCGGATTATATGTTTGAATGCAAGGTTATGTTAGCCGATTTGTTAATAATGTTTGCAAGTGATGTTTGTTCGAAATCTGAAAATCATAGGCTGTGTTTGTTTATAAAAACTAGAGATGTTGATTAGGGTTTGCATGGATATGATATATGTATTGATCTATGATGGGAAAAATCAGTTCTTGATCGCCTAGGTTCATTGTATCGACGGTTATTGCGAATTAATTGTGATAAAATGCTGAAACAGTTTGCTGAATGATAGTTACAGCCGACTTCAACTGGCTGTAACTCGGTCGTTAGTTGTCGAAAAACGGATTTTCCTGAAGTTTAAAACGTAGAGATTTGAATAACGAATCTAATGGCGCTGGATTCATATTTTTCTGAAGTCGTTTGATATTTTTAAGTGGCCAATTAAGTTCAGTAACTAAAGCTGTGAAAATCCTGAAATTTTGTTAGTTGTTTATCGAGTTGGATTTTATAATCTGTAGGGAGTCGAATCATGAAATTTGTACAGCAACTAGGTATGGAAATTTCCGGGCAACTCCCACTGGAATTTTGTTAATTGGACGATCAGTGATTTTTAAATAAATTCTTCCGTGGACTGCAGTCAGAAAGCGACGAATCTGACTGCAGCCTAGTATATTAATATTTATGGTTAATTGGTAAAGAATTAGGACTTGAAAATTTTATAAAAATTTCTACAATATAGTTGTCACCTGCTGTAAAATAATTGGAATTTTTGGAACGTTGGAACTATTTTATAAAAATCCTAGAAAACAGCTGAATTATGAGTATGTAAGCTGAAATTTGATAACTTGTGATTGTGTGCACCAAAGTGTTGCATGGATTGGATTATGTTCATGATAAATTGTTTTGATTACTATGTTCACATGAGGATACTTGCATGCATGTTTGAGTGTTAGGTATTTTGTTGTGTGTATCACTTTGTGCGTAAATTACGTGTAGAATTTGTATTGGTGTGTTCACACACTGACTTGAAATCAATTGGTTTGTTAGGACGCAATTAGCGGTCCCATCCCTTACAACTTCTTTGCTACACTAACCGAGCAACTAAAGGTGAGTTCACGGCCCCTAACTTTATCCGGTTTTTAAACAACAGGGGGAGAAACATGTATACACTCTTCAAACTCAATCTCTTTACGTTATACGAAATTAACGTCACATAACTATTCGGTAACTAAGTTGATGTTAATGTAATGTTATGGTCACTAAGCAGCTATATCACTTAAGTCCTCGTCAATCTCTCGGATCGTTAGTATTGGGTTTTAATAGCGGGGGAATTATAAGTAGTACTACTGGGCCCGACAAGCCCCATCCGAGCTAGTCGCGCTAGCCGACCGGGTATGGTCAACGGGTGAATAATTTGGCCTAACTTCGCCATGGTCAGTGATAGGCCTGGCAACACGGAGGCACAACAGTCAGCTTCGATCGCGAACACTTACGTGACATAACTTTAGGCTAGCTACCTATATATGTTAACATTGAACTTAATTACGAATCAACATTATTATTCCGGGTTAGGAATAACGGAACAAACAACAATATTATTCCGGGTTTGGAATAATGGAACCATCAGCAATATTATCCCAGGTTAGGGATAATGGAACCAACAACATTATTATTCCGGGTTGGGAATAATGGAACTAGTCGTTATCCCGGGTTAGGGATAACGGGGGAAACAAACTCATAACCGAACAAACGAATTTATGAAAACCTGTGAACTCACTCATCTTTAATGTTGACACTTGTTTCTTTACATGTTTCTCAGGACGCTAGGAGCTCTAGGTGCACTCACTTGCATTGATCAAGACATCTTTTATCGAGTCTCATTTACAAACATTGTTTTGGGTTTTTCTTTGGTTTTGGCGTTTATGTTGGCGCCCGTTCCTTTACTTTAC
This sequence comes from Scalesia atractyloides, assembly GCA_947069175.1. NCBI lineage: Eukaryota > Viridiplantae > Streptophyta > Magnoliopsida > Asterales > Asteraceae > Scalesia > Scalesia atractyloides. The sequence continues at coordinate 23,433,739 of CAMTDV010000009.1, forward strand.
TTTATGCTTCCGCTCAACTTTAAAAACTAATGCTTCCGCTAAACATTGGTAACTAATTAAGACAATATAAAATCTACGACAAATGATTTTAGAAAACGTATTATCAAATCATATAGAGTCGTTCGACGTACTAGTGTTTCAGATTCTGGTGGTTTGTTCACACGCCTCGCGGTAAAACTCCGCAAGTGGAAATTGAGGTGTGACAGATTGGTATCAGAGCCACTAGCTATAGAGAACCAGGTTTGCATTAAAAGTAGACCTAAACTATAGCTGATTACACGACACTAGACGTAGTTTGGCACCAAACTGATTATATCCTATTATGTGATATACCACAACTGTGCTATGTGAAATGTGAATGCATAATAAGGAATGAAAACAACTCGTAACTAACTACACAACCTAGCAGGCAATGTCATCATCATCATCGTCATCATCATCCGACAAACTTACGCCACCAAGGGCGCCAGGAAAGGCACCTATGGTGGAACCCTTACCATCTTATGGCGTGGAGACACGCTCAGCTGCGAGGAAAAGGCTCGCTCTGGGGGAGGAGTCGTCATCACGTCCAAACATCGCTGTGCCGGTCGAACCGGTTAACTCTGTAGAAGTAGGGAATGACCTACTTAGAAATATGATACAGAAACAACAAGAACAATTAGAAAGAATGCAGGAAACCATCCTAGCACAGGGATGGATGATCCGACAACTGACAGGTAAAACTGGCTCGCTCGAGGAAGAGCAACATACGAGTAAGATAGCTCGTAACACTTTAGCCAGAGATCTGCGTGCTGAGCAGATAAGAGCCGACTGGCTCGAAGACAGAGTCCTGGAATCTAGTTGGAGAATTCAGGAGCTAGAGCAAAATCAAGGACCTGCACCAGCACCGGCCCCTCCAGTGCCGGTAGAGGAGGATCCGGAAGAGGATCCAGAGGAGGACCCTGAAGAGGATCCAGAAGAGGATCCAGAGGAGGACCCAGAGGAGGATCCAGAGGAGGATCCGGAGGAGGACCCAGCTGTAGAAGCCGGAAATGCCGCGCAGGATGACGGCAACGATAGTGATCTGGGGGATGGAGACGTAGACGACTAACACGTCTCGCTTATTTTATTTACTTTCCTTCAGTCTATTTATTTTCCCACATGTGTTTAAACTTGAGACTTTATAGTGAATTCATATGTTTGGTTGGTACTTTGTAAGACGTTGAAACTTCATTTAATCAAGTATTTCTTTTGACTATTTAATAAGTTTGAGTTGACATAACTTGAGAATTATTTAAGTACGAGTAGGATAACTATATTGGATATATAGACTTATCGAGGTGTGTTTATGTTGTTTTTCGAAGATCTAAATGGCAACTGGACGACGTGGAAACCTTAACATGACGCCCGAAGAACTAGCTGCAATGATTCAAGAGCACGTAAACACGGCTCTAGCGGGTGTTCAGAACCAACCAGCAGGAGGGGACTTTAACCCCTACAAGATGTTCCTTGATGCGAAACCAAGCAAATTCTCGGGGGCAGAAGGACCCATTGGACTGGTCCGCTGGATCGAAAAATCTGAATCAGTATTTGAAATGTGCAACTGTCTAGAGGCCAACAAGGTTAAGTATGCAGCCTCAACACTGGAAGATGGGGCACTAACTTGGTGGAATGCACAAGTCCAAACGCGTGGACTTATTGCTGCAAATGCAATGGCCTGGGCCGAGTTTAAGGCCCTAATCAAAGAGGAGTACTGTCCGCGAGACAGAGTGCAACAGTTGGAGCAAACATTATGGAACCACAAGATGGTGGGATCTGAAATAGAGGCGTACACAGCAAAACATCATGACTTGGTATTTCTATGTCCCGATCTGGCCAACACTGTGGAGAAACGACTCGAGTTTTGCCTTGGGGGTCTGGTTCCGGAGATTCAGGGTATGGTAATGGCTAGTAACCCTGCAACTGAACATCAAGCAATCCGGTTGGTGCACAAACTCACCGATAAGGCGGTGGAACAAAAGAAGTTGCCAGCTCGGGGTACAACTGAAGTTGCCCCTGATAATAAAAGAAAGTTTGAAGACTCGTCTGTTCGACAGTCTTCGTCGTCCCAGCCACAGCAGGGGAACCAGAAACGGTTCAATCATTACAACAGCCACCGGGGTCACCAAAATCAGCCCGCGAACAACAACAACAACCAGAACGCAAGCGGCTGTGTAGGTCGAAAGCCGCAGTGCAATCGCTGTAATCTTCATCATTTCGGCCCTTGTGCCGGAAATCGCTGCCAACGATGTGGCAAAGTGGGACATGCGGCAAAGGATTGTCGTGGGGAAATCATGTCCCGACAAAACCAAAATCAACCCCAGGGCCATCAGCAGGGTGTTAACCGGGGCTGCTATCAGTGTGGTAGCACTACCCACTTCAAAAGAGACTGCCCACAGCTTCGTAACAACAACAACAATGGTGGGAACAACCACAACCACAACACAACAACAACAATAACAACAACAATAATGGAAATGGTGGCACAGGAGGTGCCAAAGGTCGCGCATTTACATTGGGCCGCGGAGAGGCCAGAAACGACTCGAACGTGGTCACCGGTAAGTTTCCCCTTAATGAACATTTTGCTATTGTGCTTTTTGATACGGGTGCGGATAAGAGCTTTATATCTGAGTCTTTTAGGAAGAACCTAAATCTCACGCCTAAACCCTTAGAGACCCCTTATGTTATAGAATTAGCCGATGGTAATTCTGTAGATGTGATCCATATAATATCCGACTGTCAACTCAAACTCGCGGGTCACACTTTTACCATTGATCTGATGACAACTACCCTGGGTAGTTTTGACGTGGTAGTCGGAATGGACTGGCTATCCGACGTCCGAGCTGAAGTCCTCTGCTTCGAAAAATCTATCCGTATTCCGCTCTCTAACGACGAAATCTTGACGGTACAAGGTGATAAGGCAAGCGCCGTCACCAACATCATCTCTTACATGCAATCGCAGAAGTATCTTCGGAGAAAGAACTCCTTCGCTTTATTCGCACTGGTTACCGAACAGCCTAAGGACGAGAAACGTATAGAAGATATCCCTGTCGTCCGTGATTTTTCCGATGTATTCCCAGAGGAATTACCTGGTCTTCCACCCCATCGACAATTGGAGTTTGAAATCGAATTGGCGAACCATGCGACTCCTATCGCCAAGGCTCCATACCGCCTAGCTCCAGCCGAGCTGCAGGAGCTGTCTACCCAACTCCAGGAGCTGTTAGAAAAGGGATTTATCCGACCAAGCGTTTCGCCATGGGGAGCTCCAGTCCTTTTTGTCAAAAAGAAGGACGGGACCTTCCGCATGTGCATCGACTACAGGGAACTCAACAAGTTACTGTCAAGAACTGATACCCGTTACCTCGCATCGACGATCTCTTCGACCAACTTCAAAGGTCAAGCTACTACTCCAAGATTGACCTACGGTCCGGTTACCATCAGCTACGCATCAGGAAGGAGGATATCGCCAAAACGGCATTTCGTACTCGGTATGGCCATTATGAGTTCTTGGTCATGCCCTTCGGTCTCACCAACGCACCCGCGGTGTTCATGGACCTCATGAACCGTGTGTGTAAACCATACCTCGACAAGTTTGTCATTGTGTTCATCGATGACATACTCATCTACTCCAAAAGTGAAGAAGAACATGCTGAACATCTACGATTACTGCTAGGATTACTTCAACAGGAGAAGCTATATGCCAAGCTTTCGAAGTGTGATTTCTGGATTCGGGAAGTTCAGTTCCTCGGGCATATCGTAAATGAAAAGGGTATCCATGTCGACCCCGCCAAGATTGAAGCTATCAAAAACTGGGAAGCACCCAGGACACCGACGGAGATCCGCCAATTTTTGGGTTTGGCTGGTTACTACAGACGCTTCATCGAGGGATTTTCAAAGATCGCACAACCGCTTACTACCCTCACCCAGAAAGGCATCAAGTATGCTTGGGGTGACAAGCAGGAAGCGGCATTTCAATTGCTGAAACAGAAACTTTGCAGTGCACCCATTCTGTCCTTGCCGAAAGGGACAGATGACTTTGTAGTATATTGTGATGCTTCCATTCAGGGGTTGGGATGCGTACTCATGCAACGCGATAAGGTCATCGCGTATGCGTCCCGACAATTGAAGGTTCACGAGAAAAATTACACAACACATGACCTGGAATTGGGAGCAGTAGTGTTTGCACTTAAGATTTGGAGACACTACCTTTATGGAACGAAGTGCACAATCTTTACAGACCACAAGAGCCTCCAACACATCTTTGATCAGAAGGAGTTGAACATGCGACAGCGTCGCTGGGTCGAACTCTTGAACGATTATGAGTGTGCCATTCGGTATCACCCGGGTAAAGCTAACGTGGTAGCTGATGCCCTCAGTAGGAAGGAACACTTGAAACCTCATCGTGTACGAGCATTACAACTCACTATTCATTCGGGGCTACCCGAACAAATACGCGACGCCCAGTTAGAAGCAGTTAAGGAGGAAAACATCAAGGCCGAATCGGTGGGAAAAATGGAACGCGATTGGGAAGTAAAACCCAACGGAGCCCGGTATTTCATGAATCGCCTATGGGTACCTCTCTACGGAAATCTCAGAGAGCTAGTCATGGACGAAGCTCACAAATCCCGATACTCTGTCCATCCGGGTTCGGATAAGATGTATCAAGACCTTAAAGCTGCGTATTGGTGGCCCAACATGAAAGCCGATATAGCCACCTACGTGAGTAAATGTTTGACTTGTGCAGAAGTCAAGGTAGAGTATCAAAAGCCATCGGGGCTACTCCAACAACCTGAGATCCCAGGGTGGAAATGGGATCAGATCTCAATGGACTTCATCACTAAACTCCCCGAGCTTTGGGTGGTTGCGATACCATCTGGGTAATTGTGGATCGTTTAACTAAGTCCGCACACTTCCTAGCTATTAAAGAAACAGATAAGATGGAGAAGTTGACTCGCATCTACATTAAGGAAGTAGTTTCTCGGCACGGAGTGCCAACGTCCATCATCTCAGACAGAGATGCTCGCTTCACGTCCAACTTTTGGCAGTCACTTCAGAAAGCGTTGGGAACACGCTTAGATATGAGCACAGCCTATCACCCTCAGACTGATGGTCAAAGCGAAAGGACCATACAGACCTTGGAAGACATGCTTAGGGCATGCGTAGTAGACTTTGGAAATAGTTGGGAAATTCACCTGCCTTTAGTGGAATTCTCATATAACAACAGTTATCATACGAGTATTTCAGCAGCATCGTTTGAGGCATTATACGGTCGTAAATGTAGATCACCAGGTCTGTTGGGCAGAAGTCGGTGACAGTCAACTCACAGGCCCTGAGTTAATACTTGAGGCTACTGAAAAGATTGTACAAATCAGAAACCGCATGGCGGCGGCACGAGATCAACAGAAAAGCTACGCTGATCAACGACGCAAACCGCTCGAATTTCAAGTAGGCGACCGCGTCCTACTGAAGGTGTCACCCTGGAAGGGTGTAATCCGCTTCGGAAAACGAGGCAAACTAAACCCACGGTACGTAGGTCCGTTTGTGATCTTGAAACGTATTGGACCCGTAGCTTATCAATTAGACCTTCCTGCTGAACTCAGTGGAGTTCACAACGTATTTCACGTGTCAAATCTGAAGAAGTGTCTATCATATGAAACTCTAGTCATTCCATTGGATGAGATTCAAGTGGATGAACAACTACACTTTGTGGAACAGCCTATCGAGATCATGGATCGTGAGATCAAGACTCGAAGGCACAGCAAGATTCTGATCGTTAAGGTTCGTTGGGACTCTAAGCGTGGACCGGAGTTCACGTGGGAAAGAGAGGACCAAATGAAAAGCAAATACCCACACCTCTTCGCAACTGAGCAGCAAACTAACGATACCAGTAACTAAATTTTCGGGACGAAAATTCTTTCAACATGGGGATGATGTGACAACCTGGAAATTTCTCATACTTTCGCGTACCACTGTTAACTAAATCCTTGTGCATGGCACTTGGGAATCTTTGTGCATGGCACTTGGGAACTTCTTGTAACTTCGCATACCATCGTTAACGAACTAACTCTTTGTGCGTGGCACTCTAAACATATACGCTGCATTCCAAACCACGTTTACACAATTTTCGGGACGAAAATTCTTTCAACATGGGGATAATGTGACATCCCGGTTTTTCGGACAACTTAAACGCAAAACTTGTCGAATAAATTATGTGCTACGTATTAAACGTTTATAAGTTGGTGTGTTATTATGTGATATCCGAGTTCGTGTTTTATGTTAGTTATAATGTATAGACGTAATAAAAAAACAAATGAATCGAGCCAAACCGCGACACGAGCCGGTCTCTTTTCTTGCGACTCAAGGAACCAAGACTAGAAGTGAACCAAGTTTAAACCCAAACCATGTCGCGAGCAAACAACACAAACCGACCCAAGCCCTCGGCCGCGAGACACCAAACCGTAACCTCCTTATCTCTTTGCGCTATATATACAAACACACATGCATGTTGCTTCACAAAAACAAAAACACAAGAAACCCTAGTGAGAAAGAAGCCGACGGCAGCCCTTGTTCATCTCTTCGACCGCAAACAGCCTTCCGCTTGTTCCATTGATCGCGAGCAGCCTCTTCCTTCTTCATATCGATCGAGAGCAGCCCACTTGTTCACTTCCTCGATCACAAACAGCCTACTCCTTCTTCCCGGTCGCGAACAACACTTCCTTCTCGGTTACGGATCTTCTCGGTCGCAATTATCTTTGATCATCGGTTCCTCATCTCACTCACGGTTCGTTTACCTTATCATTAAAGATTAGAATTTATCATTTGTTACAAGATCATATTCGGATATATGTGTTTGAATGAAGTGATTGTGTTGTTTTCGGATTATATGTTTGAATGCAAGGTTATGTTAGCCGATTTGTTAATAATGTTTGCAAGTGATGTTTGTTCGAAATCTGAAAATCATAGGCTGTGTTTGTTTATAAAAACTAGAGATGTTGATTAGGGTTTGCATGGATATGATATATGTATTGATCTATGATGGGAAAAATCAGTTCTTGATCGCCTAGGTTCATTGTATCGACGGTTATTGCGAATTAATTGTGATAAAATGCTGAAACAGTTTGCTGAATGATAGTTACAGCCGACTTCAACTGGCTGTAACTCGGTCGTTAGTTGTCGAAAAACGGATTTTCCTGAAGTTTAAAACGTAGAGATTTGAATAACGAATCTAATGGCGCTGGATTCATATTTTTCTGAAGTCGTTTGATATTTTTAAGTGGCCAATTAAGTTCAGTAACTAAAGCTGTGAAAATCCTGAAATTTTGTTAGTTGTTTATCGAGTTGGATTTTATAATCTGTAGGGAGTCGAATCATGAAATTTGTACAGCAACTAGGTATGGAAATTTCCGGGCAACTCCCACTGGAATTTTGTTAATTGGACAATCAGTGATTTTTAAATAAATTCTTCCGTGGACTGCAGTCAGAAAGCGACGAATCTGACTGCAGCCTAGTATATTAATATTTATGGTTAATTGGTAAAGAATTAGGACTTGAAAATTTTATATAAATTTCTACAATATAGTTGTCACCTGCTGTAAAATAATTGGAATTTTTGGAACGTTGGAACTATTTTATAAAAATCCTAGAAAACAGCTGAATTATGAGTATGTAAGCTGAAATTTGATAACTTGTGATTGTGTGCACCAAAGTGTTGCATGGATTGGATTATGTTCATGATAAATTGTTTTGATTACTATGTTCACATGAGGATACTTGCATGCATGTTTGAGTGTTAGGTATTTTGTTGTGTGTATCACTTTGTGCGTAAATTACGTGTAGAATTTGTATTGGTGTGTTCACACACTGACTTGAAATCAATTGGTTTGTTAGGACGCAATTAGCGGTCCCATCCCTTACAACTTCTTTGCTACACTAACCGAGCAACTAAAGGTGAGTTCACGGCCCCTAACTTTATCCGGTTTTTAAACAACAGGGGGAGAAACATGTATACACTCTTCAAACTCAATCTCTTTACGTTATACGAAATTAACGTCACATAACTATTCGGTAACTAAGTTGATGTTAATGTAATGTTATGGTCACTAAGCAGCTATATCACTTAAGTCCTCGTCAATCTCTCGGATCGTTAGTATTGGGTTTTAATAGCGGGGGAATTATAAGTAGTACTACTGGGCCCGACAAGCCCCATCCGAGCTAGTCGCGCTAGCCGACCGGGTATGGTCAACGGGTGAATAATTTGGCCTAACTTCGCCATGGTAGTGATAGGCCTGGCAACACGGAGGCACAACAGTCAGCTTCGATCGCGAACACTTACGTGACATAACTTTAGGCTAGCTACCTATATATGTTAACATTGAACTTAATTACGAATCAACATTATTATTCCGGGTTAGGAATAACGGAACAAACAACAATATTATTCCGGGTTTGGAATAATGGAACCATCAGCAATATTATCCCAGGTTAGGGATAATGGAACCAACAACATTATTATTCCGGGTTGGGAATAATGGAACTAGTCGTTATCCCGGGTTAGGGATAACGGGGGAAACAAACTCATAACCGAACAAACGAATTTATGAAAACCTGTGAACTCACTCATCTTTAATGTTGACACTTGTTTCTTTACATGTTTCTCAGGACGCTAGGAGCTCTAGGTGCACTCACTTGCATTGATCAAGACATCTTTTATCGAGTCTCATTTACAAACATTGTTTTGGGTTTTTCTTTGGTTTTGGCGTTTATGTTGGCGCCCGTTCCTTTACTTTACTTTATGCTTCCGCTCAACTTTAAAAACTAATGCTTCCGCTAAACATTGGTAACTAATTAAGACAATATAAAATCTACGACAAATGATTTTAGAAAACGTATTATCAAATCATATAGAGTCGTTCGACGTACTAGTGTTTCAGATTCTGGTGGTTTGTTCACACGCCTCGCGGTAAAACTCCGCAAGTGGAAATTGAGGTTGTGACAGCGAGAACCGCGATAACTTTTTGATCCGGGGCGAGTTGGGCCAAAAAAATTTTGCACAAACGTAGATGAAAATATTTTAAACACATCTGTAAAAAAAAAGTAAAAAAATTGTCGAGGCGGTAGTTTTGGCTGATGCAAGTTTTTTTACACCTGAGCGTAAAAATAAATTTAAAATTTTCGCCCAGACGTAAAAAAACTTGCATAAGTGAAACTACCGACTCGACAATTTTTAAATTTTTTTACAGATGTGTTTATAATATTTTTATCTACGTTTGTGCAAAAAAAATTTGGCCCAACTCGCGCGGGAACAAAAAGTTCTCACGTGGTTCTCATTTGAACCAATTCCTATATATATATATATATGTATATATATATATGTATATATATATATATGTATATATATATATGTATATATATATATATATATGTCTAAGACTTCTCTAGGGCAGAAGGTGCGCTAGGCTTGCTAGATGGATGGAAATGACGAGGTTGGTTATTCGTGTAAGCAAATACACCCCCCGAGCAAACGGTTGTGTTTGTGACATGCCTTTGGTTGACAAGGCATTAACTTGGTAAAATCTTCAAGTGCAAACATGAAGGAGTGATGCTGCATACGGGTTGTCATAAGAAGAACTCGTCGATCTTATGCGAGAGGAGTAGTGCTCGCGGGCTGAAAATCAAAGGTTGGAAATGGAGTTCTGGAATTTAATCATGATTATTGCCAATGTTGCGGGTTATACGCAACAAATTCATGATCTATCAGAAATCGCTCATTACTTGGTTACGCCAACTTTAAAAGGGATTGAAAAATACACTTGGGGTTTGGCAGCTCAAATTCGTAGCATGATTACCTCCTCCCATCCACGCTAACTTTCGCCGTGCGGCGAGTCTTGTGGTTAGACTACCTGAAGACGTATACGTATGGGGACATTGTCTCAGAATGGTGGTGATAAAAAGGATTCGGTTGATGAATCCAAAGGATCTAAAAAATGGTCTAAGTTCAAAAGGGTAGTACCCAAGAAACAACAAGGATGTTTTGAATCTGGCACGGAGGGCCACTTTAAGAGCAAACACCTTAAGATGAATCCAGCTAGAGGATAAGTGTTCGTGATTAGAGCTTTGGATGCTCGACAAGATCCGAATGTGTCATGAGTAGTTTCTGCTCAATAATCATTGTGTATCGAATTTTTTGTTACCAGTCACGATCTTAGCTTCATGGCTATGGATTTTAAGCACATGTTAGTTTAGAGTCTAGTAAGTTAGACATACTTTATCCTATCAAGTTAGCTAATGGAAAATTGGCTGAGTCATTTGTAGTTATTAAGGGTTGCACATTTTGTTTGTTTGACTAGGAATTTAGTATAGATCTTCTACCAGTTGGTTGGGTAGTTTCGTTGTAGTAATTGGCATGGTTGGTTGTAAAACCACTAGACGGGATTGTTTGTCATAAGAAGATAATTCGTATTCCTCTATCCAATGGTGAGACGCTTTCTATTCATGGAAAAAGTCGTGAGACTCAATTGAGAATTATTACGTGTGTGAAGGCCCATAAGTGTCTACGAAAGGGTTGCTTCACATTCTTGGCGCACGTGTATAGATAAGAAGACAAACTTGAAGATATTCCTATTATGAGGGAACTCCTCAAAGTCTCTCCCGAAGACCTTCCAATATTGCCCCCACAAAGACAAGTCGAGTTTCGCATCGACTTGGTCATTGGAGCGATTCTTTTGGCTAAATCGTCACACCATTTAGCTCCGTCGGAATTCCAAGAGTCATCTAATCAACTTCAAGAGTTGTAAGACAAAGGTTTTACTCGACCGAGTTTCTCACCTTGGGGGGCTCCGGTCTTGTCCGTGAAAAATAAAGATCGAGCTTTTTGTATGCGTATCGATTAGCGGTAGTTGAACAAGCTCACTATCAAGAATCTGTATCTATTACCAAGGGTCGATGAATTAATTGATCAACTTCAAGGTTCTAGTTTTATTCGAAGATTGATATACATTCGGGTTATCATTAGTTACAGATTCAAGAGGAAAGCATTCCCAAGACGGTGTTTCAGATTCGTTATAGTCATTACGAGCTTCTTGTCATGCCTTTCGGCTTGACATACAAACCCGTGTTATTTATAGCTTTAATGAATCTTGTGCAAGCAATACTTGGATAAATTTGTGATCGTATTTATTGACGATATATTAATATATTCACGGTCTAAGGAAGAGCAAGATTGAAGACTTATTCTTGAGTTGTTGAAGAACAAAAAGTTATACGTAAAGTTTTCTAAGTGCGAATTTTTGGAAATGCGAGGTGTAGTTTCGAGGTCAAGTCATAAACGAGAAATGGATTCATATCGATCTGTCCAAGATCATGGCTATAAAGAATTGGGAAGCACCGAAGTCTCCAACTGAAGTATGTTAATTTCTAGGATTGGTAGGGTACTATCAACGATTCATTGAGAAATTTCTAAAGATAACACAAGCCTCTAACCGCTTCGAACCAAAAAGATAGGAAGTTTGACTGAGGAGATAAACAAGAATCAACATTTTAGGATACTTTAGGAGAAACTTTGTGGTGCTCCAATTTTGTCACTTCCTGATGGTACGGATGATTTTTTAGTATATAGTGATGCATCACATTAAGGTCTAGGTTGCGTGCTAATGCAACGAGAAAAAGTCATCGTGTATGCTTCCTGTCAGCTAAAATTTCACGAGAAGAACTACACCGCCCATGATCTAAAATTGGGTGTGGTCGTGTTCGCTTTAAAGATTTGGCGACATTATCTCTATGGTACACGGAGTACCATTTTCATGGATCATAAAAGTCTTCAACATATATTTGATCAGAAATAATTAAATATGCGTCAATGGCGTTGGGTTGAACTGTTGAATGACTATGATTTTGGGATAAAGTATCATTCGAGCAAGGCGAATATCGTCGCGGACACCTTGAGTCGGAAAGAACAGGTTAAGACCTTTCGTGTTTGTGCGTTAGGATTAACGATACAAACGAGCCTTATTGCTCGAATTCGTGATGCACAACATGAAGCCCTCAAACCAGAGTTTATTAAGGAAGAATCGTTACGTGGTATGGAACAACAATTGGAACCAAAGGAAGATGAGACGTTGTATTTCATGGGTCGTATTTGGGTTCCATTGTTTGGCGGGCTACGTGATCTAGTTTTAGACGAAGATCATATGTCTAAGTAGTCGATTCATCCAAGTGCCGATAAGATGTATCATGAATTGAAGGAATTTTACTCGTGGCCCAATCTTAAAGGTGATATTGCGACCTACGTAGGGAAGTGTTTTACCTTTTCTAAACTCAAGGCCGAATATCAGAAGTTGTCAGGCTTGTTGCAACAACCTGAAATCCCGTTTGGAAATGGGAACAAATTTCTATGAATTTCATTAGAAGTTACCTAGGATGTCTAGGGGTAACGGCATGATTTATGTGATCGTGAATCATTTGAAAAGGTCCGTTCTTTTTCTACCTATTAGTGAGGAGGACAGTAGAGATACGCTAGCGGTTTTGCATATCAAAGAAGTGGTAGCACGTCATGGGGTGCCAATTACTATTTTCTCTAATAGATGGTCGTTTTGTTTCAAGTTTTGGCATTCATTCCAAAAGGCCTTCGGATTCTCGCGTAGATCTAAGTACGACCTATCATCCTCAAACGGATGATCAAAGTGAAAGGGCCATCCAAACATTGGAGGACATGCTCTGTGCATGTGTGATGGATTTCAGTGGAAATTGGGATGCTCATTTACCATTGGTAGAGTTTTCAAATAACAATAGTTATCATACGAGCATTAAAGCTGCTCAGCTTGAGGCTTTGTATGGAAGGAAGTGTCGGTCCCTGTTGTGTTGGGTGGGGGACTGTTGGTGCATGTTTGTGATAACAACTTTTAGATTCATGTCTTTGGATATCTTGTAATTAGTGAAACGATAAACGGTTAGCGAGTTTGGCTTTGTATTAGTGAGTTAAGAATGATTGGGCCAAACCAAACCCACATTGGGGGAATGGTAGGCGAATTGGGCCTGTCCAATTCGCCGGCTTGTATGAAACCAGCCCAGAATACATGTCTTATGTTATATAAACAATGTTATGCATTAGGGTTAGGGTTAAGCACCTAAAATCAATTTACAGAGAGTTTAGAGAGAGACATAATTCGTGACATAGTGTGGGACGAACTTGTGAGTGCTAGGATCTTAGGTTGATTGTTTTGAATAATCAATAAAGATCAGTTTGTTCGGTTTTAAATTAATCTACTTCAACACCTTTCTGTGACAATCTGATCTAGATGATTCTGCACTCTAGATTAGATAAAACAATTCTGTGAAGATCCATAGGACTAAGGGGACCTACAAGGACGACGAAAAACAATTAATTGATCTAGAATTAGTTTAGGAAACTACAGACCAGATCCTTCAGACTAGAGACCGTATCAAGGCGGCTCGTGATCGTCAGAAAAGTAACGCGGACCTTCGGCATAAACCTTTATCTTTTGAGGTCGGAGACAAAGTTTTGTTAAAAGTCTCGCCTTGGAAGGGTGTAGCAAGATTTAGTAAGCGTGGTAAGCTTAATCCAAGGTATATCAGGTTGTTCGAGGTTTTAGCCAAGATTGGTACCATCGCGTACAAACAAAAGTTGATGAGCTTAGTAGCGTTCATGACACCTTCCATGTATCAAACTTAAAGAAGTGTCTAGCCAACGAGACACTTATCCCTCATGCGGATGAAATATGCATTGTCACACCCCCAAATTTCCACTTGCAGAGTTTTACAGCTAGGCGTGTGACGTACCAGTATCTAGCCACTAATCATGTCGAACTATAGTAAATAATATAAAACAAGTCATCATGTCCAACATGAATAGTGAATTTCAAGTTAACGTTTCAAACATATTAAGTATTCAACGGAAGCATAAACATTTGTTTAAATGATAAAAACCTTTGTTCAAAAAGTAAACGTAACATTAAGCGTTTCATCAAATGATACGACCCATGACAGCTGCTGCTCCTCAGACTGCAAGTTCCAATACAAGATATATCTAACGACCTGCAAGCATGCAGAAAAAGTGTATGAGCGATAAAGACGGCGAGTTCACAGTTTTGTTTACCATAAAACAAGTAGGTGTTTAGTTTAAAGACATGTTGTTAATAAATCGATACCGGAGTGACGTATGCTTGTTTTCCCTCATCAATGCCTATCAACATTGGCCATGTGTTTAAGGTCCTTAGTTCACGCCCATCCTCTCAGGTACGGTGTGAGGTTGTCAAGCCTAATAGCGCTATCAACTAATACCCCGTTGCCTCCCAGGAACTAGTTCGGTAGTAAGTAGGGACTTTGGTGATAGAGTTTGAGTTTAACCAACATCGAAATTAAACTACAACATTTATAAAAAGTATTCCTCCAAGAAATAGTAGTTTGTCCCCCCAGGACGCAAGCCTGTGAAAGAGTAGTTAACTCACATTTGTTTTGCTCGGTAAAAATAAAGTGAAAAAAGTAGCAAAGACGATCAACCGCGTCCTAAGATGGTTATCAAGAATATTAGGGGTTGTTTATATAATTCACGCAAGTCCTACACGTATCTAGCAAATAACATATGCACAAGTTGTCACAAATATATTACCGAACAGGTTTCCAACACATGTTCACAATATAACCTACAACGTGCGACTACACCATTTATACAATTATTTAGCATTTGTGAATATAGAACATAACAAGTTCGACAATTATGCACTTATAATCATGCATAGCAAAATTCACTAAAAATAGGTTGCTTTGGGGTGTCCGTTTACCATACTAACGAAACTGTAAAAATTATGATATTTTTATATGACGTGCCGCTCAGAGGGGTTGGCCTTGTGTTAAATTTTTAGAGTCTAGCTCTTTAGCAAAAATTTATAAACAATCATTTACTAAGCAGCAATCAGATTCGTCACTTTCTAACTGCAGCTCACGGAAAAAATCATTTAAAAATCCTCATTTATTTGATTGACGAAATTCCAGTTGGAGATTTTTGGACTCGCCTGGAAGTACTTACATAAAAATTTCAGATCGTAACGCCATTTCTACATTGAGTTATGATTCTCATAATGTGCTGCAAATTCTGACAAAAAACACAGTCTAAACCTTTAACACGAAATAAATCATGTAAAATATCAAATGACGTCAAAAAAAATGCGATTCTAGTTGGGTTTGAAAGCTATTTCCTGGAAGTTCATCATGGATTCAAGAAATATCAGTTTTTAATAACTTTTGACCCAGTTACAGCCGAATAAGTCGGCTGTAACATTCTGGACAGAACTTGTTTAGTCACCCGAACCCCACAAACGATTATCCAACAAACCCAATGGCTTATACCCATAAATCACAAAGATTTTTATCATAAATCACATCATGTAGCAACTAGTTTAACACTAATCACCAGGTTAAACCCATAACCAACACCCGAGAGACATACCCGAACCCGTGATCAACCACAACGCATCACAATGCGACTTCTACCAACTCTATGCCACATATAGTCTTTAAAACGACAATTATCTTTATCCCAACAGAAAACGCAGCCATGAAACTTAAAAACAATCATGCATGAACATTTATCATCGTCTCAAAACCCAATATTTAACTCATAACGAAACCCTAGCGACTTAACCGATCATGTAAACGACTTAAACATAAAAACACATGATCTCTATTACCTAGCACTTCACATAGCATCAATTCACCATGCATAATAGATAATCACAGCAAACCCAATGGCTTATACCCATAAATCACAGCAGATTTTTATCATAAATCACATCATGTAGCAACTAGTTTAACACTAATCACCAGGTTAAACCCATAACCAACACCCGAGAGACATACCCGAACCCGTGATCAACCACAACGCATCACAATGCGACTTCTACCAACTCTATGCCACATATAGTCTTTAAAACGACAATTATCTTTATCCTAACAGAAAACGCAGCCATGAAACTTAAAAACAATCATGCATGAACATTTATCATCGTCTCAAAACCCAATATTTAACTCATAACGAAACCCTAGCGACTTAACCGATCATGTAAACGACTTAAACATAAAAACACATGATCTCTATTACCTAGCACTTCACATAGCATCAATTCACCATGCATAATAGATAATCGCAGCCATGGTACAAAGATTTATAACTATAACCGACCGTAAGCATGAGCTATAGAACTATAGACTAACACAAGATGCGATACCTAGTGATTGGAAGGCCTTGTGCTACTTTCTTTTCGTCCAAGTAGTGGACAAGAGGAAGAGGAGAGGCATGTTCACACTAGGGGTTAGATTTGAGAATTTGTGTTAAATGAACTAATGTGGTTACGTAAAAAAATAAAGGGCAAAGGTTTGTGGGCTGTTTGAGATAAAAAGGAGGTTGGGCCAAATAACCAAAGTGGCAAGGGGGTGAGCCGAATTGGGGCAGCACACCAAATGTATGGGATGTGGGTGATTGTTTAAATAACATATTTTTTTGAAAGTCATAATTAAACAATTATAAAAGTATAAGTTATTAGCTAATGAATACGTATAACATTCACGCTGGAAGTACTTTAGTAAAAATTTCAGATCGTAACTCCATTTCTACATTGAGTTATGACTCTCGTAATAGGCTGCAAATTCTGACGAAAAACACAGCCCGAACCTTTAACACGAAATAAATCATTTAAAATATCAAACGACGTCAAAAAAATGTGATTCTAGTTGGGTTTGAAAGATATTTCCTGGAAGTTCATCATGGACTCAAGAAACATCAGTTTTTAATAACTTTTGACCCATTTATAGCCGAATAAAGTCGGCTGTAACTTCTGGACAGAACTTGTTTAGTCACCCAAACCCCACAATCGATTATCCAACAAACCCAATGGCTTATACCCATAAATCACAACATATTTTTATCATAAATTACATTCATGTAGCAACTAGTTTAACAATAATCACTAGGTTAAACCCATAACCAACACCGAGAGACATACCCGAACCGTGATCAACCACAACGCATCACAATGCGACTTCTTCCAACTCTATGCCACATATAGTCTTTAAAACGACAATTATCTTTATCCTAACAGAAAACGCAGCCATGAAACTTAAAAGCAATCATGCATGAACATTTATCATCGTCTCAAAACCCAATATTTAACTCATAACGAAACCTAGCGACTTAACCGGTCATGTAAACGACTTAAACATAAAAACACATGATCTCTATTACCTAGCACTTCACATAGCATCAATTCACCATGCATAATAGATCATCGCAGCCATGGTACAAAGATTTATAACTATAACCGACCGTAAGCATGAGATATAGAACTATAGACTAACACAAGATGCGATACTAGGTGATTGAAGGCCTTGGTGCTACTTTCTTTTCATCTAAGCAGCGCACAAGAGGAAGAGGAGAGGCAGGTTCGCACTAGGGTTTAGATTTGAGAGTTTGTGTCATATGAACTAACGTGGTTATGTAAAAAAAATAAAGAACAAAGGTTATGGGCTGTTTGAGATAAAAAGGAGGTTGGGCCAAATAACTAAAGTGCCAAGGGGTGGGCGAATTGGGGCAGCACACCAAACGTTGGGATGTGGGTAATAGTTTAAATAACATATTTTTTTAAACAATCATAATTAAACAATTATAAAAGTATAAGTAATTAACTAATGAATACGTATAACATTCATGCTATGGTTTAGGCCTCATAAGTTTCCAGTTACGCGAGTGAGTGGGATCGACAAGCGAGACAAGTGTTTTGGTTCAAACGGTTCGGGTCGGTTCAAAAGGATAAGGTTTCAATTTCTAGTTAATCGCTTGAATAATAGGGACTTATAATACAATTTAGTTAAGTAAAAAAATTAGCTCGTTAAATAAAATAAGTATAAGGTTCAATTTCAAAATACGAAAACGAACGGTTTTCTTTTTTTTTTTACCTCGAAGTTACGGGTTGTCACATAGGGCTTTTCACGAGCCGAACCGAACCGATCAAACCTTTGCTCGTGCTCGGTTCATTTACAAACCAATCTGAACCGAACCAAGCATTTTTTCAACCGAGCCAAAGTCGAGCGGGTGTTTTTCGATCCGAGCATTTTTTGAACGAACGTCGAGCGGATATCGAGCGTCGCAGAATAAATAAGGAAAGTGACGATGGGAGTGCTAGTTATTAGAATAAAGTGCAGTTTTCGTCCGAAATGTTTCGTCGAATAGATTACAGGTAAAAAGTTTAACAAATAACAAGGAATACAAAAAACTCAACTAGCTCTATCGAGATTACTAGGCGGGAAGAGAAACGGTCGACCGACTGATAATACCCTTGTTCTATTGGAAGTTTCAAATTGAATGAACCGATTGAAGCAAAACCCTGGCGAGTTGGCAACTTGGCGAGTGGGGATTGAGAAATCGAACAACAATGGCCAATGGGGGATTTTGATTAGGATCTTGTACTTCTGAATGAAATGGCGGGTTGAGACTTGAGTATTGATCAACGCTTCACAATTTAGTATTTGAAATTTTGACTCAATTACTCAAATGAATATTTAATTATTGGACAATGCGCTATTGGTATTAGATTTCAATTATGATTACTTAAATCAGCTCTATTTCTATCTTGGACCAAACATTGTTGATGTTGGTCTCTAGTCATTTCATTAAAAATGATACACACACAAACACAAATATATATATTTATATATATATTAAAAATAAATTGAGCCAATCGAGCCGAACCGAACTGAGCGGACCTTTGCTCGTACTCGATTCATTTACAAACCGAACCGATCCGAACCGACCATTTTATTATCGAGCTGAACCGAACGAGCAAATTCCGAGCATTTTCTGAGCGAGCATCGAGCGCCGAGAAATTTGAACAGCCCTATTGTCACATCATCCCCAAGTTAAAAGAAATTTCGTCCAGAATTTTGTAAATAGTCGAAGACGAAGCTAGTGCTGTTGAGCGTTTTCCGCGGGGTGTCACATCATCCCCAAGTTGAAAGAAATTTCACCCGAAATTTTTCTAAGCAGACAAGGAAGAGTGAAATCAATGCGTTAAGATGACTGCATCAAAAGTAATAAGAGTAAAAGGAAGGAGGTCAATGTCAAACACCTGACATAAAGATCGAATTTGCGCCCAGCATAAAAATATGGGATGTTTCACTCACCTGACCGTCAGCCAATTCCTCAATGTGTTTGGTTTTCAAGAGAGATTTGGAGTCGATCCTAACAGTCTACTGAACTTCAAGGACACGAAACTCCAATCAGCATTAGAATCGAATAAAACAGAAACGAAAAGATTGCTTACAGAAAACGTACCGATCACAAAGATATTCTACATCCACAAGATACCAACATGAGAGAAAAGAATATGTAACACACATTATTTTCATACTCAGTACGAGTAGACAAGAAAAGATAAGAGTATAGTTTAAGATTAGGTAGGAGTCCATCATTGCCTTGGCTCCCATAGATATCTGAATCCCCAATTAGGTCGGATAATGGGTCAGAATCCCTTTACACACGCTTGGTCTCACTAGGACTCACATGCACCCCCAATTATTATTAGATGTGCACCCATAATGATAATTTGGTTTGTATATTCACCCCAAGTCCTCCTAACTAGTGTCAAAAGATTCTCAGATTTGAATGTCAAAAGAAAGTGTTGTCAAAATGATAGAGATCACAAAAGATTTAAAAGTAAAATCATATTAATGATTCATCATAGTATAAATAGGTAACACATGAACCCGTACTATGGTATGACTATATGCAATGCAATGTGTATGTATATGCTAAATGTATAGTGTTTATGATAATAAAAGACAAACCTTGCAATCTAGAGCGTAGTGTCATGGTCGCTTTCGGAACTGACTCGGTTATAGTCTGGTTTTACAAAACTTTTTAAAACCTAGTTCATTATAAACCAGTGGCTCTCATACCAAATTGTCACATCCCCAAATTTCCACTTGCAGAGTTTTACCACGAGGCGTGTGACGTTCCAAGATTTAGCCACTAATCATGTGGAACTATAGTAAATAATATAAAACAAGTCATCATGTCCAACATAAATAGTGAATTTCAAGTTAAACGTTTCAAACATATTAAGTATTCAGCGGAAGCATAAACAATTGTTTAAATAATAAAAAACCTTTATTCAAAAAGTAAAATGTAACATTAAGCGTTTCATCAAACGATACGACCCATAACAGCGCTGCTCCTCAGACTGCAAGTTCCCATACAAGATATATCTAACGACCTGCAAGCATGCAGAAAAAGTGTATCAGCGATAAAGACGGCGAGTTCACAGTTTTGTTTACCATAAAACAAGTAGGTGTTTAGTTTAAAGACATGTTGTGTCACACCCCGACCTGCAGCGGAATAAGAGTCGGGGCATAATTGGGTTATCACCAAAGCTCATGATGTTTACTAAAATGTTTCATATTTATTAAATTCGAATTACAACTTCAATATTCAAAACAAGTTCATACAGTTACAAGGAAAAAGAAACTAAGTAAAACAATCCAAAGCCTAAACTGATTTATTCTTCTAGGCCATCCTATATGTTTCTTGCTTCAACTGGGTCACCTGTATCATGTGTAAAAATGGGGAATTTTGGGTCAACAAAAGTTGGCGAGTGAACCTTGTTAAAACATTTGTTATTGATTTCTTGTTGTATTTAATATGGAAAAATTGTGCAATAATCATATGTGAGCAAACGTAAATGAACAAACAATCACAAACCACCTTGCTTGAGTATATGACATGAATGATAATGTATTGTGAGATCAAGGTTCAATCAAACGGAGCCGATCGTATGTTGGCAACGTCACGTTCCGCTCATAGGTAATGGGGAACATACGAGCCTATGATGATGTATGTGAGATCAAGGCTCAATCAAACGGAGCCGATCGTATGTTGGCAACGCCACGTTCCGCTCATAGGTAATGGGGAACAGACGAGCCTATGATGATGTATGTACTGAAAATGATAAATTTAATCTAAACATTAACCACACAAACAATTGATACATTTTGGACACACATTTGATCATGGATATGATGGATGCACAAGTGTTTTAATGTAATAAATAATAAGCGACACATGATACACCCCAAAATGTGATTAAAAAGGGGAATTGGTAGAGATTCACTCATATTGGGTGCGTTCTTTTGATGATGTTGAATGCGCACGAGTTTCGGGATTTGATCGACAAGGATAAACTAACCTAAAATAATAACGAAATGGTTCGATAAATAAGTGGATTTTATTAACAATTTTAATAGGATTTTTAGATTTATTTTTGTGAGTTTAAGGTCATTTTCTAACTTTAAAAATATTATTTTTAAGTATTTTTAATTGATTTTTAAATTAAATAAATAATTAAAAAAATAAAAAATTTGACTTTTTTTGCTGACCGTTGACCGGTCCGTTGACCAGACCGTTGACCGGTCGGACAGTGGTAATTGGTGCGCTGAGTGAGGTTCGAACCCGGGACCTCTCGTACGCGTGCACGCAGCTCTACCAACTGAGCTACGTGTCTAACCGAAATATTCTATGTTTTAATTATATATATATACTAATTAAATGTGAATTTATTTGGTTTATATTAAAAGGATTTAAACTGGTTGAACCGGTTGCAGGGAAGCCGGATCGAACTCGGGTCCTTTGGTTTGTAAGCGCACAGCCCAACCAGTTGGGCTGTGTGTCTTATCTGTTTAATTTACGGTTTATTTTAATCTTATAGACATACCGTGGCTTGATCTGATTCTGTTTAAAAAAATTGGTTTTAATTCGGAAAGTCGGTGCGTTTGTAAGGTTCGAACTCGTGACGTGCGCTATGTGTTTGCACACAGTCCACCGCTGGACTGTGTGTCTAACCCGGTTTAATATCTTGTTTTAATTAAACTTATACATAATATTCAACTTCGTCTTCTTCATTCCAAGACACAGACAAACGATGTTCGACTGTTCTGGTTTAAATCGTTCGTCGAACATATAACTGGTTGATATGTAATGGATAAAAAAAATTACAGAATCATGAGGTTTAGATGATTGTACCGCTTTACAGTGTGATTTCGGAAATGTCCAGAGATTTTACGGCGAGTGTAGAATATCCGGTAACGTCGTCTGGGACCGATTCTGGTTGAAGGATTAAGTTAGTTTAAGTCTAACAATGGATTGAAAACGAAAGAGTCGAGAAAATTACCGATTTGATGTATGTCTCGGTTTTCCGGCGATAGCAAATAGTGATTCCGACGAACAGAAGCTAGAGTAAAAATGAAATTGAGGGTGTTGCGATTGTTTCCGAGATGTGAGACGATGGTATTATTAGTGTAAATCAGGAGTAATATGATTTCGGTTTTCAATCTCGAAAATCATATGAATCGAGTTCATTGAAGTCAGAATTGATTAAGAACGTGGGTTGTAATTGGCATTGAATCATCGGTTACACTCAGAACTCGCGACCACACCAAAGGTTTTCTGGTTATTTGAAAGCCGTTGAGCGGTTTCAGTTCTTGGCGCAAACAGATGAATTCACGAGTGCAACTTAAGTTTTATTTGATTCATTGATTACACAAACGAGTCAAGTGGCGGAGTGGTTAAGTGTTTGTTTGATAAATTAGCTGACCCGGGTTCGAAACCCGGCAGCTTGATATTATTTTTTTTGCACTTATTTTACTTTTTAATAATTATAGTTTTTAAATTCTAATATGTTTATTAAATATGTAATGCTTAAAATTAATATTAATCATAAATACGCAACGAAATTTTATAAATGATTATTCGATTAATAAACGAAGCGGGTTTTGGAAACCCGTTTTTCGACGGATGTTACAGTATCCCTTACTTTTAGAAATTTCGTCCCGAAATTTAAGTAGTAGTGGTAACAGGAAAAAGATGCGGGTATTTTTCGCGTATTGAGTCTTCACGTTCCCAAGTAAACTCAGGTCCTCGTTTCGACTCCCAGCGTACCCTAACAATTGGAATACGACTCCGTCTTAAACGTTTCTCTCCGAAGTCCATGATCTCTACTGGTCTTTCAATGAAGTGCATAGATTCATCGATCTGAATATCTTCTAGGGGAATATGGAGGTTTTCATCGGCGAGGCACTTCTTTAAGTTTGATACGTGGAACGTGGGGTGAATTATGTTGAGTTCTTCTGGTAAGTCAAGCTTGTATGCTACAGGTCCTACTCTTTCGTGTATCTTGAAAGGTCCTAAGTAGCGTGGTGCTAGCTTGCCCTTCTGGCCAAAACGAACTACTCCCTTCCACGGTGATACTTTTAAAAGTACTTGATCACCAATGTTAAACTCCAAGGGCTTTCGTCGTTTGTCTGCATAACTCTTTTGACGACTTTGTGCCGCTAGAAGATTGTTTCGAATTTGATGGATCTTGTCTGTTGTTTCTTGAATTAATTCTGGACCGGTGATTTGTGCTTCTCCAATTTCGTGCCAACATACTGGAGATCGACACTTACGACCATATAACGCTTCGAAAGGAGCCATGCCGATACTTGAGTGGTAACTATTGTTGTATGAAAATTCAACTAATGGTAGATGAGCGTCCCAATTCCCTTTGAAGTCTATGACACATGCTCGAAGCATATCTTCAAGAGTTTGGATGGTGCGTTCAGATTGTCCATCAGTTTGAGGATGATAAGCGGTACTGAGGTCTAATCGTGTACCCAAGGCGGCTTGTATGGCTTGCCATGTTCGTGAAGTGAAACGACCATCACGGTCTGAAATGATGCTTAAAGGTACACCATGAGGCTTACGATCTCGCTGATGTAGATACGAGCTAACCTCTCGTTCTTGAAGTCCTCGCGAATCGGAATGAAGTGAGCTGATTTTGTAAGACGATCAATGATTACCCATATAGTGTCATACCCACTGGAGGTGCAAGGTAACCCGGTAATGAAATCCATAGTTATGTTTTCCCACTTCCATACAGGTATTTCGGGTTGGACTAGAAGTCCTGAGGGTCTTTGATGTTCAGCTTTTACTTTGGAACTTGTAAAGCACTTGGAAACAAAAACAGCAATATCCTTTTTCATGCCAGGCCACCAGTAGGTGTATCGAAGGTCTTGATACATCTTGTCGGCTCCTGGGTGTACAGAGTACCGTGTTTTGTGCGCCTCATTCATAAGGAAATCACGAAGGTTATCGTGATCGGGAATCCATATGCGATTTAGATAGTATAGAATACCGTCGGATTTGGTTTCGATCTTAAGTTCTGCTCCACAAGACAGCTCATTGCGTACGTCGTTTTCTGTTACAGAAACATGTTGAGCTTCTCGGATTTGATCTTTGATGTCGGTTATGATTTGCGAACATAGAAGACGAATGGAGTTCGCATAACCCTTTCGACTGAGCGCATCGGCCACCACGTTTGCCTTGCCAGGATGATACCGAATTTCACAGTCGTAGTCATTAAGAAGTTCGACCCATCTTCGTTGCCTCATATTCAACTCCTTTTGGTTAAAGATATGTTGGAGGCTATTGTGGTCAGTATATATTTCACACTTGGTACCGTAGAGGTAATGTCTCCATATCTTAAGAGCGAACACAACGGCTCCAAGTTCCAGGTCGTGGTTGGTGTAGTTCTTCTCATGAATTTTGAGTTGTCTAGAAGCATAAGCTATCACTTTTCCTCTTTGCATCAGTACACAGCCTAGTCCCTGCCCTGACGCGTCGCAATAAACCACGAAGTCATCACAACCTTCAGGAAGTGTGAGGATAGGTGCGTCACAGAGTTTTTGCTTTAGAGTTTGGAGGGCTTCTTCTTGTTTGGGTTCCCATATGAAGGGCTTTCCTTTATGAGTCAAAGCCGTGAGTGGTACAGCAATACGGGTGAAATTTGCAATGAAACGGCGATAGTAACCAGCCAAACCAAGAAATGATCTTACTTCGGTAGGGGTTCATGGCGCTTGCCATTCCTGTACTGCCTTGATTTTTTAGGGATCAACATGAATTCCCTTGTCATTGACGACGTGTCCAAGGAATTGTACTTCCCTTTACCAGAATTCACATTTCGAAAACTTAGCGTACAGCTTTTCTGTCCTTAAGAGTGTAAGGATGAGTCGAAGGTGTCGTTCATGATCAGACTTAGACTTTGAGTAGATGAGGATGTCGTCGATGAAGACTATGACAAAACGGTCGAGATAGGGTTTGCAGACTCTATTCATCAAATCCATGAAGACAGCGGGGGCATTGGTTAAACCAAATGGCATGACCATGAATTCGTAATGCCCATAACGAGTCTGGAAGGCGGTCTTTGGGACGTCTTCTTCATGTACTCTGAGTTGATGATATCCAGAACGAAGGTCGATTTTTGAAAAACAGGTGGCGCCCTGAAGTTGATCTAGAAGGTCATCGATGCGAGGTAATGGGTAGCGGTTCTTGACCGTTAACTTGTTGAGTTCTCTGTAGTCGATACACATGCGGAATGTTCCATCTTTCTTCTTCACAAAAAGGACAGGTGCGCCCCAAGGCGATGAGCTAGGACGTATGAATCCTTTGTCAGTCAGCTCTTGCAGTTGACTGGCCAGCTCTTGCATTTCGGATGGGGCTAACCTATAAGGAGATTTTGCAACTGGTGTAGCTCCAGGTATAAGATCAATGCGGAATTCGACTTCTCTCACGGGAGGAAGTCCTAAAATGTCGTCAGGAAAAACTTGCGGAAATTCTTTTACTACTGGGATGTCTTCGAGTTTCTTCTCCTTGGTTCCCTTTTTGACGACGTGAGTTAGGAATGCGACATAATTCTTGCGGAGATATTTTCGGGCTTGAAGACAGGACATTAATTTGAGTCCTTTCGAAGAGGTTTCTCCAAAGATTCGTAGAGTCTGACCGTTTGTAAGAGGAATGCGAATGAACTTTTCACGGCATACAACTTCGGCATGATGTTGACTGAGCCAGTCCATACCAATTATAATGTCGAAACTTCCCAACTTCATAGGAATGAGGTCAACTGGAAAATCGTGATCGTTTAGGGTGAGAGTACAATTGCGTATAATAGAGTTTAATGAGACCGGTTTTCCGTCAGCAACTTCTACCGTTATGGATTCCATGAGTTTATCACGAGTTTGGTTGAGGATGGGTTCAAATTCTAAGGACACAAAACTCTTATCTGCGTCAGTATCAAATAACATGGATGCATAACTACCATTGATGAGAAACGTACCAACCACGTTGTTTTCAGCCCTAGCTTGATTGGCGTTGATATTGAAAGCTCTTCCCCTAGCAGGTGGAGGAGCTTGGTTAGCCTGGTTTACTGGATTTGCTTAAGCTTGGGCATGGATGATGTTCACCAAGCATGGACAGGTGTTCCTGAAGTGGTTCAGGTCTCCACAGTTGTAACAAGCCCGCATAGGTTGCATCATAGGATAGTTGGGTTGGTAGTAGGATTGGGCTACATGTTGGGCAGGTGGTAGGAGTAAAGGTTGTTGGGCTTGACCCACTATTTGATGGTGGGTTTGGGTTGAGGGCTGATTGCGGTTCGTTCGCTGAAGTGTGCGACAGGTTTGGATGGTGTGACCTGTGTTGCCACAGCCGGTGCAATGTTGGCAGGGATGTTCGGGAAAGTGATGGTATTGGCAACGGTTGCATCTTGGGTATGGGCCGGAGTATGGCTTTTTATATGGTGCAGCTGAGGGGGCAACTTGGGTGATGGATGCAGCAGTAATAGGGAGGTTTGTTTGTGTGACAGCAAAGTTTCTGCTGTTTCGTTTCCTCTTACTAGCAAACTTTGAGGAGGAGGTGGAATGGTTTAAAGTTTGGCCCTCAATGGGGGCTTTCTTTTTCTCATCCTTAAATTTGCCGTTTCGGATGCGATTCTCGGTAAGCTCGGTAGCTAGTTCCATAGCAGCTTCAAGTGTTGCAGGCGAAGTGCTTAGAACTGAGTCTTGAATTTTCGAGGGGTGGCCTCGAATATAGTGTTCGACTAAGCGGTATACTGGGGTGGACAAGTTGGGGATCATTTGGTTCAACTCTAGAAACCTTTTGTTGTAGGAAGTATGATCTCCTTCCTTTTGCTTTAACGAGTGGAATTCATCCTCTAACTTGTTGATCTCGCTTCTTGGACAGAAGCGTCTCGTCATGATTTTCCTTAACTCCTCCCATGTTAAGGCCATTGCATCTTCGATTCCTCTCTTACCTTTTTCTGTATTCCACCAGGTAAGAGCTACTCCAAACAGTCTCCCGGTTGCGTAAGGTACCTTGCGATCCTCGGGACAATCGCAATTGAGGAAGGTGTTTTCCATTTCCTCAAACCAGTAGAGGAGAGCAGTGACACCTTCGGTCCCTTCATATTTCGGGGGATCGCAAGACTTGAAGTGTTTGTAAGAGCACTTTTTGGAGGGAGGGTTGTCGACGTTCTGGTCTTCTTGATTAGGAGGGTTGATGGGATTTGCGGCGAGAGCTTGTTGGACTTGAATTACGATGTCAGGAAGCACCGCGGCCATTTGTTTTGCGATTTGGGTGGCCAAGCGTTCGTTTGACCTTCCTGACTTTCTACCCCCACGTTGCTGCCTAGTCGACATCTACAGGAACATACATAAGAAGATTGTGAGTTTAAGGAGTCTTTTTATGTGTCATGTGTCGTCAAATGAATAAAAATAACATAATTATCAATAATGCAACTACATCCATAGGATGTCTTGGGTTTGCTCATGTTTGGGCCTCCAATGTCCCCTATACCATCGCCTGTATAGTCATGTGGGCCCCCATGACTATTGGCTTAGTAGGATTCACATTGGTGTTGGCGGTTTAACACTAGCATCACCCGAATGAAAACCATGAAATATGTTTGCGAGATGTATGGTAGGAGGGTGTCCAGGTATAGACACAATGACAACTCAAAGTGGGGTTAGCTCACACGACGTTTGGTATAGCATGCTTTGGTAATGGGGTTAGCTCAAAGTGGGCAACGCCACGTTCCGCTCATAGGTAATGGGGAACAGACGAGCCTATGATGATGTATGTACTGAAAATGATAAATTTAATCTAAACATTAACCACACAAACAATTGATACATTTTGGATACACATTTGATCATGGATATGATGGATGCACAAGTGTTTTAATGTAATAATAATAAGCGACACATGATACACCCCAAAATGTGATTAAAACGGGGAATTGGTAGAGATTCACTCACATTAGGTGCGTTCTTTTGATGATGTTGAATGCGCACGAGTTTCGGGATTTGATCGACAAGGATAAACTAACCTAAAATAATAACGAAATGGTTCGGTAAATAAGTGGATTTTATTAACAATTTTAATAGGATTTTTACATTTATTTTTGTGAGTTTAAGGTCATTTTCTAACTTTAAAAATATTATTTTTAAGTATTTTTAATTGATTTTTAAATTAAATAAAAAATAAAAAATTTGACTTTTTTTGCAGACCGTTGACCGGTCGGACAGTGGTAATTGGTGCGCTGAGTGAGGTTCGAACCCGGGACCTCTCGTACGCGTGCATGCAGCTCTACCAACTGAGCTACGTGTCTAACCCGAAATATTCTATGTTTTAATTATATATACTAATTAAATGTAAATTTATTTGGTTTATATTAAAAGGATTTAAACTGGTTGAACCGGTTGCAGGGAAGCCGGATCGAACTCGGGTCCTTTGGTTTGTAAGCGCACAGTCCAACCAGTTGGGCTGTGTGTCTTATCTGTTTAATTTACGGTTTATTTTAATCTTATAGACATACCGTGGCTTGATCTGATTCTGTTTAAAAAAATTGGTTTTAATTCGGAAAGTCGGTGCGTTTGTAAGGTTCGAACTCGTGACGTGCGCTATGTGTTTGCACACAGTCCACGGCTGGACTGTGTGTCTAACCCGGTTTAATATCTTGTTTTAATTAAACTTATACATAATATTCAACTTCGTCTTCTTCATCCCAAGACACAGATAAACGATATTCGACTGTTCTGGTTTAAATCGTTCGTCGAACATATAAGTGGTTGATATGTAATGGATAAAAAATTACGGAATCGAACGTACCGAACAGATTGTTTTTCTTAGAATTCCGGCAATGGTCGTCGGCTCTGATTTGTGATTCCGTCTGATTGAATCAATTAACAATTTTGATCGATGAGTTGTGAAATTAAATGACTAAACAAGAGATATCATGAGGTTTAGATGATTGTACCGTTTACAGTGTGATTTCGGAAATGTCCAGAGATTTTACGGCGAGTGTAGAATATCCGGTAACGTCGTTTGGGACCGATTCTGGTTGAAGGATTAAGTTAGTTTAAGTCTAACAATGGATTGAAAACGAAAGAGTCGAGAAAATTACCGATTTGATGTATGTCTCGGTTTTCCGGCGATAGCAAATAGTGATTCCGACGAACAGAAGCTAGAGTAAAAATGAAATTGAGGGTGTTGCGATTGTTTCCGAGATGTGAGACGATGGTATTATTAGTGTAAATCAGGAGTAATATGATTTCGGTTTTCAATCTCGAAAATCATATGAATCGAGTTCATTGAAGTCAGAATTGATTAAGAACGTGGGTTGTAATTGGCATTGAATCATCGGTTACACTCAGAACTCGCGACCACACCAAAGGTTTTCTGGTTATTTGAAAGCCGTTGAGCGGTTTCAGTTCTTGGCGCAAACAGATGAATTCACGAGTGCAACTTAAGTTTTATTTGATTCATTGATTACACAAACGAGTCAAGTGGCGGAGTGGTTAAGTGTTTGTTTGATAAAACTAGCTGACCCGGGTTCGAAACCCGGCAGCTTGATATTATTTTTTTTGCACTTATTTTACTTTTTAATAATTATAGTTTTTAAATTCTAATATGTTTATTAAATATGTAATGCTTAAAATTAATATTAATCATAAATACGCAACAAAATTTTATAAATGATTATTCGATTAATAAACGAAGCGGGTTTTGGAAACCCGTTTTTCGACGGATGTTACATGTTGTTAATAACTCGATACCGGAGTGACGTATGCTTGTTTTCCCTCATCAATGCCTATCAACATTGGCCATGTGTTTAAGGTCCTTAGTTCACGCCCGTCCTCCCAGGTATGGTGTGAGGTTGTCAAGCCTAATAGCGCTATCAACTAATACCCCGTTGCATCCCAGGCAACTAGTTCGGTAGTAAGTAGGGACTTTGGTGATAGAGTTTGAGTTTATTAACCAACATCGAAATTAAACTACAACATTTATAAAAAGTATTCCTCCAAGGAATAGTAGTTTGTCCCCCCGGGGACGCATGCCTGTGAAAGAGTAGTGAACTCACATATGTTTTGCTCGGTAAGAAATGAAGTGAAAATAGTAGCGAACACGATCAAGCGCGTCCTAAGATGGTTATCAAGAATATTAGGGGTTGTTTATATAATTCACGCAAGTCCTACACGTATCTAGCAAATAACATACGCACAAGTTGTCACAAATATATTACTGAACAGGTTTCAAACATATGTTCACAATATAACCTACAACGTGCGACTACACCATTTATACAATTATTTAGCATGTGTGAATAGAAAACGTAACAAGTTCGACAATTGTACACTTATAATCATGCATAGAAAAATTCACTAAAAATAGGTTGCTTTGGGGTGTCTGTTTACCATACTTACGAAACTACAAAAATTATGATATTTTTATATGACGTGCCGCTCAGAGGGGTTGGCCTTGTTGTAAATTTTTAGAGTCTAGTTCTTTACCAAAAATTTATAAAAAATCATTTACTAAGCAGCAATTAGATTCATCACTTTCCAACTTTAGCTCACGGAAAAACTCATTTAAAAATCCTCGTTTATCCGATTGACATAATTCCAGTTGGAGATTTTTGAAATCACCTGGAAGTACTTACAGTAAATATTTTAGATCGTAACTCCATTTCTACATTGAGTTTTGACTCTCATAATGGGCTGCAAATTCTGACGAAAAACGCAGCCTGAATCTTTAACACGAAATAAATCATTTAAAATATCAAACGACGTCAAAAAATGCGATTCTAGTTGAGTTTGAAAGATATTTCCTGGAAGTTCATAATGGACTCAAGAAACATCAGTTTTTAATAACTTCTGACCCAGTTACAGCCGAATAAAGTCGGCTATAACATTCTGGACAGAACTTGTTTAGTCACCCGAACCCCACAAACGATTATCCAACAAACCCAATGGCTTATACCCATAAATTACAGCAGATTTTTATCATAAATTACATCATGTAGCAACTAGTTTAACACTAATCACCTGGTTAAACCATAACCAACACTCGAGAGTCATATACGAGCCCGTGATCAACCACAACGCATCACAATGCGACTTCTACCAACTCTATGCCACATATAGTCATTAAAATGAAAATTATCTTTATCCCAACAGAAACCGCAGCCATGAAACTTAAAAACAATCATGCATGAACATTTATCATCGTCTCAAAACCCAATATTTAACTCGTAACAAAACCCTAGCGACTTAACCGATCATGTAAACGACTTAAACATAAAAACACATGATCTCTATTACGTAGCACTTCACATAGCATCAATTCACCATGCATAATAGATCATCGCAGTCATGTTACAAAGATTTATAACTATAACCGACCGTATGCATGAACTACTAGAACTATAGACTAACACAAGATGCAATACCTGGTGATTGGAAAGCCTTGGTGCTACTTTCTTTTCGTCCGAAGCAGCGCACAAGAGGAAGAGGAGAGGCAGGTTCACACTAGGGTTTAGATATGAGAGTTTGTGTTATATGAACTAATGTGGTTACGTAAAAAAAATAAAGGGCAAAGGTTGTGGGTTGTTTGAGATAAAAGGCAGGTTGGGCCAAATAACTAAAGTGGCAACGGGGTGGGCCGAACTGGGGCAGCACACCAAACGTATGGGATGTGGGTGATTGTTTAAATAACATATTTTTTTAAACAATTATAAAAGTATAAGTTATTAACTTATGAATACGTATAACATTCATCCTATGTTTTAGGCCTCATAAGTTTCGAGTTACGCGAGTGAGTGGGATCGACAAGCGAGACAAGTGTTTTGGATCAAACGGTTCTGGTCGGTTCAAAGGATAAGGATTCAATTTCTAGTTAATCGCTTGAATAATATGGACTTATAATACAATTTAGTTAAGTAAAAAAATTAACTCGTTAAATTAAATAAGTATAAGGTTCAATTTAAAAATACGAAAACGAACGGTTTTCTTTTTTTTTTACCTTGAAGTTACGTGTTGTCACATAGGGCTTTTCACGAGCAGAACCAAACCGATCAAACCTTTGCTCGTGTTCGGTCCGTTTACAAACCGATCCGAACCGAACCAAGTGTTTTTTCAACCGAGCCAAAGTCGAGCGAGCGTCTTTCGATCCGAGCATTTTTCGAAGGAACGTCGAGCGAGTATCGAGCGTCGCAGAATAAACAAGAAAGTGACGATGGGAGTGCTAGTTATTAGAAAAAAGTGCATTTTTCGTCCCTAATGTTTCGTCCAATAGAACACAAGTAAAAAGTTTAACAAATAACATAGAATACAAAAAAACTCAACTAGCTCTATCCAGATTAACTAGGCGGGAAGATAAATGGTCGACCGATTGAAACATACCCTTGTTCTATTGGAAGTTTGAAATTGAATGAACCAATTGAAGCAATACCCTGGCGAGTTGGCGTCTTGGCGAGTGGGGATGGAGAAATCGAATAACGATGGCCAATGGGGGGTTTTGTTTAGGGTCTTGTACTTCTGAATGAAATGGCGGGTTGAGACTTGAGTATTGATCGACGCTTTACAATTTAGTATTTGAAATTTTCATTCAATTACTCAAATAAACATTTAAGTATTGGACAATGGGCTATTAGTATTAGATTTTAATTCTAATTACTTAAATCAGCTCTATTTGAATCTTGGACCAAACATTGTTGATGTTGGTCTCTTGTCATTTCATTAAAAATGATACACACACAAACACAAATATATATATATATATATATATATATATATATATATATATATTAAAAATAAATCAAGCCAACCGAGCCGAACCGAACTGAGCGGACCTTTGCTCGTGCTCGGTTCGAACCAATCCGAACCGACCATTTTATTAATCGAGCTGAATCGAACGAGCAAATTCCGAGCATTTTCCAAGCAAGCATCAAGCGCCGAGTAATTTGAACAACCCTATTGTGACATGCATCGACGACAAACTTCACTTTATTGAAGAACCGGTCGGGGTTGTGGACTTGAAAGTCCAAAGGTTAAGTAGGAGTCGTATTAAATTGGTTAAAGTTCATTGGAACTCCAAGCATGGGCCTGGGTTTACTTGGGAACGCGAGGATCAGATGAAGACGAAGTATCCCCATTTATTTGAGAAGACTCCTGTTAGGATGCCTTGGCTTGAATTTCGGGACGAAATTTTTTCAACCGGGGGGCGGGGGGATGTGACAACCGACAAATTTTCAGGTTAATCCGTACGACCTAATCACTATTTATTTATTAAGTTGTGTGCCCTTAGACTTAATTATATGATTAATTGAGTCCATAACGTCTAGCAATGTCCGGGTAAGTGTATGGGTTCGCATTTGATGTCGTTCTCTAAAAATTTTGGGGATTAACACCAATCCTAAGGTCTGAGACGACCCAAAAAGCAATTGATCAGATCATGATCTCTTTTATAAGCCTACTTGGGTATTGAGTATTTATTTGTAAGAACTGAATTTTTTGCACTCGAGAGTTTCAACTCCAGAAAAAGAATCCAGTCAAATTTTGATTTTACTTACATAAAAGCATCCATATATCGTACATGCGGGTGTCTAGATAACAT
Organism: Scalesia atractyloides; assembly: GCA_947069175.1. Taxonomy (NCBI): domain Eukaryota; kingdom Viridiplantae; phylum Streptophyta; class Magnoliopsida; order Asterales; family Asteraceae; genus Scalesia; species Scalesia atractyloides. Next base: position 23,467,574 of record CAMTDV010000009.1, read on the forward strand.
ATATTTTATATGGATTCAGTTAGTTCTTTTTATTCTTGCTCGAGCCAGATGATGAAAAATTATCATGTCCGGTTCCTCCGGGGGATGGATCTATAAGAATTCACCTATCCCAATAACAAAAAAACCTGACTTGAATGATCCTGTATTAAGAGCTAAATTGGCTAAAGGTATGGGTCAGGGTCCTTAATTTTCTTTCTTCCCCATAAAGGAAATAGGGTAATTCGGTGGTATACTATATGTATATGCATGTTAGAACTTCTTCTAACAACCTATGCATTCTGTTATCATTTCCAATTGGACGATCCATTAATCCAACTAGTATAGGACTATAAATGGATCAATTTTTTTTGATTTCCGTTGGAAATTAGGAAAAGATGGACTGTCTATAGGACCCGTTTTATTAACAGGATTTATCACTACTTTAGCTACTTTAGCGGCCTGGCCCGTTACTCGGGTTCTCGATTATTCCATTTCTTGATGTTAGCAATGTACAGTGGTCAATAGGATCATTTTCTTCTCGGGACCTTTTACTGTTTTTCATCATGTGGGAATTAGAATTAATTCCAGTTTATCTACTTCTATCCATGTGGGGAGGAAAGAAACGTCTCTACTCAGCCACAAAATTTATTTTGTACACGGCGGGGGGTTCCATTTTTCTCTTAATGGGAGATTGTCTTATCGTGTAGCGATAAAAGTATATATATATATATAAAAATAACGAGCGTTGGTTTATTATTATCACGTATACGTTTGCTAATCGAATGCTTGAAAACCATTCGTGGTCCCGCCTCGCGTTTCCGCCTAAGGCGGGGTGTTACAGCTCAGCGTAACCACACCATAATATTGTCCGATTTGGCAGCCAGTACGCCCTCAGTGCCCGCCCTTCATGGTTTTTAAAACGCGTCATGATGGTTCCCCTTATTAGAAAGCCTTTGTTCCCCTTCACAATATGAGATATCAAACATGTTCCACGAAATAACATCTCTTTTATGCATTTGACCAAATAGCTTCAAGGCACTCTGAGCACAGTAACAATAGATCATAGAATTCCATGAAAACATATCAGGGTGTGCATCTTCAAGAAAATAGATTCGGCAACATCAGACATGTCACACTTTGTATACATATAAACCATCGAAGATTCAACCAAATAACATAAGCTTTTAAAAGAATAAACTACACGAATGGTCCCTGTGGTTTACCAAAATGTTGTATTAGGTCCCTAGCTTACCAAAAGTACATGGATGGTCCGTGTGGCTTGCACTTTGTAATGCATTTAGTCCCCGTAAACAAATCTAAAGGTTTTAGCATATCCAAGTTAGGGACTAAATGTGTTACAAAATGCGAATCATAGGACCATCCATGTAATTTGAAAAAAGCTAGGGAATAATTGCATTACAAAGAACAAATAATATATACCATTTGTGTACTTTTGAAAAAATAGGAATTATAAATCCAAAATTTGGCAAATCACAGGAGACCATCTATGTACTTTACTCTTTTTAAAGTGACCAAAAAACATGTGAGGTGACTTAACCAAAAAACTTAATTATGTTAGTCTAAAAGGTTGACCCATGTAATAAAATGTAATAAAATATCAAGTTTGCTTTTTAGCAAATTTTAAAATGAAAAGAGTTAAATGTCATTTTAGTCCCTGTAGTTTGGACCATTTTGTCAGTTTAGTCCAAAGGTTTTATTTTTCCTCTGTGGGTACAAAAAGTTTTCATCTTTGCCATTTTAGTCCACTGTGTTAACTTCGTCTATTTTTTCTGTTAACCAGAAGAGCAATTTGGTAATTTTATATGGCCGAATTGTTCTTCTAGTTAACAGAATTACATATAAAATGACCGAATTGCTCTTCTGGTTAACAGAAAAATTAGATTAAGTTAACGCAGTGGACGAAAATGGCAACAGTGAAACTTTTTTGGACCCAAGGGAGAAAAATGAAACATTAGAACTAAACTTACAAAATGACTCAAATCATATAGACTAAAATGGCATTTACCTCAAATGAAGTGAAAAATATAGTGTTTAGTTTTAAAAATAGATAAAGATCGTTTGATGCAATTTTATCGTTTCGATATGAATAGTTTTTAGAGAGAAAACTATAGCTTCAAACAAACAGCTTTAATGAATATGCTAAAATCATATCTTCTTAGATAATCTCCAAAATGGTCTAATTAATGTAATGAACGTAAATTACTAACATCTCATTTAACTTCATTTTCTCGTTTATTTATTCCATGTTGATTAATGTTATTAAAATAATTTTAAAATATTAGTGGTATCTAATTAGTTAGGTGTTAGAATATGTACCAGACAAATCTCGTAAATGTTGACACTGACTTAAAAAAAATATGTATCTTAAAAATAAAATAAATACGTTGTAATAATATAATATATTCGAAGATTTTATAGTAATTTATTTTATACATATATTGTATTTAAAAATTAAATTAAAATTCTAGTCGTCTCTCAGCTCGGTTTAGAATATCTTTTGTATCAGAAAGAAAGTAGATGAATAAAAATTTCGTTGCAACGATGTTCCTAAACGCTATAAATTTATGTTTAAAGTTAATTTTATTAATCTATACATATAATAGTTGCTTGTGAAAGGGTCATGATGTTATATATCTCAAGTCAAACTTTGAAATAATGAATCTACCATACAATAGGGTTTCAAACCCATATTTTGTATTTTTCTTCTGACCCTTACCTTAATCTTTTTTTGTATTAAACCATTTGAGTACGACTCCTTCTATGTGTTTTTACCACATACTTTACACAAACTCTTTTTATCTATATAAATACTTGAAACATGTATTCCAACTAAACAATCCAAAACAGTAACACTATTAGTTATCTTTATCTCTATGGATCAAGTCTCTAAGACGGAGTTGACAGTGGGGTTTTCGTCAACTTTTGTGGTGGGTGTTTGGTTGCTTAGGAGACGACGAGCAAGACGATCAGCGACATTGAGGTTGGTCAATGACACTAACAAAAGCATGATGTACGATTGTGTAGTGTGCCTTTGTGAAGTGTCTCCAGGTGATGAATGTAGAGAGCTTCCAAATTGCAACCATGGCATCCAGTTTCATGCCCAGTGTATTGGTGTTTGGTTGAAAGATCATTCCACATGTCCCATCTGTAGAAGCCACATACCCCGCCCACTGTCGCAGCGCCTACACGCGTACTGCCATGTACACCTTATTCAATTTATCATCTCCTACTGTAACTCTGTCTTAGAAAATGTAGCTCGCTCTATAGGAGATTGTCGTGACTTTTAAACATATGTATATATGTATGTATTGTTAGAGATATGGTTTGCCCTCAAACTCATTCTTACCACAACCCTATTCTTTATAAGTAATATTTATTACTCGATCGGTACTTTTGTTTTTGCTTGTTTGTTGTATGTTTGTTAGTCCAAACCTACTAAAATGGTCCTTGAAGTTTAGTCACTTTTGTTATTTTAGTTCAAAACTCAAACCTTTTGAATCTGGGTCCTTGTGGTTTTAACTTAACTGTCATTTTCATCCAAAAGCAAAATCTGATTATCCAACTATTTTGTCTTTTTCCTCCCTTTTAATGAAGGGCAAAATGGTCAGAAAAATTTTAATTTGTTATAATAAAACGTTAAAAAGACCATTTTGCCCTTCATTAAAAGGGAGAAAAAAGACAAAAAAATGGATGTTAACTGAAAAATATGTCTAGATTTTGAATTTGAATGAAAATGACAATAAAATTGAAACCACATGGACTTAGATTCAAAAGGTTTGAGTTTTAGACTAATATGGCAAAAGTTACCAAACCTTAGAGATCATTTTGACAGTTTACTCTTAAAAGTGAAGTGAATACTTCTCAATTCATAGAGCAATTAACAAGGAGAATTCAAATTGATAACAATCTAATCAAGTTCATTAACATTTAATTGCAACAAAAGACATTACAAGGAAAAATAAGAACTGATAGAATGGAGATGAGAGACTAGAGTAGAATCTGAGACGGGAGAAGAACACCAATTTGCTTAAACATTCATTCATAATCCTTCTTGTTCTTTGTATCCGTGCTTATATCCAGTAATCATTTTGACAGTTTACTCTTAAAAGTCTTATGGGTCTTGGGTAAATCTTTGTAGAAGGAAGTTAAGTAATCAATTTCTGTTTTAGTTAACAAGAGACTTATAGTTGTTAAGAGTAAACTGTCATTTTAGTCCTTGAGGTTTGGGCAGTTTTGCCACTTTAGTTCAAATCTTAAACTTTTTGCATCTGGGTTTCTGTGGTTTCAGTTTTATTGCGATTTTGGTCCAAAAGTGATTTTTGTCTTCTAAAATCCTACTATTTTGTCCTTTTTCTCAGGAGCAAAATGGTCATTTTAAGCAGAGTTTGAGCTTTATTATATATATATATATTAATGCTTAAAATGATCATTTTGCCCCTAAGAAAAATAACAAAATAGTAGGATTTTAAAAGACAATTATCACTTTTGGACCAAAATGACAATAAAACTGAAACAACATGACCCAGATACAAAAGTTTGAGATTTAGACTAAAGTGGCAAAACTGTACAAACCTCAGGACCAAAATGGCAGTTTACTCTAAAAAAAATAATGCTAACTAGATTCATACGAAATCCAGGTTCAGAATACCCAGGCTATTCAACGGTCGGCGAATCAACGGCCGGCGATTATGTTAACAGCAAATTCCATCTCTCAGGCAATTCGATTGCTGGCGATATTATCTTTCTCAGGCGATTCCATTTTCAGCGCCAGCGATTCAGACGGCCGCCGTGACTCAGACGGAAAACGGTTCTTCCTTAGTCACGATTCCACTACAAAACGATTTTTATGTGCGACTTCCTCTGTTGTTTCATTGTCATGGTATAGTTTAAGGTTTGATACCATCAGCTATTAAAGCCTATTTGGTAAATATATTGTTGCAGAGAGCAGAGTATGCTAAATTCAAAGTCCACAACTCCATATGACCCAAATATAGTAAATATATTGTGGAAATGTTTTGCTTAATCCCATCTCGTTTGATTAGATCTTTTCTTAAATATATGGTGTAATCGTTCATTCCAAATCATTATAGATACATTATCATGGTATGCTCTCCAAAGCTTTGATCACTTTGTGTGTTTTAAAATGGGTAGATATTTAAGTTTAGTAAATTAAGGGTAAAATAGTCATTATATAATTTACTTTTATTAAAATTAATTAAAATGGGTAAATTTGTAAGTTTATTAGTTTATGAATAGGATATATGCAATTTTAATTTTGAATTAGGTAAATATGTAATTAACAAGATTTATAAGGGGAAATATGCAATTGCCCCTATAATTATTTGCTCTAATCTCATCTTATATCATATCAATAATCCTAGTGGAATTTCCACTAGAAATGCGATTAGTATCAGTTTTGTTAGTTATTGTTTCAAAATTTACTATAGCAACTGAAAGAAAAAACTTAGAAAATAAAGTCGTGATATGATATGCTCAAAATGCGATGCGTGTTTTACATTGATCGAAAACAAAAAAACGAATATCGATACCCATTCTGATAATACAGATACTAATGCCTATGTTGTTCGGTCGAATAAGTTTCATTTTCCACTGTACTGGTTTAGCACATAAAAAAATACTTTGTTTTTCGGTCAGAATCGGTTTGATTTGTCACAGTATCGATTTACGATATAAAAAAAACTTTGTTTCGAATACGACTTCATTTTCAATAGAATTTATACCTGAATGTCGAATTAAAGGCTACATATTTAGATTTTCTTTTTTAAAGTTAAAAAACTCAATTTATTAGAGAAATATGAAATTAATTAATAAAGGAAATAATATTAAAAAAGAAAAAAACTTATCGAAAACATAATTACTTATCCAATGAAAACAAAAATTCTTCTGTGTCTGCGTGATGCGTCGGAGAACATAGGCATTGGTAATCATGTATATATAATTTTTTTGAAAAAAAAACATATATGGTTATACCATACTCAAATTAAATGCAATAAATTGTAAAGCCCCAAAATCGATAATACTAACAATCAATGGCTCTCAGACAGGAATTCACATACGGAAACAGACAATTAACAAGATACTCAATTCAATACGATACATACGCGGATACGGCTTCAATCAACAATTATATTCTGATGTTAACAAATAACAATAACAACAATTAACAGATTAACAAAATTACACAATATCATATCTGAAATCGGACCTTTTGAGTTATGATGTTATGTTCCGAAGTCGGAAAAAAATCAGCAGCGCCCTCTAACAGTCGTTTGAACTCTGATGTTATTGTTCTTCTTCTGATTGATGAATAATGATAGCCGTTTGATGGTAAACAAACCAGCAGCGTCGCCGTCCCGTCGAGTTCTGATGTTCATTCACTTCAGTCGTTCAATGGCAGCCCCGTATCATGTTTTGAATCGGAATCGCCCTTTCAATTTCCTATCCACGTTCAGTGTTTTTTTTATTTTTTAAAATCATATTAGTATTGGGTTAGGCCCAATAAACCTAATGTTAAGTTGGCTAAATAATAAAACATAAAAAGGTATTTGATAATAGGTCTCTATTGAATTTGGTATGTGTTTAAAAAAAAATTAAAAAAAGTAATATATATATATATATCGAATTTTTTTTAAATCCCGTGCCCCTCGGAATCGTGGCCTTGTGCAGGAAGTCCTCCCCGCACACCATAAAAGCGCGCCTGCTCATAATCTTCTGATATACTTTCCAATCTGATTCATGACGTAGAGAAAAATCAATCCATTTGATATACAGTATTCTTTGTAAAGCTCAGCAATTCCATAGGATCCAGTATTCTGAAATTAACCATTCCATCACAATTCACAAATGATCTCAGCCTCAACTACAGCTGCATCACACCACCAGTTGCATCCCAGGAAGCATCGTCATTCATGCTTGAATTAATAATACTTAGAGAAGCCAACTGACTGGAATCCTTGATGGATAGTTGTGAGAAGTCATCCTTAGCAACCATATGTTTGACAGTATCTCTCTCATCTCGATCTTCACAAGAAATTACATCAGCTTCATCCCACTTCCAAGTATGTATGAATTGGAAATCTGCTTATGTCATCGATTTTTACCAGTAGGAATTTCATCTATCCTCTTGTGAGCAACCCTTTGAGGAACCTTATACGATACAATCAAAGTTCCAAATTCAGCAGATTTAGTTTATTCGTGTTAACGTGTATACACTTCTTTCTAAGATTATGCTTTCATGGTCAACACATTAATTGTACCTTTGGCTTAGTGGATTAACATCATCTTCAGTATCATCAATAATTGATAAGTAGTCTAAATCATTTGGATCCATATCCACATATTCTTTATTTGAAGTTGATGTGGGTGTTAAACATGCTTCTGGTGTATCACGTGTTTTCTCCACTACTTTCTCAGTTTCCACTATCTCAACCCTCTCTATTTCCTTTACCATAACATTTTATGTATCTAGAGCCTTGAAAAATTCAGTAACCTTTGATTAATTTGCCAAAGTAGCTAAGTACTGCACTTGAAGAACTTAGGATATCTGGATTCCTAGCAGATACTTTCTTCATTGTTTCATGCAGATTTCTCACAAAATTTCCACAACCATTCAAAGTTATTCTTTAGTTTATCAATTATACAACGAGTTGACGCAGACACGCGTTGCAGCAGGAACCTCTTTAGTATCTGACATGCGAATGCTTGGCTGGAATATTCGTCAGAATCTTAACGTTCGTTCGTTGGAATCCACTGAATCGGTAAGATCGATCGGTGGTGGTTTCCCCACCATGCATCACCTGACGCCACCATTGGACCATCCGCCCATCCCCATCAGAGATTCGACAAAGATAGACGGCATGCAATCGCCGTGGCAGCTGCCGAATCACACCCAAACTGTGCACTTTAAAGAAACCCTACCAGCGTCGTAGCCTTCTGTAACAACTGACGTCAGAAAAGATGATGGTGTTCGATGGTTGCCGAACAGAAATCTGATCGAATAGATGTGCCGATCGGTGAGAATTACGATGTTTGATGAAACAAAACCCATAGAAATCGCCGAAGACGAAGAGGCGGGGGTTACGAATCGTCAAAAGACGAAGGGGCGGCAGTTACGACCTCGCCAGATTCGAACAGTTACGGTTACGGACCGTTGGAAAAGTCTAAACATCTTTTCTTTTATTTTCAAAAAGTAATCGGTTGATTGTTTCATGTGGACGAAATATGCATATTTTAACGTTAAATCAAATTGATTTGTTTTAAAGATTGAGAGGATATGTTTGTTTTAGAGATCCAAAGGATCTGTTTGTTTTAGAGAGAAATTGAATATACACGTTATTGTCTGAATATAATATTGTCTCCTATCTAAACTAAAAACACACCTCTTCATTTAAGAAAGGTGGCGCCTAAGAGTTGTTATATGGGCTAATTTTGGGGTATGTTTTGCATGGAGCTTTTAGAATTTTCAGGAGCTTAAAACTTTAAGCTTTTAAGAAAAAACTCCAACTTAATAAAAAGCCTTGTTTGGTTGAAGGAGCTAGAAAATTTTAGGTTAGGAGCTTGAAGCTTTTGGTTAAACGCTTCTACTAGTAGCGTTTAGAAGGAGCTACAAGCTTTTAGGAAAAAAAATAACTATTTTAACCTCTAGAAATAATGAACTTTCTAATGTACCAATTTTTTAATGTCCATTTTGGTCATTTTATTAAAAACTCCAGCTACTCTGCCAAACACCTAAATATATCTAAAAGCTACAACTACAGCTACCAGCTTCCAGCCTCCAGCCCCCACCTCCAGCACCACCACAGCCTCCAGCCTCCAGCCTCTAGCCTCCAGCCACCAGCTTCCAGCTACAAATAACAGCTACTTTTGCCAAACATACCCTTAATAGCACACCGCTTCATTATAGAAAGAAAGACGTGATTTTTATTTAAGCTTTTATTTAACCTACGTGATGTTTAATATTTCCGATTCATTAAAATCAAGTTCACACCGCTTCATATTGTATGCTATTTATATATTTCGTTAACGGATGTGTCTTTTAAATAATAGGACACAACTCAAGTTACTTTTGTAGGATTATATAATTACATTATTCTATAGAGCAATATTGAATTGAATCAAGCTATCTCTTATTACTACTTCTCCTTTCAATCAATGTAGCTCTTCGTTCATGATCTCAGCCACATTCACCGGTCTTTACTTTGGTTCAACCGAAGCTTTATTAGCTTGTGATGGTGTAGTTCTTGAAGAAACTGCTTCATTTACCATAATTTTTCCTTGTTTTTAGCTTTTCCAACTGATTCAGGAAGTGTCTGAATGAATGAATCGGTATTGAATCTAGACTCAATTTCAAGGTGTGGTGAATGACTTGGTGAAACTTCAACTTCTGGTTGTGTCACTAGAGTTGATTGAACATTAGATGGTGTTAATACGGTTTTTCATCTGATGATGGAGTTATGTTCTTTTGAAGAGAAGTAGACTTTTTGTAGTACTATTTAGGCGTTGTTTCCTTTCTAGCTTGAGTCTTTCTTCTCTTTGACTTACCAGTGGACTTATAGCCTAGTGGTACCCGCAACCGATGAAAGTCACGCTGAAATGGGAAGTTAATGACACGGGTTCGACCCTTGTGGTGCCCATATCATGAAAGTAGTGACCGAGGCTATTTGCCGGCATCATAACCCTTGCGGGGTGGGATGATGAGTACCCAAAGGGTACTGGGACCAGGGGTTCCCTCCTTCAACCCTTAGGTGGTTCCTCTTCTTTATGAAGAACACAATCTGCATCTCCATCATCTGAAGCTGCATCGTAAGGAGGATTTCTAGCCATGTCTTGGCAACTATTCAAGAGATGAATTAAGAGGCATATTTGGTTTATTATCATCACTCTTAGTAGATCTATCATCTCTTACCAATTCTCATGCTCTTTACATCTCCAACATTCTCAACATCTTTTGCAAAAATCTCTCTTTCAATATGAAAGTTGAAACTGAAATCTTCATCAATCAACTGTTGTTGAACTTGTGTAGGTTGAGCTTGTTGTTGTTGAGGAGGAGGTTGTTGTCGTCATTGTTGTTGTTGTTCAGCATTTTTATTTCTTTTAGGTATGATCCTTTCACTCGCATGACCATATTCCAAAAATATGTCAAATAACTCATATCCACTAACACTTGGATACTTGTTTGTATCTTTGTCACCTTCATATAAGAATATCTATGGATTTCTTGATATGCTTAAGCATGAGTTTACACATGGTTGAAAATAAAATCTGAAAAAAAAATTGTTTGACTCTCAGTTACACAAGAAACCAATTTAACCCTTGATGTATGTCCTTTGTTTCAGTCTCTAATATTTGGCATTAAAAATCAATCAGTTGTTGTTTTAAAGAGTCTAGGCAGGCAGAATTTTGAAACAGCCGCGACTTTGCACGGATCCACACCTCTATCTCTCACCCCAATCACCTCTAAAGCACCATTAAACACCCCCAAACCAACCCTAACTCATTCCCCTATAAAACCCATGTCCTCTCCACACATCTCACACTTTCAACACTCCCTAATCTCTCTCAAAACACACCAAAATCAGTTGATAATCACAAGTTCGAGCAGATTCAGCACCTTTCACTAAAGTGAGCATAACTTGCTCATTTCTTAACGAAATTACTTGATTCTTCTTCCTACTTGCTTGGATAATCTTAGGTTTGAATCCACGATTCTCCATGAAGAATCCATGTAACGCCTCGTAATTTAGTATCCATATTTTCAAAATTTTATAGAAGTATGAGAAGTCGAGGCGTTATTCAATATATATATATATATATATATATATATATATATTATAATTACCGACCCTCTTTTTTGCCACACCGTTAATTTTAAAATAATATATGCGAGATTACGTGAAGATTTAAGAGTTCGTGTGCGACAACGATTTTAAAAACGTGTTCGGGCCACTTAAAAACCTTAGAACCGGACTCATGGGCCTTGGGCCCGATACACAAAACCTATCTAAACCCTAACCTAAATAAAACACCCTACACACACCCTCAAAATACAACATCCATATACACAGCCGCACACCAACACTCTCATTGCCCCCTTCTCTCTCTCAAAACTCCGGCGACCGGAGTTATTCCGGTCGGTTTTCCGGCAAACCGAACACCACACCACGGTCATCATCCTCCCTCTTCCACACAACCTCCCTCACCCCCTCTTCTCCTTACACACCTTGCGACCCCACCATTCCCCTAGAATATCCGGCCGGCCACCACTGTCTGGTGGCGGCGCACGGCGGAGAGAACGAGCAGGAAGAGAGAGAAACCTGAGGAGAGAGTAACAATGTCGGGAGAGCCGATCTCGGCTACCTCTCATGGCGACGCACCCTCTCGGCTCTCCAGTGACGTTTTGGCGGCGACGTAGGGTTACGGCTAAAAACCGACTCTGGTCGTCAGGTTACGGCGGCGGCGGCGGAACGACAGTGGTGGGGGTTATGCCTGGCATAGTTGGGTCGGGTTTGGTTTGGGGTAACTCGATTCAGATTCAAGTTCGGTTCGAGTCGATTCAGATGCGGGTTGAGAGTTTTGTCTCGGTTCGAGTCACAACGGGTCAACCACGGTCAGCTGGTCAATTTTGGTCAAACCCGGCTATGTTCAGTCAACATTGGTAACATGGTCTCCTCGGTTCAATTTGTGTCTCGGCACGGTTTCGGGTTTCGCGAACGGTTCAACACGGTTCAGTCAGTTGGTTTGGGTCGCGTCGGTTTCGGGCTCGGTCAACTGCGTCAACCGACAGTCAAACTCGGTCAACACGACTCAACATGGTCAACTCAGTTGACACAGTCATCCACAAGGCGCGGTAAAACTTTAAAACGACTCACTATTTATTTTGTTTATATTTTTTCTCTCTTATATTTAAAACAAACCGAGTCCAAATCGTTATAATTAGTGTTAACTTTACATTTTGACATTTTAAATAAATCTGTTATTGAACTCGAATTATTGTTGAGTTTTGACCAACTTTATCGATAACTAACGTTGTCGGGATCGTCCTAAAACAGAGGAAACTCTATATTCGTCAAACCCTATATATATGTTTAATATATTTTCGTCAACTAAAAATATATATATAAGGAAATAAGTCGAGCGCTAGCGAAAGTGTATCGAAACCCGGATGCAGTTATAAAATAATAATAAGTGTAAGTTATTATACACTTCTATAACTCTCGTTTTCCTAATTTGAGGTGACTTCGGTGTCCATCCTTCAACCTTCAACATTTCGCGGAACACCAAAAGATGCTTTGCAAATGTGAGCATACTCGACCTCTCTTTTACACTTTAACGCATTTTGGGGTGCAACATGTATTGATTAACAAAAGTTATATTTTATACGAAATTAAATGTATTCAAATTTCCAAACGTGTTATAAGTTTATGCTTATGTGAGTTATACGTGCTAGTTTAAACTTGATTACACGTGATATTTGTTACGTTCATGTTAGTTATATTTGCCAATTCCAACTTGTGTTCTCATGACTTGTTATACTTAGGATATTATGCACGCTAGTTAAAATTTTCCATTATATGTTATGGTTATGTGAAAACTGTTCATATGAACGTACAATTCAACTTAAATATAATTTGCCATGTTGTAATTGAAACAAACTTATACACTTATATTCCTTTTTCAAACTTGTATGCTCGCCAATACTTTTGTATTGATCTATGCTTTTAATACATGTTACAGGAATACTTTATGATGCAAGGAATCTTGTAGGATTGCCTAGAAACACATTTAAAACTTTAAATATTCGTTGTATCGTATCTTATTTCAAACATGTATGTCGTTTCAATACCTTGTACTAAACTGTCGTCAATGAAATGAAATTAAAATTTCTTTGTACGTATCGTGATTTAAATTTGCATTATTTGATTTAAACAATGTAAAATGTAATTATTAAATACTTGACACGAATAGCGTTATGAAGCCTCTTGCAATCTAGTTTTCGTCTCATCTCGATGTTTCCGCCATCGATTGGGGTGTGACAATCCAGACCTGGAAATGCTCCTAAAGGGTTCCAAACTTTCTGTTTTGTTCACAACTCTTTCAAAACTTATGATTTCTTCATACAACCTTGTGTTCTTGAGCTCCTAATCAAGTTTATGATTAGTGAAGCCTAACCAAGCTTGTTTACATGAACTAAGGGTTGTTCTAACACCCTAAACTTTATGTTTTCAATGAGCTTTAAGCTTACAAGTCGTGCCAAGTCTTGAACTTGAAGCTAGTGTGACTACAAGGTTAGCTTGGGCTATCCTACATCTAAGTCCACACAACATTTGATGTTTTCTTATTCCATCCTAAGTAGCTTGCTAGTTGAAAGTAACACAACCCCGTCTAGCCTTCGACATGTGTCGACGCCGGCTCACCGGGTTGTAGCTTACTTGGCTACTTAGTATAGTGTAACATGTATTCCATTTCCTTTATAATTATTAATCTTGTTCTTGACCCTCCTTGTTGTCTATGACAACTTGTGTAGTGGTGAACTCTTATGAGGTTCCTAAATGGATGGTTATACCACCTACCTCCTACATGACGTATATGATATCCTTGAAGGACTTATGACATAATGTACATATATAACTATATAATATATACCTAAAATCGAAACCTTGATAATGACTATATAATCATATGTCAAGTTATTAAGTTTAATCACTAAAGAGTTTAGTTCCTCGTTATGATTCTAATAGGTGTTATAACCTATGAAATCACATAAACCCTAATGGTTCCCATAGTGTCAAAAAGAGTGCTAGACCTGTAAGTATTTTCGTATACTTTACTTTGTTACACATTATTCCAAATTCTGAATCTACCATAATCATTCCAATACTCACACCTACGTTTTCCTCTTGTAGGATAACTCGGTGTTCCCCCGTCAACCAAACAACTCTTCACAGAACTAACAAGTCGGAAAGCTTGCAAAACCGTGAGTACACTCGACCCACTTTTCGTTTATATCACTTTTGGGTGTAACATGTTTACCATATACAAAATCACCAAACTTAAACTTTATGAAATGCACGAAACAATCCAATATACATGTATGCTTTGGTACGTTACTCGTTGATTATATCTTGGACCATTCTTATGTAATACCATAGTCATTAGCTTATCTTAAGCCTCCATTTGACATGTATAGCGCTATAGGAGTAACGCACCGCCCACCGTGAATCTAGTGGTCATGTTAAATTATCGTCATTTCGCGTAAGCAAGAGGTTTGACTAGCAATATTGCATGCCATGTATAATGCTCTTGTAATAAACTTAGTTGCCATGTGGATTCGTTTTAAACTTTATTCGTATACGTATGCTTATGCTTAAACTTGTGTACTCGCCTTTGCTTTTGCATTGAACTATATTTTAAAACATGTTACAGGTTGGTGAAGATGATGTTACGAAATCGAAGTAGCGTTGATACTAGATACACACATAGATGTTTAGGCTTATTATTGTTGTATCAAATTTTGTACCCGTTGTTATGTTTATTTTGAATTTTCCCATGTATTATAATGACAATTTATGTATGAAATAAAATTCGGATTTAATTAAATATTGTCACCGTTAGTGTTGTGAGCAATGAGCAATCTATTTCGTCCCGCCTCGATGTTTCTGCATCGGTTGGGGTGTGACAAAAAAACTCAAAAGAAGAAACTGGTGGCAGTGAAGATTTGGAAAATAAATTGGATTGGCATTTTTTATTTTTTTTCTTTTCTATTTTTTTGTCATTTTCTGTGGTTTGTTATCTAATTTTCAGCTGATAAAATGCATTACTTCTCTAAAATTACTTATAAAATGCCACAAACGCCAAATAACAAAACACCAAATTCCTTGAATCACGTATTATTAAAAAAAACTCCAAATAATTACTAAATGTATAATACAAGATGCAAGTGAATAGAACAAAAAAGGGTGTCGTACAAAAGTTTTAGTTTGCCATCTTTATCTATAAAACGCCATTAAATAAAAAACGTCAAATTTAAAAAATGGGAAGTGTTACAGCCTTAACAGATAAGGCTTAACAAACAGTAACTACAAACAGTAACGAAACGACAGAAACTATATTACTAACATTTATTATATTAAAAACCACACCATGACAATTCAATTTTTTTATATTTTCTAAACGCCATAATTACCTGTCACATTATAGGTCTGCATCCTACATCACACGACAAAAATTACCAAAAATACACATCAAAAAACATATATATGGTTGCATCCTACTATTGTTTTTTGGCAAAAAAACATATATCTAACTCGCGCCAAAAAAGGTCATTATATAAGTAGAATAGATAAACAAACTTAACACTCCACAAAATTCTATAAACACGCCACAAATTGTTTAAAACGCGCCATAAAAACTTAAAAAAACGGCTCAGGTTATCGCATGGATTTTTGAGAGGTCAGAGAGACGTTTCGTCCTAAAGTTCTCAGACAGGAGAAGAGTGAAGGTCAAAACCATCAACGCCATACTTAGTATGGATGAGGCCGTTCAGAGAGATATTCTGGCCCTTGGGGTTCCAATGGCTAACGATTGTGAAAGGACTCAAACGGTAATAAGAAGATTGAAAAGAAAGTTCCAGCGGATGATGATGATGATGACATTACTGATCTACCAACAGTTACCAGTTGAAGTTTGAATGAACCATCAAGAACGGTGAAAGTGACTTATCAAGACGGGGTGGATTATTCATTGACGATGGACGAAGTGCTCAACACAGATAGACTACACCTTCTTGAACAACTATGTGATCTAACACCTTCGAGCGATGCAAAATCCATGGTTGTGATGATATTTAAATATAGGATGCGAGAAAGGCTAAACGAGATTATGGCGTTATACGCCAATGAAATAGATAACAATGACAAGTCTGAAGAAAGTGATGACCAAAGCGTGGGTACATCTCTGATGTAATACCATCCACAGAAGACTATTAGTTATGTTTGATTTCATCTTAGTTTAATGTTTTGACTTATTAATGAAATATAATCAATTTAGGAATGCCAAAAAAAGCCAAGATATTTACCTTTATAATATATAAGGGTGAAGGAGTGGTTAAACACTTGAAAGTAGCAAACTTCAAAATCAACAATCAGAGGGTGCCACGTCATTGTTGCTAAAGAGTTTAAACTTTGCTGAAAAGTGTTGGCAATTGTTAGACACTTGATGAATTGGTAACTTTTTTTTATAAATTATGTGTTAAAATAAAACAACTGAAACATCAAAATTAATTACAAAAAACCATTACATTAAAATCCATAACCCATTTGTTGAATATTCATAAACAAAACGCCATAATCAATAACCCATTTGTTGAATAATAAGCAATTGGAATAACAGATTTAATGAAAACACCATAATTCAGATATGCGTAACAAAACTGTAAAACGCTGTCTGATAAGTTCTAAATAATGAAAACGCCGAATATTGATTCTAGGTTGAAAATGAATTATAACGCCATCTATTATGCGAAGGTGGACAATGACAATCGTGCCCCCGTATATCATTTAGCGCCCCCTGCCACGTGTGCGATCGGGATCCGTTCTCACCATTATCACGCTTTCAATCGTTTTTCCTGATCCCGTTTCTATATATCAAAATCAAAATATTTTAAAACTAAAATAACTCGAACCGAGATAACGAGCGAGCCAAACTGAGCCAACCAACTCGAGCTATTCAAACCAAACAAGAGTTTTTTCCTAAAGAGGGGTAGTTACAAAAATTATGTACAAAATAGATTGTTTAAAACTTATTTACTTAAGAAATCAATTTACTTTTATTTTCTTTTAAAAATAATCACAAAAAAGCCATGTGAAACACAAAACATTGAATGTTCCTTGTTCCTTTCTTTTCACTATGAATGCCCAAAGAGTACCGCGATTGACAACCAAAATTCCGACAGCCTTGAGCCACAATTCCGACGTACTCCAAAAGCACCGAAGAATCCCTCTTACCCCACATTGAACGCTTCATAGTGCATATTCACTTCCAACAAGGATAGCATCGAATGATTCCTAGTCGAGTTCTGACGTGCCCGGAAAGCACCTAATATCCTTTTGACACAAATTTTCGGTAACCTGTAAGTTACATGCCTTGCTTCCATTTTACTTTTTGAAAATTTTTGTGGCAAACTGTGATTTCACATAAGTAATATATATGTTTAACATGTATATATGAATAAAATCTTAAAAAAAATAATATATGTGATCCCACATAAGTAATTTTTTTTGTGGTAAACTGTGATTCCCCAAAAGTAATAAAATCTTACATTCATACACCTATCGGTAAATTGGCGGAAATGCCGTAAATCGGCGCTTGTGAAAACATGGGGTTAGAGGAATCGTATCCTGCTTTCTAGAGACGCCGAAGTCATGACCGTAAAATCGGGCGCTTGCGAAATGGTGGTTGCAACTGTTAATCGCCTATACTTTTTATGTGTTTCATGTGATTCGTTGGTACTTCTTTTGGCTGTGGATTGAAGGTATCACGGCTGTGAAACAAGAATATCATGGCTATGAATCCGAGCTCACCGGAATCTTTGTTGTTGACCGCCGACGATATTTCTTGATATTCCAGTTTTCACAGCGGAGAAAATAAACTGCATTACATGACATTCATTTATGTGACCAATGATCATTTTAAAAGAAAATAAAAATAAATAAGTTTTTACCATTTTTAAAAGAGTTTTTACCCACCCATTTTATTAGTAAATAAGTTTCAAATAACCCAGTCAGTTTGATAAATATTTTTTACAACTACACCTCTTTGGCCAAAAACTCAACCAAACATAACAATATGAAGCAAGGTTTTTTGGAGCTAAATCCAGTGGAGATATATCATAGTTGGCAGTATCTTCGGACCGACCGGGTTCCAGATCTCCATCTCCCCCGTTCTCCACTTCCTCATAAACCCTAGAAACGTTCATCTTCATGATCATGAAACAAGACCCAAACCCCACCACCGTCTGCGGCCAGTGTGGCATAGACGAACCAAAACTCCTCCACAACGTCCGTCTCCGCGGCAACTTCCGGCGACTCTGCACCACCTGCGTCCTCCGTCTCCACCCCCAGTGCTTCTGCCCCGCCTGTCTCGGCGTCTACCACGGTTCTCCACCCAACGACGCCGTCGTATGCTACAAATGCTACTCATCTTCTCACCCTCACTGCATACCCTCTCCCCCTGCTGGCTCAATTGCTTCTTCTCGTCCTTGCCCGTCTTGTTTAAACCCAAATTTGCTTCTTTTGAATGTTAGTAGAGTGGAAAATGGGAGTAGGGTGATTGATTGTAATGCGGCCAGGCTGTTGCTTGCTGCCGGGAAGATTGCGTCGATGTCCATGAGTAAAGCGGGGAGGCTGCCGCTGCCTTGGAGGCGGAGAGGCGAGCGAAGGAGGCTGTGTATACGAAGAAGCGGGCCAGGGAGGCGTTGGATCATGTTGTGAGGTTAATGGGGAGGGAGAAGAGAAATGTTAGTGTTAGTGTTAATAATAATAATAATAATAATAATAATAATATTAATGGTAATGTTAATAACGGTGTTGCGGTTGGGCCGGTGGTGGTGGAGGGGAATGTGGTTAACAAGGTTGATGATTCGAACGAGGTTTTGAAAGCGTTGAATGCCGTGGAGTTGAAGGATAACGGGGCGGTGACGCCAGGGCTGGTTGTGGTTGAAAATGTTGGGTCAGGGGATGGGGTGCAGGCGATGGAGCTGGATGTTGGTGGTAAGGATTCGGGGATCGGTTCGGTTGTTGAAAATGGGTCTGTAAAGAAGGATGATTTGGTGAAGATTGGGGAAAATGGTCAAGAACAGGTCCGGAAAAGGTTCAGGTTGTGGTGGAGAATAATGTTAGTAACCCTGTGAATTGAAGGTAAGAAGACATTGAAGCTGGTATGTAGCTTTTGCAAAAGGGTTATTATGTTTGTGTTTATAGTGGTTCACTTGTATTCAGGGTGTGAGTTTTTGACACCGCGTGTATAACACGAAATATTTGGGTTTAGTCTAAACGGGTTTTGGGTTGAATCATGAATACGTTTAGCCAAACGGGTAGTGTTTGGTTTGATCTGGGGGTTTCACGGGTTGAACTGTTTAGCCCGTTTAGTTTTATACTTGTTTTTTTTAAATCTGTTTAATTCATAACCTAAACTAATATGTTTTTTACTAAAAAGTAAAATACAGAATAAAAATGAGCATCAAGTTTCGAAATCTTTTACATACATTAGTATTCTGGTTGTAAATTTGTAATTTTTAGAGTATTGTCGTGTCATCTTGTGAAAGCTTTTGTTGTGTTAGGGTTCATCTGTCTGATACAATTCTTGGGTTTGTGTCGGCTTCCACCTTCCAATCTGCGAATATGAATCATTTAACACCACTTATTGTATTTGATCTTGATGATTGTAGGTGGTTATGATCTATGGCAAGAACGAGCTGCTGCTTCGTTTTGGTAAAAGAGCATTCTTCCTGGCTTATTGTAATTTGTATCAGTGAGTTCAGCTTGTTCTATTTTTTAAATTGGTTTTATTCTAGTACCTGCATGTAGTGAATTACTGGTGTATGTTGTTTTCCCTGTTACTTACTTAGATTTGGCTTTCAAGAAATGATGTGGTAAATGGTTTTGCAAATATTTATATAAGTCAAAACATGAAGTCTATAACTTCATAAGTTAATAACAGGAAGTTAGTTTATGGGAAGTTAGTTTATCCTTCGTAGGGGTGTAAACGAGTCGAGCAAAGCCGTGTCAATCTAAGATTGATTGGAGCTTCTATAATAAATGAGCTTGAGCTCAAGCCCAATCCTCACATATTGAGGTTGACTAGATTCACAAGTCTAATCGAGTCTATTATTTTATAAATCGTATTAATATATTAACATTTGCATAATAGTTTTAACTATATGTAAAATTCTAATAAAAATAATTAGGTAATATATATTAGAGTAAATTATATTTTGAGTCCCTGTGTTTTAGTGGTTTTAACCACTTGAGTCCAAAATCAAAAAGTCGCCTTGAATACCCAAATTCTTACTTTCTAACCCTTTAAATCAAAATTTTAACGACATTCGAATTCTTCTGTTGACTGTTGTCAAATGATCAAATTGACCCTATAGTTAAAATAATAATAAAAATCCAAACTACACGTGCATTTAAGACCGTTGTCTCATCAAGTTCGATAACTTCTCATCTTTCAAATATTCAAGAGACTTGGCATAATATTACACAAGTTGAGGAGGATAGGGAGGCTTCTTTTAACCTGAATATCCCTGCGCAGGCTTTGGTGGGTGAACAGAGACCAAATTCATAGCATATGTCATAGCAACATAGAGAGGAGTCGGTGGTAGAAAAAACACGCTGGCTTCTAAAGATTGCGTGGCCGCCAAGAATAACGGAGATACAAATCAAGGTTTGGGTTGCGGTGCAAACTTAGTGCAGAATGACAGTGGTAACTTGGATCAGAAAACATCGGAGGTTAGAAAAGAGGCGGAAGCAACTATTTGTGCTGGTGAAAAGGTGGGTTTTAAATTAAGCAATTTTCAGGGGCAGGTGAGTGATTTAATTAATGGTGAACACGGTTCAATTGTGAATCAATGAATTGCCTTGCGGTGAATCTTGAGGGGGTCAAGGACTCCAGGAAGTCGGATTGGATTTGTGGGCGCAAAACGTCGCAGGGAGCTCACTTCTGGAAATTTAGGAAACAAAATAAACGGATAATTTTAGTTTAGTTGTCAGTTTATTTTGAGGTCGATCGGTTTTGGATTATAAGTTTGTAGAAGCGGTGGGGCGTTTCGGTGGTCTTTTATCGATATGGAACCCGTTAGTGTAATAAAACAGGAGTGTTAAAGCATCGTCACTTTCTGGGTTGTCTTCGGCAAGTTGGTTGCAACTAGGGAAGTATTGAGTTTTGTAAATGTGTATGCACAAAATGATGCGGTGGCTAGAAGGTCTCTGTGGGCAGAATTATTGGCGGCTAGGAGTGGGTCGTCGGGTTATTGGGTGTTTATGGGGGATTTTAACGATGTTAGAGACTCGTTGGAAATAAGGAACTCGGATTTTATGGCTTTAAATGCGAGTTTTTTTTAATCAGTTTATCACTGATGCAGATCTACTAGAATATCCAATGGGTGGGAGGCAGTTCACTTATGATTCGGATAATGGGTTCAAGTTGAGTAAATTAGATAGGTTTCTGGTGTGCAGGGGTTTCATGAATACTTGGCCGATGGCTTCGGTAGTGGCCCTTTCGAATTGAGTTTTGGATCATTGCCCCATATTCTTATCCACTACTTCGATGGTTTTTGAGCCATCGTCAACTAGAGTTTTTAACTCATGGTTAGAAATCGTGTTTGTTGGATTATGTCGAAATTTTGTTTGCTTGGTTTCGTTTTCAAGGACCAGCGGATTTGGCCTTAGCTACTAAGCTTAGGTGGGTCAAATTAAAAGGATTGGGTCGTTAATCAAAAGGCAACCTGGAATGGAGAGTATGCGGCAAAACTTGAAAGACTTGATTTTTTAGAGCTTGAAACCGAGACAAGGAATCTCTTGCCTCACGAACTCGAAGAACGGGATTGCAAAGGTTTTATTATGGAAGCGGACAAGTTAAAAGTTATGGATGCTAAGCAAAAGTCGAGGGTTAGATGGACAATGGAAGAGGATGAGAATTCGTAATATTTTCATGGTATTATTAATTCGAATACAAGTTGTAATCGTATTAATGGGCTTTATATTGATGGGGCATGGGTGACGTCGCCTCCTTTACTTAAAGAGGCGGTGTATAGTTTCGTTCATGATAAGTTTCAAGAACCTTTGGGGGCTCGTCCATATCTTGATTGCCCAATCATCTCTTCTTTATCGGACTCACAAGCGGATTCTTTGGTTAACCCTTTTACTTTGATGGAATTAAAAAACACGGTTTGGGAGTGTGTGATGGAGATCGGGGTCCCGGGCTCATGGCATTAATTTTTGTTTCATAAAAAGGTGTTGGAATAGTTTACAAGGGGACTTCTTGAAGCTCTTTGAGGAATTCTATAGGAAGGGGTCCTTTAGTAATGCATGCACATCCTCGTTCATAGCCTTGATTCCTAAAAAAGCGGTCCCGGGGGCCTTGGTGATTATAGGCCGATTAGCTTGATTGGGTGTATAAAAAAAGTTATTTCGAAAGTGTTGGTGAATAGGTTGAAGATGGTAATTCACGGGCTTATTTCGTAAGAGCAAAAAAAATATTTATCTAATAGGAGCATTTTGAATGGGTCGTGAATTCTTAACGAGATCATTCCATGGATGAGGTGTGTGTTTGTCTCATTTTTTGTATGTGGATGACGTTGTCTTCATTGGTGAGTGTTCAGTACAAAATGCCTTAAATCTAAATAGGATTTTGAGGTGTTTTCACTTATCATCGGGCCTTAAGGTAAATTTGAAGAAGAGTAACATCTTTGGGGTCGGGGTAGATCAAACTCAAGTCCATATGTTGGTGGGGTTTTTGAGGTGTAAGCCCGGGTCTTTTCATTTTAAGCATCTTGGTCTTCAAGTCGGGCTAATATGAATCTTTTAAGGAATTGGGACCCGGTGGTGTGTATCTTTAAAAGACGTTTGGCTTAATGGAAGGCAAATACACTTTCTTTTGGTGGACGAATAACTTTGGTAAGGTCGGGTTTAAATGCTTTACTAACTTATTATTATTTTTCTCTATATAAAGCGCCTTGTCAAGTGATAAAAAAAGTTGGAAAGGCTAAGGAGAGAGTTTGGGTCGTTGCAAGAGAAGATGAATTGGGTAGCATGGCGAAACATTATGTCTCTAAGGACTACGGGGGTATGGGGTTTGGGTCATTGCAGGAAGCAAATGTTGCTATGTTGGCTAAATGGTGGTGGCGTTTTAAAGTCGACCGGAATAGTTTGTGGAGGAAGGTGATTTGGAGTTTCCATAATATACTAGAACGTGGAGTTTTATTCTGATAACTATCCGCACCCGAACCTTGGAAACAAGGACAAAAAATTCTAGTGATTTGAAGAATTGGGATCGATTTCACTAGTTTGTTTCGCGGAATCCCAGGTACTACCGGCAATTTGTGTTTTAGAAAGAAGCGTGGTTGTTTGATGTACTGCTTAATAGCCAATTTCCAAACTTATTTGCAATCGAGCGGTACAAAAATGTTAAGGTTTCGGAGCGGGTTAAGGTGGTTGGTGAGAATGTAAATTCGGAATTTAATTGGACGAGGCAGCCGAGCGGACACATGGAGGTCGTGGAACTAAATGAATTGACAGTGGCTTTGAGCTCCTTTATTTTTCGAGTGGGGGAGGATAGTTGGATATGGGGTTTGGATGCTTCTGGTCAATTTTCGGTTCGGTATCAGGCAGTTAATGGAACAAAAACAATTTTCTGATTTGGGTTTGGGTTTTGATTGGAATGGGTAGGGGCCTATGAAGGTGAAATTTGTGGCTTGGCGATTAGTTCAGGACTCGCTTCCAACAGCCTTGGAATTGGTGCGTAGAAATGTTATTTTTCCAGACTTGAGATGCAAGAAGTGGAAGATGAGACAACATACCATATGTTCGTGGGCTGTGGTTTAGTTGAGAAGGTGTGGGACTTTGTGATAAAGTGTCTGACCAAATATATTGCAAGAACTGTTGGATGGATCGAAATAAGATTGATTGATTTGATTTTACTTGAGATAATATTGAAGTTTGAATCTCTGTTAAGTTTGGTCAATTTATTTGTTATTTTGGGATTTTTAAATCTAGTCGTAATTGATATAATTAAGAATTTATTTAGTTGATTTGCGCCCCTGACTACCTAGCTTACTTGTGCCCTCTCGTAGATTGAGAATATATATCTTCTTTTTTAAATATATTCCAATATTAGTTAGTTGCTAAGATCATTTAACAAAAATAATAATACAAATTCAGTGTTTGGCTAAAAATTTGTTTGAGATGAATCTAAAAAAGCAAATTCAAATTAACAGATGAGTTGCACAACTTACGGTGTGCACATATAATGTATATTGTGTGGGCGTTCAGGGGGCAAAAGTGAAATGGTACTAACTTTAACGTTATTTTACTAATTTTGTGAAAATAATGTTAAAAACGACGGATGGTTAATCATGCATCATGTGGTGGCGTTGATAGCTGAAAGACACATGGTTACGTGCACCAATTGATCTATGTCCCGCTTGTTTGAGTGTTATGTGCCTTAGATCCAAGGCTTGATACAAAACTACAATCGAGCCGAGGATCTCACTGGAAGCAGCCTATCTATTCTTACGGGGTAGAGGTAAGGTTGTCTACATCTACCTCCACAGACCCTACTTTAGCTTTGTATTGTGGGATTTACTGAGTATGATGATGATGAACCAAAAGACCTGATGCATGTTCCAAATAACAATTGCGGGTTGACAAAGTGGAGAAGAATCTTACTTTCAGTCATTCAAGTAGCGGATTTGGATTTTGTGGAATTTCAAACGAGGTAGCCTGTCGACACAAGCAAGCGAATTTCGACAAGATAAAGGAGTATATAATGGCGTATAGTTATTTTGGATAAAGTATAGGGCGAAGCATTTAGCTATTTCATAGGAGGATTGGTGTAATTTAACGTGGCGTATGTGGGTGTGTAGTGGTGTTTGGTTTTTATATTATGTATTGTGATGTACTCATGCCGGGGTAACGTGATGTTATTGGCGTGATTTGTTTTAAATAAAATTTCGTTGGTTGTTAAAAAGAATTTGGCATATATTACCTAAAATGAGATACAAGTATCGGAAAATCTTTGAGCCAACTCTATATACTTGAAATCTCTTCTGAAATCCAGTGAATAGATTTAGTCATATTCAAAAATCATGGAAAGTCAATGCCATGGAGAATGAGATGACAATCTCCGAACCCTTTACGAGCCAAAATCTGTCGGTGCACTTCTTGCCTGATAATGGAATTCGGATCTCCAGTCAGAAAATTCATATGAAAAGAAAAAGAAAATACATATGAAAAGAAAAAAAAAAGAAATTGGATGGTGGATCTGGTGGGTTTTAGAGAGAGAGACATGTATACTGTGGATCTGGTGGGTTGTTGAGAGAGACATTTATGTGTTTGAATTTGTGTTTTAAAGAGACAAATGTGGTGGTGGTTTATAGTAGTTGTATAAGGAATGAGGTGTGGTTCCTCTTTCTGCTCTTCTCCAAGTCCATTTTAAGCTTCATATCATTCTCCTTTCACCTCATCATCCTTCCTCAATATAGACTGTGGTCACTCTTCACCCTTTCATTTTTAATTTCTTTTTATAACTGCTAAATTTATAAAAAGTTTTCATTAATATTATAAATAAAATAATTTATATAAAGTTTTCATTAAAATTATAAACGAAAAGTACATAAGCTAGAATAAAAGAAACATGATTTAAAAAAAAGATATAATTTTAAAAAAAAGACATAATTTATACAAAAAAAAACTACAATGCACTTCCTTGTAGCCATTTCTTCGCAATCTTGTCACTAATTCTTGGGATCACCTCATGGTCTCGTTCGGGTAGGGTTTCAATATCGGTTCTCATGATTCGGAACTCTTCAGTTTCTTGATTTTGTAGATCAAATTCGAGTCACCTCTTATCCAACGCAAGCCTCTCTATATCCATCGCCACCGTTTCTTTCTTTTCTTTCTCTCTCTTTTTGTACCTCTCGGCTTGCACTTCCTTAAATTTGTTGAAGTTTTGTAGAAGTGCATCAAGTTTTGATACATGACTCGAGCTCGTTCCCTTTGAACCCAAAGCCTTTGCAGCGCTACTTTTTAGCGCGATCCCTTCCAATTGGCCGCTCTGATTCAAGAGTTGAAGCTTCATCTTCAAACTCGAGGGCATTGTCAATATTGATAGCACAATGTGCATCAGAACCACCCGCACTATAATTCCCCGACGCACTCGCGTTAGATCTTTTAACTTGTGATATCTCATTAGGCACCATTTGCCACTTTTGACATTTTCTCAATATTTCATACGGCCTCATGTAATTCCACGGCTCATGTTTCTTGGTGTATCTTTCAATAGTGTGGCCAAAATACTTTCATCATTTGCACCACTCGGACGATGGTTCCATACATGTTGATAGATACCCGCAAACACCAATTTTTTGGGTCATCTCTCTATATTTGTGTCAAACCCCGTTTTCCAACACAGATCCCGGTGGGGAGTATCGTGACATAAGTTGATATCATCATAGTCAATATACACAGAATAGCACAGCGGAAGTCTTGGATTTTAAATATTATCAACAATTGTCCAAAAGTTCAAAAATAATATACAGACGGTTCGTAATAAAGATCCACATGCGGATCGTAAATGTACAAAAAGGGAATCAACAGACTTTAGGCATCTCTAAGGATTTGCAAGATCCTCTTATTTCAATACGAGCAGCTTCCAGCCTATTTCCGTATTGTACCTGTAACTTAGTATTTTGAAAATACGTCAGTTTTCACTGGTAAATATAATTAACTGACTCGTTTTGAAAATATTTCAAAAATAGATTTAGGTGCACAAGGCACGAAAAATCTTATATAACTTGGGACAATTAAAATTTAATCTTGTATACAGTTTTACATGTTTGTCAATACATATGAGGCCTAGTATGGAAACCAAGACATGATTAACGACACACCACTTATAAACCCATAAAGGAGTTATCTCCAATTTGTGGGTAATAAATATTTTAGCATTCGCATCTGTCGGGTGTATGCCTACACCTCGTGCTTAAGTCGTGGCCATTAATAACTTAAATGAGCTGAGGATATCCAAGACACAGTCGCGTTAACCCCCAATGTTTAAGTTATCAAACAAACAGATTAAGACGGGTTATGCAGATTTAATAGCCACAATCCGGCTAAATGACCCTAACCCGACCAAGCGGTATTTATTTACCTATCCCAAGCTCTTATAGGGAAAATAAGTTAAAAGTATTTACCTGAGCTATAACTTGATTTAAGTGCAAGATTAAATAACTCAGTCGTATTCAACTTTAAATAAGTGTAGATAACATTTACTGGAAGGCTCTAGTCTGGAATGATGGTATAAATAACCAATTAGAATGCTAACTGGTTTAAGTCGTAGACTTGGACCGGCTAACTTAACGAATCAAATACGGCACGATACGCTAGATTAAGCGATGACCGAAATAGAATATACTTTAAACCCAACAAGTGCTAAGACTTGCACAATATGGGTAAACAAATTACATTCTGGAATTTGAAATAAAAATTATAAGGTTAAACCCGTTTCCGTAAACTTACGTAATTGGGCTACATAAGCTTAACCATACGCATATAAGCAATATTGGGTAACCGGATGAGTAATGAACAAGTTTCATATGTCATTATACTTTAAACAAGTTCTAATATCAGTAAGATATCAACTTGTATGCGTGTTAAGGTTTTAAAATGAAACTATGCCTCATAAGGGTGTTTTAGTCATTAAGTGACGTATAAAAGGAACTTGTATATATTCTGATGTTATGATCATAAACATTCTGTAAAAGTACTTAATTTGTGATATAATATCAGTAGAATATCAAACATATGTGTGGGTTATAGTTTAAACCAAACTATGCACCGTAGGGGCATTTTGGTCGTTTCACACATAGTTTTAATAGGTTATTTGGGATTCTGAGTTTATAACATGTACCTAATGTAAAAAAAATTTAAATAAGTTATATAATCAGTAGGTAACAAGTCTAGGGTAGTAAATATGGTTTAAAACCATATTATGCGCCAAACGGCGTTAAAGTCGTTAAATGACGACTTATGCGATGTGTTATGAAAGCTGATGTTATGATCAGGTTTATATGATCAATATATGTTATTTAATATAACATATTAGTAGGTAAGAAGGTTTTGTATATAAGCATATTAAAACCAATTTAGGTGCCATAAGGGCATTATCATCATTTATCGACATAATAAAAGAACTTGTACTTAAACTCAAATATAATCTGACTTGACATCCCAAATAATGCTATTTATGATATTACATCAGTAGGTAATGATTTTTATATATAAATTATGTTTAAAACTATTTCGGATGCCGAAAGCGCATTTCGGTCCTTTAAAAGCATGATTTGCGATGTTATAACAAAACTCAGTTTATGATCATGATAATAACATCTTAATATGTTAATTACATTACCATATCAGCATATAATCCATTTACAAGTTCGTTAGTGTTTAAAACCTTATTTTTAATAAAAAGGGCATATGGTCAAAGTATAGCATATTAATGGAAACTTGCACGAATCTCAGATTACTATTATGATCATGTAATATAACCTCAGAGGATTATGCTACATAATATTATGATCATTATGGGACCTTAGATCAGTAGCTAACTAATCTAAATCGGGTCAGAATCGAAAGTCAAAGTAGAAGTCAAACTTTACGACTTTCGGTTGCGAACCGACCCTAAAATTGGAATTGACGAGCAGAACATGTTTTACACATGTTCTAATAATTATTACTAAGTTATTAAAGTGTTAAAACGTATTTTATAACACCTACATTATCAGATTATGATTATTTTCAAAACTGGCCCGTTTGACTTTTTAAACATATATATGTTGACCTGTCAATTGACCAAGCAAACGTAATTTCCAGGAGGAGCCATTTTAAGGGATTAACACCTACCTTATTACGATCATGTAGCCATGTCTGCAACAAACAATGGCTGGACCATAATGGTCTTAATCAGTTAAAGCGTTATCGAAAACGCTTGACTTTTGGTTTTAAAAAGCCTAAAAAAAGAAAATGCAAAGGAAAGGAACACTTACAAGTGATCCTTGGAGAATATTAAACAGTTAAGAGGCCTCTAAGAGAAGCAAGCTTAAGATAGAGTGTTAGAGGAAGAAAGGAGTGAATGAGCAAGGAATGGAGTTGATCATGCTTGCTATTTATAGTTGTAGAGGATGCACAAGATGATGCCAGGTGTTGGGACATGATCTAAGATGTCTCCAAGTGTATATGGATGTGTAAGGAGCTGCACAAGAGTGGCAATTCACGAGCAAGGTGGCACAAGGGAAGAATGCCTTGGCTCCCAAACAAAACTGCCACTAGCAGTCCCTTACGGACCGTAAGGGTAGGATCTTACGGTCCGTAAGGACCTTCTGACGCCCATGGTTTTGAATCTTTTACAGACAGTAAAGACTAAGCCTTGCGGTCCATATCTGCTAGTCAGCCACAACAATTCCTCTTTCTTACTGTCCGTAAGCACTCAGGCTTACGGTCCGTATGAGTCACACATAGGCCAAATCTTTTGGCATGTTGACACTTTTACCCCTTTAGGTTCATACTTTTCTTAAATGGCAAAAATAGTCCCTCTCGGCCAACAATAGGCATACACGAGAGTATGGACACGTGTCGATATATTACCGACATAAATTTGCGAGGTGTTACAATTTGAAACTAATGGAATGGACTAATCGATATGGGATCGTTGCATCAATTGGAAAAATTCTTTACAAACGTTAGTTCCAAAAACCATCTCCTTTTCAAATAGTGCCTACACATTAAAATTTTAACATATAACCTTTAATATTTTAATACTTTGTTTAAAAATAAAATACTAAATTTATTTTAATACTTTCTTTAAAAATAAAATTAAAAATCTTAAAACGTATAATTATAAAAAAAGATATTAACCTTTAATCGGATCGATAGAAACGTTAATCCATGCCCGTGCAAGTGCTTCCAACTCGCCTGCGCTCCAAGGAATGCTTTGCACCTTTCCGCTTCCCTCTTCTTGTGCTCGTTTTTTTCTTTCTTAGTCTTCGTGGTTTGTGGTTGCGTTTTGGGTATATAACATCATTGTCTACGCTAAAGAAACGAAATCGTGCGTTGCATTCAGTTTGATTCAATGGTTCGAGCGGTGGCATTTGGCTTGGTTGTGAATGCATTTGCATAGCAAGGTGGTGTTGTTGGTATTGCATTTGCCACAGGTTTTGTGATTGACTAAAACCGCCAAACGAATACGAATCCATCGGTGTCGTGGGGTATACGAGTGGGGGTTGGTATCGAGGGAGTAGCGGTGTGTTTGGAAAGAATGGAGGTGGATTTATTCGGCTCGAATCCATGATATTTTTGTATAGGTTAAAAATGGTATAGTAGAATGGTGTAAAGGATTGGTAGTGGATGTGATATTTAAATAGAGAAATGGTGTTTAAATAGGTTTTTAAAAAACTTTATATATATATATATGTGGTGTGTGTGTGTGTTTTTAAATTTGTTGCCATTCAACGGTCGAATAGTGCAACGGTCGAAAAAGTGGCTCATGGAGAATTCCTCGTTGCACCAAATATAGCTGGGAGGCGGTGTTCCCCGACGGGATACCGTGCCAATCACCACCCTTTCACTTCCCTGCTCCCACACCCCATCGCATAAGCTATGATTTTTGTGGTTGAAGTGTTGGAGGTGTTCAATGGTGGATGGATTGTCACACCCAAGATTTCCAAGCAAATCCCGGTGGGCCCGGGTGGGGAGTATCGTGACGTAAGATTGGTGTCGTCATAATCAAACAACACAAATAGCATAGCGGAAGTCTTAAATTTAAAATATTATTACAAACGTAATTGTCCAAATTTCAAAATAATAATAATAATAATAATAATAATAATAATAATAATAATAATAATAATAATAAAATATACAGACGTTTGTAACAAAGATCCATAGGCGGATCCAATAAAATGTACAAGGTAATTATATAATCAGACTCTAGGCTTCAATGCAAGGAGTTGCAAATTCCTATTACGCATTTACCGAGCAGCTTCTAGCCTATTTACGTACTTTGCAACATGCGCTTAGTCTTTTGAAAATACGTCAGTTTTCACTGGTAATACAAATAACCGACATATTTTGAAAATATTTCATAATTGTTTTAAGTGCACAAGACACATGATTTCATAAATAACTTGGGACAATTCAAAATGATCTTGTATATAGTTTTACAAGTCTGTCAATACATATGGGGTCTGGTGCAGAAACCGAATAACATGATTAACCGACACACCACTTTAACCCACGAATGGGTATCCCCAATATGGGTATGAAAACATTTTATAATAGCATATGTCAGGTGTATGCCTACACCCCGTGCTCAAGTCGTGGCTATTAGCAATTTAATGAGGCGAGGATATCCAAGACACAAGTCGAATTAACCCCCAATGTTTAAGTTATCAGACAAAACAGATTAAAACGGGTTATGCGGATTTTCTAGTCACAATCCGACATATGATCCCATACCCGACCAAGTGGTAATAATATACCGTATCCCAACCCGTATAGGGAAAATAGGTTAAAGTATTTACATGGCTTAAGCAAGTCTTATAAAATAAGAAAATATAATAAGCGTAGTCGTATCCATTAACTAGCTCGGTTGCAATTTGCTGGAAGGCCCTAGTCTGGAATGAATGGTATTAATAACCAATTAGAATGTAACGGATCCTATATAAGTCATAGACTTGGACCGGTTAACCTAATTTAATGAAAATGATACGATACGCTTGATTAAGCGATGACCATAATAGAATTTGGTTTAAACCCAACAAGTATTATGACTTGTATAATATGGTAAACAATATACATTCTAAAATTTGAAATATAAATGATAAGATTTAACCCGTTTCAGTAAACTTACATAAATGGACTAAATAAGCCTAACCGTGCGCATATAAGCGATACCGGGTAACCGGATGAGTCATAAACAAGTTTCATATGCCATTCTACGTTAAATAATTTGTAACATCAGTAGGTTATCAACTTATATGCAAGTTAAGGTTTTAAAATCAAACTATGCCTCATAAGGGCGTTTTAGTCATTATGCGAATGTATTAAAAGAACTTGCATACAAACTGATGTTATGTATATGATCATTCTGTAAAAATATATATATTTATGATATGATATCAGTATATAATCAAACATATGTGAGTTATATGATTTTAGATCAAACTATGCACCGAAGGGGCATTTTGGTCATTATACACATAGTTTGAGGATTTATTTAGAAATCTGATTTATGATCATGTACCTACTGTGAAGACATTTTAAATAAGTTGTAATATCAGTTAGGGATCAAATTTTTAGTTGATGGTTATGGTTTAAAGCCATACTATGCGCAAAAATGGCGTTTTAGTCAAAGTTAGGCATAATGTAAGAACTTGGTAAAAATTCAGAATCTAATTATGATCATGTAGATGGTTATCCTACATTATATAATGATCATAAATACAACCCTAATTCAGTAGCTAACTTAGCTAAATCGGGTCAGAATCGAAAGTCAAAGCAGAAGTCAAACTTTGTGACTTTTGGTTGCGAACCGGCACTAAAACTAGAAATGACGGGCTGAACATGTTCATACATGTTCTAATATTATTCACCAACTTGTTTAAGTGTCAAAACATGTGTTTAAACATTTATATGTTCATTTTATAAGTTTTCCGGAAAATGACATTTTGACTTTAAATTTAACATAACTTTGACTCGTCATTTGACCAACTTAACGTGATTTCCAGGAGGTGTCCTTTTAAGGGATTAACACCTACCTTATTACGATCATGTAGCAATGTTCGATTCGAACAATGGCTTGACCATAATGTTCTTAACCGAAAGTCAAAGCAAAAGTTAATTTGCTCGACTTTCGGCTAATAACTTAGCCTAGAAAAGGAATGAACTGGAAAATAATACTTACAAGTGATCCTTAGGAAGTTTAGAACTCAGTGGATGCTCCTTTAGGATTAGGAACTTCCAGATTAGAGAGTAGAGATGATCAAGAAGAAATGTGCAAGTATTCAAGCTCAAGGAGGTTGTATTTATAGTTGAAGAGCATGATCTAGGATCATGACAGGTGTCGGAGCTCAACTAAGATCATTCCAGGTGTTTTTGAGGTGTCAAGGAACTGAATAATGGTGGCATTTTGCGTGAAATGTGGCACAAGGGCAGAAAGCCTTG
Organism: Scalesia atractyloides; assembly: GCA_947069175.1. NCBI lineage: Eukaryota > Viridiplantae > Streptophyta > Magnoliopsida > Asterales > Asteraceae > Scalesia > Scalesia atractyloides. The sequence continues at coordinate 23,500,588 of CAMTDV010000009.1, forward strand.
GTCTGCAAACAAAACTGCCACTGGCAGTCCCTTACGGACCGTAAGGGGTGATGGCTTACGGTCCGTAAGCCTTCTTCGCGCTCATGGTTTTGAACTCCTTACGGTCTGTAAGACACAAGGTCTTACGGTCCGTACTCGACCATCAACAATAATCTTTTATTAATCCTTACGGTTCGTAAGTTATAAAGCTATAGGTCCGTAAGAATCACTCAGAGGCCAAAAATTGGCATGTTGACATATTTAGTCCCCCTCGCCAAACAACGTGGCATAAATGAGAGTTGAGTGGACACTGTCATTATAATATTGGACACAATTTACGAGGTGTTACATGGATGGTGGGTTTGTGGTGGTTGCTTTTATATAGAGAGAGAAGAGAAAGATATGGTGTTCGGCGTTTCGACGAGTGTTTATGATATGGTTAACTTGGTAATTGATTTAGCACATCAATGCTAAATATGTTGAAACTAATAATAAAATTGATGGTATGGTGGTTAAGGTCAAGGACTATGGTGATGAGGTGGTGGTGGTGAAGTGGGGGCTGAAGATGGTGATAAGGGTATTTTGGTCACTCCATAAAAATTTAACTGAGGAAATCTAACATAGTTAGTTAGACTTAAATTGTTGCAATTGTTAATAAATTGGACTTAGATGGTTACAAATTGATAGGTACTCAAGACGTTAAACTTTTTGATTTTGACTCAAGTGGTTAAAATCACCAAAACACAAGAACTCAAATCGTATTTTACTCTATATACTATCTTTTGTATAAGAGTAATCATAATAAGTTGAGTCGGGTCTGGTAGGGTCGGGTCGGTTCATATAATAAAAACTATTAACCAACTTACTAAATTTCAAATACATAATAAAAATACTTTAATTGTTATTGGAATTTCATAATTAAAATTAATAATACAGCTAATGCTAACTTTATTAAAATATACTAACGTAAATAAAAAGCGATTCCTTGTTTTAAATTTTCTCAAAAATGTTTTAACAAGGAGACGCCATTTACAATTTTAGATAATTAAGAATGTTTGATACCTTTCTCCAAAATCATTTTCAAATTTTAGATAGTTAGATTAGATGATTAAGAATGTTATTCAGTTATTATATCTACATATAACTTATAACAATTCTATGCAATGAAGCTTGTACCTTTTGCTTTTCATATTGTATATCAGTTTATAATCAACCATATGTTTGTTTCTTTGTACTCTATGCTTCACCAACATTCTCACTTCTCACATCTAACATAGCCACCTACATTCCTCTTTTTCCCCGCCGCTAACCTCAGCTTCACCCTTATCACCACTCTGCCGCCACCTCTTCACCTTGCATCAACCAGAGCCCGTCTCCTTCTGTATATTGGCCTTACTTTGGGTTCTAATCAGAGACCCGTGGCATAAGCAGCACCACGATGGCAGCTCTGAAGACTTCATTCAGCTCTTCATTCGCCGGAGAGAGGCTTACGTTGTCAACGAGCGGTATTCACCGGAGCGAATTGTGAGCCGAAAGCCACCTGTTTCACTCAAGGATATTGTGTTTCTTCATAACAGTACGGTTCTTGATTTATCTGTTTGGTTTCCTTTAGTTTTTTCCAGGTGAGTTTTGCCTGCAATCGAATTTATTTTGGTTGTATTGTGCCTTTGTTGGAGGTTATTGATTTAACTTGGGGTTTACTAAGGTTTGGACATTTGAGGCTTGTGGTGCTGGAAGAGAATTGGATACAACTGTGGTGGAAAAGGATCGTCCGATGATGATTCTGCCAGAGAGAGATCGGTGATAATAAATCTCTTTTGTATAATCCTAAAATACACCTAATTCTTAAGTGCCTAATGGGTTGATGTTTAACTTTTTGGGGTCTCTATTTTTTATTAAATGAACTTTTTTGTTTGCTAATCTTTATGTTATGACACATTATCTTCATGATAATAGACCACATGATCCTCTTTTTGCAGACATAGTCATTTGGGTTGTTTATTTTTTAGAGATTTTGAGGTACCCACATTAATTAAGTTAGGTTTTTTTTTATTTGATTAAAAACTTAGGCCATGTTTGGGATTCCATTTAGAACCTCGTTATTAACTTTTTAAAATGACTTTTTCCTCTTATAAATGTCTTTTGGAAAAGTTAATAAGTTAATAAGGAGGTTCTAAATGGAATCCCAAACAAGGCCTTAAATGCCTGAGATCTTTTATCAAGGTCAAAACCCTAGAAGATTTGTCATTTAGGGTTTATAAATCTTAAAAGGGATGATTGTTTGTCTGTTGAGGTGTTGTTTATCATGTTCTTCAAGTAACCAGATTTCTTACATTGGTCCAATGCATATCAAATTAAAGAATTCGGACTGTCTTGATCTTGCTGAAGAACAGCCTGTTTTGGTATAGTTGGTATCATCAAAAGGTTCTAAATTTGGGTACTTTCTCATCTTTGCATATTACTTTGTATTGGAGTTTGTAGATGATTAATTATACTTTTGTAGTGTAAGTAGTTACTTTACATTTACATATGTTAAAGAGTAACATTAGACATTTATGCAACAGGAACTCCACATCAATTGTCATACATGAGCAGGCGGATTACGCTCCAGTTGTCAAATTTACTGCAGCATTATCTGGTATGTCAATTACATTCAATTCGGACCATTTTATACAGTTCCATGCTATACTTCTTCTGCATTACCCAAGGCCTACTAGAGCTTCATATGCCTTTTCTTATCGCCCCCGATTTTATTTTTTACACACTTCTTTGCCGGAGATACCTTTAAATGTTTAAATTTGCCACATGTAAACTATCTGATAGTTTGAATTGAGTTCTATTTGATTAAGAGGCATTGTAACAGAGGATGTAGATCAAGTACTTACTTGCACAGTTAAATATGCTTATATACTAAAATGGCCATGAAATGGGCTAAGGTATGTTCACTTCCCTTGCATACAAGTTAATGAACTTTTCCTTAATTGATAATTAATTTTGTCAACTATCTGGTCATGAATATTGAATGATCTATGTTTTTAATGTTAAATATTTGAAAAAATATATATGTATATATATTATTTTCTTTTGTGCAGAACACTACCAGTTTTAACAAGTTCACCCAATTTTATTCTATGTAAAAATTGATGGAATTACAAATTTCTTTGTATCATAGATGTGCTTTCATTCAATCGTTTATTCTCACTTTTATGGCATAACAGTTATCTATACTTTCAATTTCAAACAGTTGACCTTGTAGTCAATTGGTAACCACATTCCCATGTGCATCATCTCTTGAAGCAGAAAAATAAATGACCGGTAAGAATATTAATACAATATCCAATATCTAAACCATTATATAAAAAAATAATAAATTTAAATTTTAGTTTGAAATTGGGGGCTGTACAAGTTGAAATTTGGCTTCAACGGTTAACCACCTATGGTGTTTTATCATATGACCCGGTCCGTCGAAACATGTACGTTCATTATTTACGAGTTGATAACTCCAGATGTAACACAAGTTTTACCCTTTTAAATTGAATCATATTCAAGAGTATTTGCTTATTTTTAGTTAGTCGAGTATAAGTCTACTAGCTCATAATCACCTTTTTATCATCTAATGTGGAATTGATCATTGGTGCGTGATATTCATGTTTCAAGACCATTTTTGTTATTTCTTTTGATGCATATTATCAAGTAAAATCTTTGCACATTGCGTGTAGGGCGAATCATGGCGTTGTGAACATGACATGTCCAGGTTAGGACAAGAACAGATCAAAAGCAGGAGGGAAGGCCCCTAGCATAGAAGTTTTTAAAAAGATATGGTGTTTCTCGGTTTTTTAGCCTAAATCGGGGGACCTGAGTTACAATAACTCAGAGTTTAGGTACTTGGGGGACATCATGGTTGTTTACCTCTTTGGAAGTCTTTTATAGATGTAGTTATACGAAGTTAGCAAATGGTTTGTCCCGTCCAACGCATGGCGGGCTATATTCTTTTTTATTCTAAAAAATAACATAAATTTTATGAAATTGGTTTTTTAATAGTAACTACAGATTAGATTGTAGATGAGGTCGAAGTGATTAGGCAATCGCTTATGTAACTAGGTTGTAGGCTTGTAGCAAGTCAACAACCCTTTCCAACTTTCAAGATAAAAATAGACACCAATAAAAAAATACATACCAATAAAGGGTCGTATTATTGGCACACTTGAATCCTTAAATTGACATCTTCAATATGGGTCGTATAGGCCTATACGGGTCGTATTGCTTTTTCAATCTCCAATAAAGACTGATGTGTTAGATTTTGTCTATTTGATTTACCTATACAGGTCGTATAGGTTTATACGGGTCGTATTGGTTGAGTTTTTTTATACATTTGTTTATGGTTTAAACAAAGTTTTTTTAAAAATATTTATTGTTTTTAAATAAAAACTTCCTTAAATTTTTTTAAGAGTACCATGTACAATGTAGTATAGTATAGGTGAGGTATAGGTCCCGTATGAGCATATATAGCTGTAGTAAAGGTCTCGTATATGTCTCGTATAGGTTAATTTGTAATTTTAAAGGTATTTTGTTTGTATAATGTATTTCAAGTGTTTTTGCTTGTTTAATGGATACAACACGTAAAGTAACCGACAATATACGTCAAAATACGACACCATATAAACATAATACGGAACAATACAACAAGTAGAGACATACTATGCCATAATACACGATAAAACAACACGTATATACATTCTACACCCTAATACGACACTTACAAACAATAAACGTGACAATACCGAGCGTAACCGACACGACTCGTTCGGACAATATATGCGATAATACATAACATATTGACAATATACGTCATAATACTACATTAAACGACAAAATACGTCATTTGATTATATCATACGACGCGTATACATACAACACGACACGTCATAGTACAAGTGGATTTCAAACAAAATTACACGTAATCATAGAATACGATACCACATGGAACCGAACGTCACCGAAACGACATGTATAGGAGGTATTCTTCATTAAATGATACGTAATGAAAAAATATGTCAAAATACGACAAGTATACGCATCGAAAAAGCAAAACCTAAAATTATGAAATTTTGATTTTACCCCTATACGTATCGTATAGGTCAAAACTGGGTCGAATAGTAGGCTAATACGAATCGTATAGACCTATACGATCCGTATAGACACTCTGAAAAAGATAGACCCCCCTGATTTATCAATTAACCCCTTGTTTTTTTTGAGAATTTATGGGTTTATACAGATCGTATAGGTCTATACGAGTCGTATAATGGTACTACACTACCCAGTTTTGACCTATACGATGCGCATAGGGGTAAAATCAAAATTTCATAATTTTAGGTTTACTTATTCGGTGCGTATACGGGCGTATTTTGTCATTACGTGTCGTTTTATGAAGTATATGTCCTATCGTTCTATGATTACATGTAATTTTGTTTGAAATCCACTTGTACTCTAACATGGCGTGTTGTATGTATACGCGTTTACGGTATCATTAGTTGACGTATTTTGTCGTTACTTGTCGTATTATAACATAAAAACAAAAGTATAAGTATAGTATATTATAATAAACTATAGGTGTAGTATAGGTCCCGTATAGCCTATAGGTGTAGTATAGATCTCGTATATGCTAATAGTTGTAGTATAATATAGTATATGTGTAGGATAGTATAGTGTAATAAACTATAGATAAGCGTAGCATATAGTACAATTATAACATAGATAATATAGTATAATAAAATTGTACCAAACCTACATATATGATAATTTTTTAAAAATATTTTTTCTTTATAAAATAAAAGAATTCTTTTATTAAACTTTGTTAAAATTATGATTAAATGTATACAAAAATTTTGCAAAAAAGTGTAGTATATAAACAATTATAATAGTATAGTGTAATAAACATGTACCAAACCTATACTACATGATAAATTTTTAAAAGTGATTTTTATTTAAAAATAAAGGAATTCTTTTATTAAACTTTTTTAAAACTATTGTATACAAAAATTTGTAAAAAAAAAAAAAAAAACAAAGCAATACGACCCGTATAGGTCTAGCCAGCCGCCAGACAAGAGTTGACACATACAGATTTGACTTTTGACTTTTGAACCTATACGACCCGTAATGAAAAAGCAAACTGTGCGGATAGATTGGCTAATGCACCAATAGAATTTCCCCCAATAAAAAAATGAGTTTTCTTTTCAACCTTTCTTCTTCATTTTGCTCTTTGGTTGCAGAGCAACTATGGCTGGCCGGAATAATCTCTTGCACTTCATCTTTTCTTCCTTTTTCTCTTTAGTTCTAGAATGTTTCATGGGGTGTGCAATCAAAATTTCTTATTTATTTTTTTAGGGGGGAGGGTAGGCGCTCGAGACTAAATCATATATTTACTAAAGAAAAATAAAAATTTATGGGGTGCGCCCGCCTACCCACGCTATCACCTAGATCCGCCCCTGCCACGAACCCATATCTTTAAACCAAAATTGTGTTAAGACCATGTGTAGGGCTTGAACTTCAAGCTCCTCCTTCGGACATTATCCGACATGTGGTTCCTAGTAAGCAAAGGGACTTGAAGTTAAAAAGGTGTGGTGGGGCTTGAACTTCAAGCCCCTTGCAATGATTATATATTGTAATTGAATTAATAAAAAATAAACCACAAAAAAACATTTCATTGGTCATTCTCTTTTGATTAGGCGTTTTCAAGCCCACGCCCAAGCCAAATGTAACGAAAAAACAATCCAGGGGTGAAGGGAGGGGTTTGAAAGCCCCGCTACGGATGGTTTAACAAAGAAATTAGAAGCACGCAGACATCCATATCACCCAAATCTTTAAACCAAAATTGTGTTAACAAATAACCTTTACACCTGAAAAGTATACTGCTGCATAAAAACCACTCATTTGATGATAATGTAAGAAAGATTGCAAAAGAACCTAGACTCTAACCACAAACATAAGAATATTGTATATATCTAGAGGCCTTTCCATCTTGGAATACCTAGTTGTATTTTGAATGGACACGTAATGTTTCTGGTCGTAGACAGTTTGTATTTGTTCGTTATAAACAATAAAATAATTTAGCCAAGTTAGTGTCACATCTTGAACCTTTCCATCAAGTCGTCTAGAGATTTTAACACCTAAACTATATTAATTATATTATATTTTTGCTAAAAGTAATTCGCAAAACCACCGTGTTCACGGTTCTCAAATTTCATGGAATTATTAAATCTTATGAAGTTTATACATTACTTGATTGGTGTAAAAAAAAAAACATAGAAAGAAACAAAATTCTCACCTGGATTTTGAATAAAACATGATAACCAAGGCCTGGAGAGATGAAAATGAAGTGATAGTTGGTATTTTATGTTGTAAATAAATAAACTTTTAACCATTGACACAGAACTTAATGGTAAGTTATAAGTTATAACATCTCCAACGGGAAGCCTAAAAACATCAACCACGTCACCACCTGCCCGAGTTACCCCTCTCAGCCAAAAACGCCCCCTCTTCATCTCATAGATTCCTCCCGACCCCATCCTTAGGTGTATCCAAACACGCTTAAGGATAGATCAAAAACACCCATTGTGGATGCTCTTCCCCAATCAGATGTAATCTGTGTGAATAAACAAAATCAGACCCCAAACAAATACAACTTAAATCAACAAATGAGATTCCTCAATAGTAAATTGCATAATAATATTAATAGCTTTGTCACACAATCTGCCAGTTGCAGAAACAAAACTTTTCAACTCAGGGTTGTAACAAATATAAAAGTTTCATGTCGGCTATTCTACTGCCCGAAAAGTTTGACGGGTCAAACTACAAGAAAATGATCATCTCTATTTGTGAAAATTTAGTCGGCTGGAGGGTCAACGGTTTTCCACTTACGCGCCTAGAATATATGTGTGTGTCTGTGACTAGTGTCGGGTTTCAGGTTGGCAGATTGAATTGTTGAACCTGAACATAACTCATATTTTTATTCGTGTCAAAACATCAATCCTAAGCCAAACACTTAAAATCATGTAACCGAACACGACTTATTTAACCCAATTATCTAAATGTGTCAAAAAGGGTTCTAATCAAGTTGTAAACGTGTTATCGGGCGGCTGGTGGATTGTAAAAATGGTTAAATGGATTATAGTGCGTCGACTTGTTTAATTAAACGAGTTAAACTGGTCAACCCGAACAAGACCCATTTATAATAATAGGTCAACCCGAACACGACCCATTTATCAAACAAGGTACGACAAATAAAAAGGAAAAAAAATCTAGCATGCTACATTTTAAATATCTAACTTTTTCAATAAATTATCATAAGCATAAATATGCAAACATGTATTCAACTATTTATAAAACAACAGTATAACAGAATGATCGAACCTTCTAACACATGTCGATTAAGGTTCACCAAAGCCCTCAGAGAGTATGTTAGTTATCTCATCTTGCGTGTCGCCTTTTTCATCAGCTTCACTAGGACCAGAACTAATCAATAATCTATGCGTTGTAGAATCAGGCACCCAACCGTTTTCCAATATCACATCCAATACCAATCGGGCTTCCTGTTTATACCCTTCTTTCCAAAGCCCGTTTATAATTACATTACAAATCGCATGATTCAGCACACGATGATCAGAAACAGATAACAACTTGTGTATTGCAGGCAGAATCGTATGCAACTGCAACTTTTGTGCCAAAAAGGAAAGTGAACCAGATAATATTTCAGTATTGGGCAATAACCCTTTATTGAGCATTTGATTAAGATACAACGCGCATTCTGTTGACCTTTGATGATCACTCATGCTTTTTATTATATGGTTATAAGTTTCAGAACTTAAAGGGCAACCTTCTACAACCATTCTTCCGACAATAGTTAAAAGATTGTTGCTTTTAGATAAAGTATACATACTCTTCATAATAATACTGTAATCTTCACTAGAACAAGATAGACCATGATACGAAGCAAGATACAGCAAGTCAACTACTTTGTTTACGTTCGCGTTTAGACATAATCCCTTGATTAACATACTGAAAGTGGAAGAGCGTACGATACATTTGTTGAACAAACCGTGGTGAAACACACCAACTGCATCTTGGATCTTGTTCGTTTGGCAAAGACTTTCGATTAACGTATCGTAACAAGAAGAATCTACGATCCATTGCTCCTCACGAATATGATGAAACAAGTCGAGAGCGTCGTGAACTTTATTCGTTTTACATCTTCCGATAATAAGTGCAGCGTAAGTGGTGGAATCAAGCGGATTACCAGAAACAATCATTCGAGTAAGCGCTTTATAAACCATGTCATTTCTTTGATTCTCACTAAGATAACTGACTAAAATGTTCCATGAAAGACTGTTTGTTATGTTCTTTTCTACCATTTCCTGAAATAGCCACATGACATCAGCATAACTGCCAGCCTGGCAATAGCAATAGCCTTTAAGAGCATTATACGAACCAGCTTTGGTTACTTGATGATCTTGAAGCAACTGTTTTGCCTCGCGTAACTTGTTTAACATACAAAACCCGTTCACCAAATCAACAAACACACAATCCGATGGCTTCAAATCACGACTTACCATATCATTAACAAGATCCATCGCATCATCCATACATTGGTTTTTAGCAAAATACCGTATCAAAACCTCATACACCGACAAATCCGGAACAACATTCAAACTCTTCATCTTTCCAAACAATCTCAACCCCATATCATACTCACCCATCTCAAACAACAAAGGCAACACACGCGAAAAGAATTCCAATTCAAGAACACACTCATTTTCAAAAACATCACTCAAAACAACAAGAGCTTGATCCAATCGATTCTTACCAATAAGCCCACACACCACAATCTCATACGTCTGGCTATTCGCACAGCACCCCTTTTTCTCCATCCGTTTATACTGATCCAATGCCGAATCAACCCGATCATCATCAAACAAAGCCTGCATTACCCAATTCAACGTCTCCGTATTTGGACAAATACCCGCTTTCACCATCTCCTTATACACAAACAAAACATCCTTAATCCCCTTCTTTTCCTCCACAAGCACACCTAACACGCGATTAACTAACGAAACCGAGGGCTTATAACCATTCAAACTAAGTAGAGAAAACACCCTCAAAGCTTCATCTAACTTATGATTTATAACAAACCCATCAATTAATCTTAACAGAGCTTGTTCTGAAGCTGAAAATCCAGCTTTAACCATCTCATTACAAAACCCTTCAACTTCATCAACCCTAGAAGCCATACCCAATTTCATGATCATGTGATAATATGTATCTGTAGTGTGTTGAAAATGGTGTTGTAAAGATGCCCATTTGAACAACCGTAACGATGAGTTTAAATCGCTTGTTGAAGATAGGATGTTAATTAGGGTTTCTGGGTGAAGTTTGTTTTTCAAGGATTCGATTTTGGCTTCGTAATGTGCGAAATTGAGTGGGTTTTGATAGTTTTGGTCGGTTGATTGGATGTAATTGGTGCAATAGAGTGAGGCAACATGTGAAGTTAAGCGAATTGTTGAGGAAAGTAGCGAATTTGGGGATTTTATGATCATGGAATGAGGTTATGAACATTTGCGAGTGGTGCCGGATTGTTAAACTGCGTATGGTGGATCAATTTGTTCTTGAAATGTCAGGAATTGAAGGGGGTACTGTGTATTTGCATAAGGAAGAAGAACATGTTTGTTAGGGACGGAAAGAGGACCCGACCCGAAAAGTGAAAACGGGTCGGGTTTGAGATGGGTTTTGGAGGATGGGTCGGATAGGTTTGAGATGGTATTGAGGGATATATGGGTTTTGAAGGATGGTTGTTGGATTAGGGGTGTGTATGGGTCGGTTTTAGCCTAAAATCACAATCATAACTGTGATGTCGGTTAATGGATAATTATAACCATAACTGATCGGTTATGGTTAATCGGTTTTGATGTTTATAGCGGGTCGGTTGTAGGTGGTTAACCGTACATTAAGCCTAGCTAAAAATAGTTTAATTTTTAACATGGAATAAATTGTTATTGCATATTTGTATATATTAGTATATTATATAGTACTAAAAAATACATATATTCTATAATATTAATACCGATTCTTACCAAATATTCAAATAAATTGATGTGATATATTCCATAAATTCAAATAAACATTCAACTAAAAGGTAAAACGGTATGAAATAACCTATAAATACTAAAAAAATTAATAAAAAACATAACATATCAAAAAAATGGTGAAAAGTCCTAAATCCTACAAAGATTTACTACATGTCGGTTCGGTTCGTTATGGTGGGTATGGAAATATTGATAACCATAACCGACCCGCTACTTTCGGTTTTCAAAAAAACCATTAACCAACCCAGCGGTTTTGATTTGGTTCGATTTTGTCGGTTACTTCGGTTATGGTTCGGTTAATTCAGCTTCTTGCACACCCCTAGTTGGATTGGGTTGGGATTAGTAATATCTTTATCTATACTATATAATAAACGAAACCATTAAATGGACATTGTTATCATATTAGGCTATGTAAGATTATTTTAATTATAGATAATCTCCTACTAAATTATAGATAATTGTTATTTTATCTCATCCTTAATTATAGATAATTATTATTTAGTTTAATCTCTTATATATAAATCTCCTAGTAAATTATAGATAATTGTTATTTAGTTTAAATATAAATTTTTTTTCATTATTAAGAAAATTATATCGATTTTATTACATAATTTATAAATCAAATTGTATATAACTTGCAAATAATAATTTGATATATAAAATTAGATTTATTCAAATCGTGTAATAAACAGGGTTTTTAAAAATATAACTTTGTATTAATATATTATTTATTTTTTCATTATTCAAAAAATTATATCATTTTATTACGTAACTTATAAATCAAATTGTATATAACTTGCAAATAATAATTTGATATATAAAATTAAATTTATTCAAAGAGTGCAATACACAGAGGTTTTTAAAGATATAACTTTGTATTGATGTATATTTATTTTTTTATTTTCATTATTAAAATATTATATCGATTTTATTACAAAATATATAAATCAAATGGTATATAAATTTCAAATAATAATTTGATATGTAAGATAAGATTTATTGATGCCGTGTAATACACAGAGATTTTTAAAGATATAACATTTTTTATTATTTGGTGTATTAAATTACATTTTTTTTCAACATGTGTAATACACATGGTTTTTAAAGATATTTTTTTATTATTTGGTATATAAAATTACATTTATTCAATTTATACAATAAACGGGGTTTTTTAAGATATAATTTTTTATTTAATATATAAAATTACATTTATTCAACTCATGTAATAAATGAGGTTTTTAAATATATATTATTTTATTATTTAGTATATCAAATTACATTTATTCAATGCGTGTAATACACGGAGTTATAACCTAGTTATTTTCTAGAGTAAGCTACAAGTTTACATTTTAGAGTAAACTACAAGTTTACATCGTAACGTTTACAGGCGAGATTAATTTTGCCCCTAATTTAAAAATCATGTCATCTTACTCCATGCTTTTACCATAGTTGATCAATGTTGGCCCTTATGTCAATGGTTGTCGAAATCACCGTTAATAAGTTGTGAAATTACATAATCCCCCCCCCCCCCGCGACTATGAAAACCTTAATTTATTCCCCACTCTGTTATTTTGTTCGGTTTCTTCTTCGATTAGGAACTCCAGAGTATTCAACAATGTCAGCTTCTTCAAATCAGGGCATATCAAAATCGAAGGTGAGGAGATCTGAACCGTCTGACTTTATTTGTGCTTGTGGTGGTGCAATAGAGTTCAAGTATTTTGGCACGAAGGCTAACCCTGAACGGCGGTTCTTGTGTTGTGTAAGTTTGTTTAAATTTTGAATTTTTATGATTAGTAATGTGGGTAAACAGTTCTGCACATTTCATGTTATGTGATTTTAGTTAGGCGGATATGAATTTCTTTGATAGGCTGACAAACCTGTGGAAAATCATTGTCAAGTTTGTCTAGAGGTGTAACACTACGTATTTTTACGTCCAATATTTTCCCGAAACGTGTCCTAGTAATCCTGCTGTGCTATGTGCCAAAACGGGAAGGACCAAGGTTGTCGAATCACTTATCTTATCCTAGTTATGCGATAGAATGTAATTGAGGGACCAATATGTAAAATGCCAAATTTTTCACCTCTGGGAGGTGGATACGGACCGCAAGCCATATTTGTTACGGTCTGTAACCATCTTCAAAACTGTGGGCGCCTAAGGTCCTTACGGACCGCAAGGCAAAGCCCATACGGTCCGCAAGGACCTGCCAGCGACCAAAATGTGGCAGAACTCAGTTATGCCACCTCTTGACACATTTGTTGCCTTCCTTGCATGCTTGACACGTTTAGGGACACATGTTGACGTCCTATAACCTCTGGAAACCTCTCCTCTCTCCTCCATGGCCTTAAAATGAGTATTTTGTAAGTTGCAACAAACTTACATACACACTAAGCTCACAAAGTCCATCAAGAGAAGCTCCTGGCCATTTGTCAAGCATTCCTTCTGTTCTTAACACTCACTTGGATAAATTGTAAGTGTTTAATTCGTGCTAAGATGGTTTCTTATAGTTTTTAGCTTAGAACAAAGTCTCATCGTAAATACGCCTTGACTTTGATCTAAATCCTTGATAGACCAGCCTTTGTGCGTAACGGAAGTTGCTACGTGATTGTAATGATGGAGGTGTTAATCCCTCAAGAGGGCATCTCAAGATTACCATGGATTCATGACCAATTGACGAGTCAAACTAAAAGTCAAAGAAAGTCAAACTGTCCAGTTTTATAAAAATTCATAACTAACAATCTAGATGTTATAAAATATGTTTTGGTGCACGAACAACTTAAAAATAAGTATTAGAACTTATATAAACTGATTTGGCTCGCCAAATCTCGGTCTAGCATCGGTTCGCAACCAAAAGTTGCAATAATTGACTTTTCATTGACTTTTCAGTTCTGACCCGATTTAGCCATTTTGGCTACTGACTTTTGATCACTTAAAAACCATATTTAAGTATAGGATGACCTCCTAAAGTTTCGTCATTAGATTCATTAGAAATCTGAGTTTCTATATAAGTTCCATAATTATTTATTAAAACTTTGCAAAAAGGTTCTTTTCATACAAATTAAAGTTTTAAACATACATGCATATAAAAATATGTTATAAACTGATTCATAATCATAATTTGATTATATTGATGTCAAGAATCTGATTCTAATATGAGTTTTCACAAAAGATGCGTTTATGGCATTAAAATGACTAAAATACCCTTTTCGGCATTTTAGAAACATTTAACATGATTTTATGACCAAGATGATATGTTTACTGATATAATATGATAAGTAGGACCATTTTGGATGTTCATTCAGATTATAACCTGAATGAAGGTTTAAGATTCGTTAATTGCCGATAAATGACTAAATTACCCTTTTTCACGAAAAATGATTTTAATCAATCTTTTTATAACCAAAACTTAAACCTACTGATGTAATAAGTTAAATGACATGTTATTAGTATATAAAACAAGTCATAACTTCTGTTAAACTTAAACATCGATTTAAACGGCATTTTAGCGACTTTTACGCCTTTTCGGTGCATAGTATGGTTTAAAACCATAACTATGAGCTAAGACTTGATATCCTACTATTATAACATCATAAAATAAGTATTTTTACAGAATATTAACAACCTTGACATCAGATTCATTTTAAACATCTTTTATGAACACTAAAATGACAAAAATGCCCTTGTAAGGCATAATTCGGTTTTAAAAATACCTCGGACCTATCTTTTGCAAAGCTACTGATCTTATAACATATTTCAAACATATATTCATATGGAACTCTATATGACTCCTCCGGTTACCCAGTTTCGCCTATGCGCGTTCGGTTAAGTTTACATTGTTAAATTACGTACTTAAACCGAAACGGGTTTAACCTTGTCATTTCTCTATCAAAATCCAGTATGTTGTTGGTTTACCCATATTATACAAGTTTATATACTTGTCAGGTCCAACTAACATCCTATTCCGGTCACCGCTTAATCTAGCGCATCGTACCGTATTGTTTAGCGTAAGTCTAACTAGTTCAAGTCTAAGACTTCATTAAGAACCGTTAGCATAATATTGGTTAATAATTACCATCACTCCCAGACTGAACGCCTTCCGGTAAATTGTATCTGTACTTATCTTGGATCTGCGGCTGAGTTTTTGGACCTCACGAAGACTTAACCTCAGGTAAATACCCTTAACTTATTTTCCCTATACGGGCTTGGGATACGGTAAATTATTACCGCTTGGTCGGGTATGGGATTATGTTTTATCCAGTTGTGATAATTGACTAAAATCTTGCATAACCCGGTTTTGATCTGTTTTGTCTGAAACTAAAACATTGGGGGTAGACTTGACCGTGTCCCGGATATCTTTGGCTCACTAAAGTGCTAGTGGCCACGACAATATAGCATGGTGTGTAGGCATACACTGGGTAATTGCTATCTGCTTTCTATGTGAAAGTTCAGAGTGGTGTGTCAGTCGATCAGGTCTCAATGTTTGTATTGGGCCCCATATGTAAAAGCCTGACATGTAAATCTGTATACAAGGTCATTTGTATTGTCCCAAGTTATTTATGAAAATGTGCCAAGGGCACCTAAAGCCATTTTCGAAAGGATTTTTCAAAATGAGTCGGTTGAGTGTATTTACTAGTGAAAACTGACGTATTTTCAAAGATTAAAATACAGGTACAAGTACGCAATAGGCCGGAAGCTGTGGGGCGTTAACATTAAGGAGTTGCGACCTTAGAGTTGAACCTGTAGAGTCTGTTATCATTTTTTGTGTAGGTTTATTTCCGATCCACCTGTGGATCTTATTACAAGCCTTGTGTATATTTGTATTTCGAACATTTGAACACTTTTGGTTTGTAATAGTTTATATTTTACTCCATGCCTTCCATTGTGTTGCTCTGTGTTGTAATTGGTTATGATGATATCAACCTTACGTCACGATACTCCCCACCGGGCCCACCAGAATACACGTGGAAATCGGGGTGTGACAAGAGGTAATTCCTGCTTTGTTATAGAGTTTGAAGAATAAGGAAGAATTGGCAATGTGCAAAGACGAATTGGCTAAGTACAAAGCTCAAGATGTGATGAAATGGAAAATGTATTTAGGGATTAGATGGTTCTTGTTTATGTTGTTTTATATGACTAAGTAGAGTAATGTTTGGTGAAAGTTAATTTGTAAGTTTGTAAGTTTGTAATGGATAATGAGTAATGGATCTTTTAGGTTATATATTGTAATGGTTGATCTTAATTTGCATCCTCTTATTGTTTGTGTTAAACTTGTTTTGGTAGCCACTTTGTAAGGGCGTTGCAGTGAAGGATAATGAACAACAAGAAGTTATCGTTGGTGAAAAAATGGTTGTGGAGCAGGAAGAGGAATTTGGAAAACATCCTGAAGAAGTTGTGGAATCTAGAAAACATCATGATGGCGTTGAGGCATTTGGTAAACAGGATGTGGAGCGTGAGGAGACTTATGTTTCTTTAAGGATCGAGCCATTGAGGAAATATTGCCCTATTTAAAGGAAGAAAAGGCACCCGAAGAACTTTACGAAGATCCGGAAAAAGACTATGACCCTGAAGTGTTGAAAGATGCATGGGATTACAGCTTTCCACCCGAAGAGGATGACTAGAATTTCAATCCATCTGAATGGGAGCATGATTTAGATTCGGATTGGTCATGTGTTGATGACTGTCACTGAAAATAGTAGTGTTTGTAATGACTATGTGTAATGTTTGACTTTTCTTAGTTGTACTGTGTTTCATTGACTATGTATAGAATGGCACTTTTAATTAAGACGTGTTGTATGTTTAGTTCACTTGTGTTGTATGTGTAATATTTGACTTCTATTAGTTGTGTTGTGTTACTTTGACACACTCATTAAGGCAAATGAATTGAAACATGCCTTTGATTTCAATCTAGTCATATGTATTCATATATAGTTAGCTAACAAAGGTCAAAATACAACATACTAATACATAAAACAAATGTCAAAGTCATAAACATCATCTAAAGTTAACGTTGAGGTCATATATGGCGTCTAAAGTTAACACTATGACAAAAGATAAAGGGACAGTGCATCCATTATTTGCCCATGATTGTACAACTACCCATAGTATAAATGCATGGGGGTAGTTCATAGTACTATGATAAAGTCATTGTAAAGTGTTGTGTTGAATACATAACGTATATTAATGCGATTCTTAATGTGTTATGTTTGCTTACTTGGTTCTTTATGTGTTACATAGTTGTTATTGCTTGATTTAAACTATAACTCACTCAGTGGAGCTGACTTTTCGCATGTACATCAGTTTGGTTGGACAAAGCAGAAACTAGCGCATAATGAAGGTTCCCGAAGCACAATTGGCATCCCCATCTCTATTTTAACATTCCAGATGTCGTCTGATGGAGAGAACCCTGACACCAAGAAGAACACCAGCAACAACGGCGATTCGATGACGAAGAAGGAGATGATGTGTTTCATGGCCAAGCAAATGGCCAAGTGTAACACCCCGAAAATATCAGAAAATTTTATGAATTACATATAGTATACATATTAGTTTAACCAAAGAATAATGTAAAGACTAGCCTAGTTAATAATAATTGTCAAACAATAAGGAAAACTTGAAGTAAAATGGCTCAATTATAAACCTTTAAATGTAGAGGGACTAAAAATGAGCAATTGGAATAAAGTTTTAATTAAAACAAATAATAAACAACACACACACACATACAAGTGGTGTGTGTGTGTCTGGCCGATTACAACAGGAGCCAAGGAGAAGCTCATGCAAAACCCTTAACTCATAAAATTGGTTAAAATCAAGAGAAATCAAGCATAGAGACTTGGGGCTTTAACTTAAATCGTGATCACCAAGCTTAGGGGATCACAACGCAAGGCGTTTGAATCCTCAAGCGGAAAAGTCACAGCGGACGCGTGCTTGAAGGAAAAGCTTTGAAAGGTACGTAACTTGTAGTTTAGTAAAATTGTGCATATACATTGGTCGTAATATGTTGATTATTATAGTGTAATATATGAGTTTGGTATGTCATTGAAGTGACGAAGCTCACTCGACAACCAAACGGGTCAAAATAGAAGGTTAGAACATGTTTGGTATGTCATTGAAGTGATGGATTTCACTCGAAAACCAAATGGGCCAAATGGATGTTTAAAACGTTGGTGTTTTGAAGTGACTTGTATGTCACACGATAAGATAGTATAACAAGAGCGTAACCAAGAAACGGACACGCCAAAACTTGATTTAATGAACCCTTAGATTCGGGTCGAAACTTAGAAATATGATTTCGATGATCTTGATTAAAGGTGCATGCTTAAATTATAGATAAAAAGCATGATGTTAAAGCGTTCGCAAACCATGTAATGGGAGCGAAAACGCTAATGTTTGATAAGCCCGGGAGTGGGTGAAAAGGACTAGAAACAAACATTGTTAATGAACATGTGGTATATTGCTAAACTGAAATGGGTCAAATAATGCCATAAAGGTTTTATAAGTCGTTTGCTTATAAACCAGCTTTTAATGTGAAACGAGATGATAAACGGATCCGTAATTGAATTACGGATGCATAGAAACAAGAAACACGTAAAACGGAAAAGTAGATCAAAGGTTATGATAGTTTGAAGCTAAAAGTTGTTGAGAAACAACCTTTACTGCAGCAGAAACAACCTTTTTAGAAAAGTTGTTGGAAACAACCTTTTGAAAATGCTGCTGCAAAACAACCTTTGTTGTAGCTGAAACAACCTTTCGAAAGTGCTGCTACAAAACAACCTTTGTTGTAGCTGAAACAACCTTTCGAAAGTGCTGCTGCAAAACAACCTTTGTTGTAGCTGAAACAACCTTTTTAAAGTGCTGCTGCAAAACAACCTTTACTGTAGCTGAAACAACCTTTCTGTCGAGAATAGGTTTTCTCGCTACGCGATAACGAAAGGAAACCATCGCCGCAATACGTGACGTGTGTTGCGACCCGTGAGAGGCAAGCCCCTCATCTGTCGCGCCCCGCGTGGGCAAAAAAGCTGGTCAAAGTCTTTTACTTGAATGTTTTTGCATAAATATTATGTTTAAATGACTGTCATACCTTATAAATAATGTTATAGATGGTTTTTGAACATAGGTGGATGTTACGGAACTCTGGATGAAGATCAAGCGAAGAACACGAACCAAATACATGTCTAAATGAAGCTTCCGCATTTGATCATGTTTTGTTTATAAAAGTGAATGTGTAAACATATAACTTAGTTTTTTAATGTTTTAAAACATGTAGGAACGCTTGGATCAAAAAGTTTTGTTAAGTCGCATTATGATATAAAATGCGTATTTTCAATAATATAATTATGTGATAATTTGTACGGGTCTTACAAGTTGGTAATCAGAGCTCAAGGTTATTAACAAAGTGTATTCGGTTCGAAGCTTGGTCAAACATCCGGTAAGAATGAATTATATAAGTAGATTTTAAACAAAACACTAGGAAAGGAGTATGAATTAAAGTGCATGGGAAGAGTGTATTAATACACTCAAACCCGGAAAATGCACTAAACACAAATGGTTTAAGCAAGTCGTAAACTGGGCTAAACCAAAGTGTGGGCTAAACCAAAGTGAATGATGAAGGGATAATGAGGTGAAATGTTTAACAATTGATGTAAACATTTCAGATTCAAGATGTCGGATGGAAGTAATGATGATACGGTGCCAGTAATCACCGAACACATGAAAGAAAAGATTTACGAAGAGGTCGGAAAAGCCATTGAAAACAGTTTACCCGGATTCAAAGACAAAATTCAGAATACAGTACTCTCGATTGTTGATGAGAAGATAAATGAGTTGAAGGAAAGCTTCAACCAAGCAAAAGAGAAGCATGTAGAAAGAAAAGCCTGTTCCTATAACAAATTCATGGCTTGCAAACCTCCGATTTATAACGGGGAGGTTGACCCGATTGTATGCCAATGTTGGTTGAGTGCATCGAAGGGGTGTTTGAAAGAACCCATTGTGACGTAAGTGACTTTGTAGCTTACGGAACGGGTCAATTAAGGGGGCAAGCAAAGGATTGGTGGGATAACTTGAAAAGGAGCAAGGGGTTGAGGCGACGAGAAATATGACCTGGGAAGAGTTTAGGGCACCATTCCTTAAACATCACAGTCCCAAAGCTGTCGTTAATAAAATCAAGGAAGAGTTCATCCAACTGAGGCAAAAGGGTGAAATGATAGACAAGATCACGGGTATCTTCCTTGATAAGTTAAGGTTTTGCGACGAACTGGTGACATCTGAAAAGCAGAAGATATACTACTATTATAACATGCTGAGTGCTGAATATCGGGAGTTCATGACTCCATCAAAGTACAAGACTCTCACCGAAACACTGCTCGAGAACGAGAGATAGAGTTGAGGAAACAAGTTGAGCGGGGCGAAAGAAGGGCACAGGATGTAAATCCAAGCCCTACAAAGAAAACAAGAATGACGGAATCTTCGAAAAGGTCGGGTATGAAAGTCGGGTTGCCAAGTTGTAAAATATGCGGAAAAGCTCACAAGGGTGAATGTCGCTTCAAGGATAAACCCTGCCCTATATGCGGGAAGATAGGGCATACGGCTTCGATATGCCCGGGAAAAGTCTCAGTTTGCTACAAATGCTACCAATCGGGCCATAAGAAATCAGAATGCCCGGAGTTGGTCGGAAAGAAAGATACACAAACGAAAACTCAGAAAGCGAAGGCCAGATCCTTTCATCTGACAGCGGCAGAAGCGAAGATTGAACCCGATGTGGTTTCAGGTATATTTGCCATAAATTCTATTCCTGCACGTATTTTGTTTGATACGGGTGCGAATAAATCCTTTGTTTCATATGAATTTATTCGACATCCTTCATTTGAATTAACAAAGTTACTTATACCTCTAGAAGTAGAAATAGGTAATAACAAGAGTTTTATCGTTTGTGATGTATGTCTAAACTGCAAATTGAGTATCGATAACGAAGAATACTCAATAGACTTAATCCCGATGTCGATGGGAGGATTCCAAGTGGTCGTCGGAATGGATTGGTTGTCCCGACATCACACGAAGGTCGTATGTTTCCGTAAGGAGATAAAACTAACGTCTCCAAGCGGAAGGCACATCACTATTTATGGGGAAAAGGAGGTAATCCCGGGGTGTGCTCAATGTTAGAAGCTCATAAACTCATGAGACACGGATGTAAAGCATACGTGGTATACACATGCGAAATGGGGAAATAGTCACCGAAGATTGTAGACGTACCGGTGGTACGGGATTATGAAGATGTGTTTCCGGAGGATCTACCGGGAATACCGCCAGAACGGGAAGTGGAATTCGGAATCGAATTGGTTTCGGGTGCAAAACCAGTAGTTAAGGCGCTGTATCGACTCGTGCCATTGGAGCTACAAGAGTTAATGTCGCAGATACAAGACCTGCTATATAAAGGGGTTCATTCGGCCGAGTGTGTCTCCTTGGGGCGCACCGGTGTGTTGTTCGTGAAAAAGAAAGACGGGAGCATGCGTATGTGCATCGATTACTGAGAGTTAAAAAAACTCACGGTGAAAAATCGATACCCGCTCCCAAGGATTGATGATTTGTTCGACCAACTACAAGGCGCGAGTTGGTTCTCAAAAACTGACCTTAGATTGGGGTATCATCAATTAAAATTCAAAGAAGAAGATGTACTGAAGATGGCTTTTCGTACACGGTATGGGCATTACGAGTTCCTCGTGATGTTCTTTGGGTTAACAAATGCACCCGCGGCTTTCATGGATCTCATGAACCGGGTTTGCAAACCTATGTTAGATAAATCGGTAATAGTGGTCATCGACGACATATTGGTGTATTCAAGGAGCGAATCAGATCACGCTCGTCACTTACAAGAAGTGTTAGAGACACTTAGACGAGAAAAGCTTTACGCGAAGTTCTCGAAATGCGCCTTCTGGTTACGAGAGGTGCAATTCCTCGGGCACATCATTAGTGCCGACGGAGTACTAGTTGATCCGTCAAAAATAGAAGCCGTGTCAAATTGGAATCCTTCGAAGAATCCTTCGTAAATCAGAAGCTTCTTAGGGCTTGCAGGATATTACCGGAGATTCATACAAGATTTCTCCAAGATCGCTTCGCCGTTAACCAAGTTAACTCGCAAGGATGAAAGGTTTATATGGGGCATTGAACAAGAAAGAGCATTTCAAACGCTCAAGGAAAGGTTGACTCATGCTCCGGTATTGACTTTGCCGGACTGTGTCGACGATATGGTGGTCTACTCGGTTGCGTCGCATTTGGGACTCGGGTGTGTCTTAATGCAAAGAGGCAAGGTTATAGCCTACGCTTCAAGACAACTGAAGGTTCATGAAAAGAAATACCCTATGCACGATCTTGAATTGGCGGCAGTGGTATTTGCTTTAAAAATTTGGAGGCACTATTTGTATGGGTGAAGTGCACTATATTTACCGACCACAAGAGTCTAAAAGACTTCTTCGATTAGAAGGAATTAAACATGAGACAGAGGCGATGGCTGGAAACAGTAAAGGATTATGATTGCGAAATTCATTATCATCCAGGAAAAGCCAACGTAGTGGCAAATGCCCTTAGTCGAAAGGAAGATTACACTCCTATTCGGGTACGATCTATGAAACTTGTGGTCACATCAGGGCTGCTCGAACGAATCAGAATGGCACAAGTAGAAACGATAAAAGAAGAAAATTGGAGGAAGAACGTGTTAAAGGGTTAGCAATAAAATATTGAAGATGGAGAAAATGGGTTGAAAGCTCGATTCAGTAGAATTTGAATACCTAACACTTGTGGTGTCAAGGACCTTCTACTAAATGAGGCTCATAAATCGCGTTACTCGATTCATCTGGGAGCAACCAAAATGTACAAAGATCTGAAGCAAAATTATTGGTGGAATGAAAAGAGATATAGTGAAGTATGTTGAGAGATGTTTAACTTGTTTACAAGTGAAAGCAGAGCACCAAAAGCCTTATGGCAAGCTCCAACCATTAGACATACCTGTTTGGAAATGGGAACATATCACAATGGATCTGTTAACCAAATTGCCAAAGACGACACGAGGTTTTGACGCCTTTGGGTGGTCGTTGATAGACTGACGAAAAGCGCTCATTTTATTCCTATCCGTGAAACATATACTTCCGAGAAGATGTCGGAGGTGTATGTGAACGAGATAATAGCGCGCCATGGATTGCCGGTGTCAATCGTATCTGATAGAGACACCCGGTTCACTTCAAAGTTTTGGCGGGAATTTCAAGAACAGATGGGTACAAAGCTATTAATCAGTACGGCTTATCACCCGCAACCGGACGGGCAAAGTGAACGAACGATCCAAACGTTAGAAGATATGCTTCGGGCATGTATAATTGATTTCGGCGGCAGTTGGGATGCTTATCTACCGTTAGTCGAATTTTCATATAACAACAGTTACCATTCAAGTATCGGTAGAGCCCCGTATGAGATGCTTTATGGTCGAACATGCCGAACTCCAGTATGTTGGGGTGAAGTGGGTCCAAGGGAACTCGCCCTTAAGGATGTGATTAAGATCACAAATGAAAAGATTGATACGGTACGAGCTCATTTAAAAGCGGCTCAGGACCGACAAAAGTCCTATGCGGATAAAAGACGAAGACCTATCGAGTTTCAGATCGGTGATAAGGTAATGCTTAAAGTAGCACCGTGGAAGGGAATCATCCGATTTAGGAAAAGAGGAAAGTTGAGCCTGAGGTTTATAGGACCTTTCAAAATTACCGATCGAGTGGGAAAGGTGTCTTACTAACTAGAGCTTCCAAACGAGTTAAGAGGAATACATAACACGTTCCACGTATCACACCTTCGTAAATGTCTGGCGGACGAGTCAGTATATGTACCATATGATGATATTGAAGTTGATGATAAACTTAACTATATAGCTAAGCCAATTGAAATCCTTGACCGTAATGTCAAAGGATTGAGGAACAAGGAAATCGGGGGTGAAGGTCAAATGGGAATATCGTAAAGGATCGGACACTACTTGGGAGTCCGAAGAAGAGATGAGACGTCTCTACCCTTCTCTATTTGGTACGTATCTCGGTTTCGAGGACGAAACCCCTTTTAAGGGGGGTGGACTTGTAACACCCGAAAATATCAGAAAATTTTATGAATTACATATAGTATACATATTGGTTTAACCAAAGAATAATGTAACTAGGATTGACTAGCCTAGTTAATAATAATTGTCAAACAATAAGGAAAACTTGAAGTAAAATGGCTCAATTATAGACCTTTAAATGTAGAGGGACTAAAAATGAGCAATTGGAATAAAGTTTTAATTAAAACAAATAATAAACAACACACACACACACAAGTGGTGTGTGTGTCTGGTCGATTACATCAGGAGCCAAGGAGAAGCTCATGCAAAACCCTTAACTCATAAAATTGGTTAAAATCAAGAGAAATCAAGCATAGAGACTTGGGGCTTTAACTAAAATCGTGATCACCAAGCTTAGGGGATCACAAGGCAAGGCGATTGAATCCTCAAGCGGAAAGGTCGGAGCGGATGCGCGCTTGAAGGAAAAACTTTGAAAGGTACGTAACTTGTAGTTTCGTAAAATTGTGCATATACATTGGTCGTAATTATGTTGATTATTGTAGTGTAATATATGAGTTTGGTATGTTATTGAAAGTGACGAAGCTCACTCGACAACCAAACGGGTCAAAATAGAAGGTTAGAACATGTGTGGTATGTCATTGAAGTGATGGATTTCACTCGAAAACCAAATGGGCATAATGGATGTTTAAAACGATGGTGTTTTGAAGTGACTTGTATGTCACACGATAAGATAGTATAACAAGAGTGTAAGCCAAGAAACGGACACGCCAAAACTTGATTTAATGAACCCTTAGATTCGGGTCGAAAATTAGAAATATGATTTCAATGATCTTGATTAAAGGTGCATGCTTAAATTGTAGATAAAAAGCATGATGTTGAAGCGTGCGAAACCATGTAATGGGAGGCGAAAACGCTAATGTTTGATAAGCCCGGGAGTGGGTGAAAAGGACTAGAAACAAACATTGTTAATGAACATGTGGTATATTGCTAAAATGAAATGGGTCAAATAATGCCATAAAGGATTTATAACCCGTTTGCTTATAAACCAGCTTTTAATGTGAAACGAGATGATAAACGGATCCGTAATTGAATTACGGACGCATAGAAACAAGAAACACGTAAAACGGAAAAGTAGATCAAAGGTTATGATAGTTTGAAGCTATAAATTGTTGAGAAACAACCTTTACTGCAGCAGAAACAGCCTTTTTAGAAAAGTTGTTGAGAAACAACCTTTCGAAAGTGCTGCTGCAAAACAACATTTGTTGTAGCTGAAACAACCTTTCGAAAGTGTTGCTGCAAAACAACTTTGTTGTAGCTGAAACACTTTCAAAAGTGCTGCTGCAAACAACCTTTGCTGTAGCTGAAACAACCTTTCTGTCGAGAATAGGTTTTCTCGCTACGCGACAACGACAGGAAACCATCGACGCAATACGTGACGTGTGTCGCGACCCGTGAGAGGCAAGCCCCTCATCTGTCGCGCCCCGCGAGGGCATAAAAAGCTGGTCAAAGTCTTTTACTTGAATGTTTTTGCATAAAGATTATGTTTAAATGACTTTTCAAACCTTATAACTAATGTTATAGATCGTTTTTGAACATAGGTGGATGTTACGAAACTCCGGATGAAGATCAAGCGAAGAACACGAACCAAATACATGTCTAAATGAAGCTTCTGCATTTGATCATGTTTTGTTTATAATAGTGAAATGTGTAAACACTTATAACTTAGTTTTTGAATGTTTTAAAACATGTAGGAACGCTTGGATCAAAAAGTTTTGTTAAGTCGCATTATGATATAAATGCGTATTTTCAACGATATAATTATGTGATAATTGGTACGGGTCTTACACCAAGGTGATTCCCGATATCGTTAGTAGGATTCACCCTCCTGCTGCCAATACCGATTCCCTCAACAACACGATGACACATAGGTCGCATCCCACAAACCTACTTATTCCTTCAAACAATTCAACGCCTGCAACCTATGCTTTTCACTGGTGAAGAAGGGGTAACCAAGCTACTTCAATGATTCGATGCCATTGAGGTCACCTTCATCCAGAGCAAGTGTCCTGAACACCTGTGCACCACCAATGCCATTGGCGTGTTCCGATCGAGGGCACTCTATTGGTGGACGTCAGAGCGCAATAGGCCTGGACCGAGCTTAAGAAGCTCATGGAAAAACAATGTTGTCCCCCTCACGAGCTCCAACAACTCGAGAACAAGTTTTGGAACATCAAGCAAGTGGGTGGTGACAATGATGGTCTCACCGCTAGGTTCAAGCAGCTTAGAATCCTTTGCCCTGACCAAGTCGACTCTTATGAGAAGACTATCGCCAAGTACATTCAAGCCCTACCATCCTCCTTCGCCAATTAAGTTGATTCCTGCCAACCCAAGACCATTGAGGACGCCTATAGCTTTGCAGCCAAATTCAACCACGACCTGATGCTGGAAGGAGCCTTCGAAAAGAAGGGTCCAACCAAGCGGCTCACCAGCCACCACTGAGCCAACCCTTGAACCCACGCCTACTAAACCACCCACCAAAAACCACAACAGAAATGGCAAGAAGCGGAAGGCTTCGAGCCAGAATTATGCGGCCATTACTCTGCAAAACCCTCAACCACAACAACCAACCTGAACCCAAAATCCCAAAAGGGCGTACACTGGGCTTATCCCAAGTGTGCGAATTGCACCTGCCACCATCCTACCACCGCACCATGCCGCCTGTGTACCAACTGTAACAGGTATGGACACTTCAGCACACATTTTCAAAGTGGTCCAAAGCCCCAAAACCAAACACCTCCCCAAGCCCCCACCCTCAACCAAACTCCTGCAAACAACGGACGAACCTGCTACAAGTGTTGTGTTCCTAATCATCTCGCCAACGTCTGCCCTCAATGGAACGTCAACAACAACAACCAGCAGTAGCAACCAGCTTGTGGTCGAGCATTCGTCATCACCGTTGCCCAAGCCCAAAACAGCAACGACTTTATCTCTGGTACGTTTCTTGTTAACAATGTCTATGCTTCGTGTTTATTTGATACTGGTGGGGATAGAAGTTTTGTATTCGTTAAATTCGAATCCATGCTTAAGTGTAGACGTTCTAAGTTGCCCAAATCTTGCGCTCTCGAAGTCGCTAATGGAAAGTCCGTCTCTATCGATTCTGTCCTTTCTTATTGTACTCTTGATCTTAACGATCACGAGTGCCTTATTGATCTCATTCCTATGCAAATGGGTAGTTTCGATGTCATCATAGGCATAGACTGGCTTCGTAAGGTCTGTGCTGAAGTCGTTTGATCTGAGAAATTTATTCGTATTCCTCTTCCTCTTGGTGACTCATTACACGTTTATGGTGAGAAACCTTCAAAAGGTCTTAAGCTCATGTCATGCACCCAAGCGAACAAATACCTACATAAAGAGTATTTTGCCTTTCTAGCCCACATCATGGAAAAGAAGGACAAAGGAAAGAGCATGAACTAGGGATGTCAATGGGCCGGGTTCGAGTCGGGTATTGGTAATCCCATACCCATACCCGGTTATAAAATCACGTCCCATACCCGACCCAATACCCGTCGGGTATTTGTCGGGTAATTATCCGTCGAGTATCGGGTATGCTCGCAGGTATAAGGTATACCCATTACTTTGTTAAAAGATATACATTGGGATTTCTAAATACATTTTTTACTATTGTAATTATTATATTATTATTTTATTTATACAACTAATATTATAAATTTAAAATGTACATCACATACATATAAGTTTAATCATAAATTAATAATAACTTTTTAATACTTATACACCTACATAGTTACATCCATCTACTTCACAACATACAAAATATATAATACTATTAACAAATGCATATATTAAAATAGAATTTATTTTTTCACATAATGAAAATATGAAAATAAATCACTAATACACAAGGGTTAAGGGAAAATAAAAATAAAAATTAAAAAAAATCGGGTATATGATCGGGTATATAGTTCGGGTACACGGGTATGTGGTTTCGAGTAATCGGGTCGGGTATCACCAAATCCCATACCCGACCCATACCCACGAAAAATTTTAAAATTAATCACATACCCGGCCTAATACCCGTCGAGTATCAGGTATACCCGTCCCATTTGTGTCGGGTTTCGGGTATACCCTTCGGGCCTGGTATTTTGCCATCCCTAGCATGAACGATGTTCAAGTGGTGTGTGATTTTTCTGACGTTTTTCCTAAAGATCTTCCCGGTCCTCCTCCTCCCCCGTTCTGTTGATTTTCTTATTGATCTCATTCCTGGCGCAACTCCTGTTGCGAAATCCCCTTATTACCTAGCACCCTCGGAATTGCAAGAGCTATCGAGCCAGCTCCATGAGCTACTCGTAAAGGCTTCATACGCCCTAGTACTTCTCCTTAGGGTGCTCATGTCTTGTTCGTCAAGAAGAAAGATGGGAAATTTCGCATGTGTATTGACTAGCGTGAACTCAACAAGCTTACAGTCAATAACCATTATCCTCTTCCTCGTATCGACGATCTCTTCGATCAGCTCCAAGGCACAACTTGTTTTTCCAAGATTGATCTTCGATCAGGATATCATCAACTTCGAGTCCTCGAAGAATACATTCACCGCCTTTCGCACTAGGTATGGTCACTACGAGTTCGTGGTCATGCCATTCGGTTTAACCAACGCACCAACAGTATTCATGGACTTGATGAATCGCGTGTGCAAGTTGTACCTGGATCGTTTCGTGATCGTCTTTATCGACGATATCCTCATCTACTCCAAGACGCAAGAAGAGCATGAACGATACTTGCGCCAAATCCTCGAACTCCTGCATCGAGAACGACTGTACGCCAAGTTCTCCAAGTGTGAGTTTTGGCTGACAGAAGTTTAATTCCTTGGACATGTCTTTAACGAGAAAGGTATACATGTGGATCCTACGAAGATCGAAGCTGTCAAGAACTGGATTGCTCCTAAGTCTCCATCTGAAATTCATCCGTGTCTTGGTCTAGCTGGTTATTATCGTTGATCATTTCCAACTTTTCAAAAATCGTTGTTCATCTAACTTTCTTGACTAAAAAAGATAAACCTTTTGTTTGGGGTCCTGAATAAGAGGAGTCTTCTCAAACGCTCAAGGACATGCTTTGCAATGCACCTATTCTAGCTCTTCCTTGATTTCGTCATGTATTGCGATGCATCAAACCAAGGTCTTGGTTGTGTCCTTATAAAGGAGACAAGGTCATCGCATACGCGTCGAGACAACTCAAGGTAAATGAAAAGAACTACACTACTCACGACCTTGAACTTGGTGCAGTTGTTTTTGCATTAAAGATATGGCGACGCTACCTTTATGGTACTAAGTGTGTGGTCTTCACCGACCACAAGAGCCTTCAGCACATCTTTAATCAAAAGGAACTCAACATGCGTCAATGTTAATGGGTGGAATTGCTTAAAGACTACGACTGGGAGATTCGCTACCCTCCTGATAAAGCGAATGTTGTGGCTAACGCTCTTAGTCGTAAAACTCATGTGCAGAGTAGTCGTTGTTTCCAGATCGTAAGTAATCTTCGAGATCGAATTCGCGAAGCGCACCATTCATCCATCAATGAAAACAACATGTACAACGAGATGAAATATGGCACAGAAGATCGACTCGAATCCAAGTCTGATGGTATGCTTTACTTCCTCAATCACGTCGGGATTCCCAATCGTGACAATCTTCGTGACCTTTTGATGAACGAAGCTCACAAATCCCGATATTCTGTTCATCCTGGTGTTGACAAGATGTACCAAGGCTTGCGTACATCTTATTGGTGGCCAGGCATGAAAAATGTCTTACGTGTTCCAAAGTCAAAGCTGGCACCAACGACCCTCATGATTACTCGAACAACCAGAAATCCTTGTCTGGAAATGGGTGAGTATAGCTATGGATTTTATCACCAAACTTCCTCGAATGTCATCTAGACACGATAGTATCTGGGTCATCGTCGATCGTTTGATGAAGTCTGCTCATTTCCTCCCCATTCGTAAAGATTACAAAGTCGAGAAATTGGCTCGTATCTACACGGATGAAATCGTTTGTCGTCATGGTATTCCCAATGACATCATTTCTGACCGTGGTGATCGTTTCACTTCGCGTCTTTGGCAAACCTTTCAGAAAGCTCTAGGTACTCATCTTAATCTTAGTACAGCTTTTCATCCTCAATCTGACGGTCAAACCGAGCGCACTATCCAAACACTCGAGAATATGCTTTGTTCTTGCGTAATCGATTTTGGTGGCAACTGGGATTCATACTTACCTTTGGTAGAATTCTCGTACAATAACACTTATCTCGTTAGTATTCAAATGGCACCTTTTGAGGCATTGTATGGTCATAAATGTCGATCGCCTATTTGTTGGCACGAGATTGGTGAAGCTAAAATCACTGGTCCCGAGCTCATACAAGAGATGACAGATAAGATCTTACAGATTCGCGACAACCTACTCAAGGCTAGAAGTCGACAGAAGAGCTACGCTGACAAAAGGCACAAACCCTTGGAATTGAATGTTGGGGATCATGTACTTATCAAAGTATCCCTTGGAAGGGTGTAGTTCGTTTTGGTAAAGAAGGCAAACTCGCTCCTCGCTTCGTAGGTCCTTTCAAGATTCTCGAAAGGATTGGCAAGGTAGCGTATCGCCTGGACCTACCCCACAACAATGTACATCCAACCTTCCATGTCTCCAACTTGAAGAAGCGCTTAGCTAAAGAAGGACTCCAAATCTCACTTGACGATATTCAAATCAACGAGTCCTTGCACTTTGTGGAAAAACCGGTCGAAATCATGGATCGAGTAGCCAAGCAATTAAGGCGCAAACGCATTCCCATAGTTAAGGTTCGATGGGAAGGCAAACGTGGCGCTGAATTTACTTGGGAGCTCGAAAGCGAAATGAAGAGCAAGCATCCACACCTCTTCGTTGGGTCTTCCTCTTGAATAAATTTCCGGACGAAATTTCCTAAAGGAGGGGAGACTGTAACGCTCCGTAATTTCATACTTTTCTTATTTAGAAAGTGTTGTTCTATTTCTATTTTTTGAAACTTGTATTGCATTCGTATCCTTGTTTCAATCCTTGTAATTCGAGATAGTGATCATAATGAAAGACTTTTATTCAAACACTTGATCATACTTGCAGACATTAAAACATGCCTAAACACTTGTTTATACGCTATGCTTGCTTCGCAAAACTTAAATACGTGGTTTTATACACATCACTCATACTCGAATATTCAAATACTTGGTCACACCTGTTTACAGTGCTTATACAACACCCTCGCATGCTTAAAATGTCTAAAACCGATTAAAACACGCTAAACCGACCCAAAAATGGCTAACTCGCACGAAGGCATCACACCTTGTACGAAGCAGGCATCCCTCGTACGAGCTGTAACGTCTCGTACGAGGAGATGTCCACTCGTACGAGCAAACCTATTTTCCCTATAAATAACGGACCATTTCCCCATTTTCACACCTTCCGGACACTCTCACTCTTACGCTCAAGAACCGAACCTCTGGCAAATTGCTTCCAAATTCGTCTAAGTGAGTTCAGCTCACTTTCCCCAATCTTTCAACTTGTGATTTTCATCTATTTTCTTGTACCAAGTATTGTAGGCCGACCTGGTCCATTATCCCCATAGGATTGGATTGGCGCTCAGCTGGTGAGAACGTTGGGAGCTTTGGCTACCCAAATTAAGTTCCATACCTCACTTGAATATTTCTACTTACTACATTCTGTACATTCATGACCAACCGGGTTTATTAACCTTGTTGATAAAACCTTGTGCTTTGGTGAATCATATAACGAAGTGTGCACACCCCCATGCTTGACTTCTGTGACTGCATACTATTATACGTAACCTTATGTTTTCCTAATAAACCAGCCTGGACATGATGCTAAAACGGTGTTCTGATTTAGTGTTATGGCCTTGGACTGTTATGACTCGCGTCAGAAACCTCGTTCACATAAACCATTGTTGAAACGGGCACGCAACGAGCTAAAATATTCCAGAACTGTTGCCTCGTACGAGGTGAACAGTCAACTCGTACGAGGGAACAATCAACTCGTACGAGGAAACCAATCCACCTCGTGCGAGGTGATGTTTTCTCGTTTTTCCTTCAAAACCTTCTGTTTTGTAATCTGGATCGATCGTCCAATTCCAACTACTCATATCCTCCTGCTTACCCGTTGTAGGGTGACTCCTGGTGACTCCACTTCAACCCACCAACTACTCGACTCGCGGCTTGGAAGCTTGCAAAGTTATGAGTATACTCGACCCCATTTTACTTTTATCACTCTGGGTGCAATACGTGTACTTATTTAAATCACACATACTTGTTTATACTAAATTCACGAACAATCCCTTATACTTGCTTATTGTGCTAAACTTGGACTTATACGTGATATGCTATTAATACTTATACTTTGTCACTAACTACGATTGAGCATCCCTTAACATGTATAGCGCTATAGGATTAATGCACCGCCCGTATTCTTAAGGTCATGTTAAGTAAAATACTTAGGTCTTTTCATTGCTATGAATGGATCATACTCGCGGGAACACTTTGGTTTGACGTGTATAATCGTATGCTAGTTGCCATGTTAGTTTTGTTTATGACACTATTGCATGAGGATTTGTTAAACATTTCATTACGTTATTAGACAAACTTGTATGCTCGCCAATGCTTTTGTGTTGAACTATATTTTAACATGTATTACAGGTTGATGACGATGATGATCAGGGAATCTAGTAGGATGGATTTAGAAACACATCAGTTGAAATCGTAGGATCGTGTTTCTTAATGGGCTATGTTGCCTTTTTGTTGCACTTATATTCGAAATATGACGATGTACTTTGTTGTACTTTAATTGAAATCGATGATGTATTTTGCTTCCAAATGTTGTACTCGTCTATTATCAATGAAATGGAATTTGGTTATTTAAATATTTGTCATAAAATAGTGGTTATGAAGCCTCGAGCAATCTCATTCGTCCCGCACCGATGTTTCCGCCATCGGTTGAGGTGTGATAGTAAATCCATGTGACGAAACCCCTGGCTTCAGGGTGTTTTTGTCACACCCCGATTTCCACGTATATCCTAGTGGGCCCAGTTAGGGAATATTGTGACGTAAGATTGGCATCATCATTGTCAAACAACACAGCACAACGGAAGTATTGGATTTAAAATATTATTAGAAACCGAAATGTTCAAAGTTCAAATTACAAATACAATGGCTTGTAATAAAGATCCATAGGCGGATCGTAAAAATATACATAAAGATGTTCAACAGACTTTAGGTACAACTAAGGACTTGCAAGATCCCCTACGTCGCTACCGAGCATCTCCCAGCCTATTACGTGTTGTACATGTAGCTTAGTCTTTTGAAAATACGTCAGTTTACACTGGTAAATACTAATAACCGACACATTTTGAAAATCTTTTCAAAAAAAATTTGGTGCACTTGGCACATTTTATAAATAACTTGGGATAGTTCAAAATGACATTGTATACAGTTTTGCGAGTCTGTCAATACATATGGGGTCCGGTACAGAAACCGAATAACACGATTAACCGACACACCACTTAAAATCCACAAAGGGATATATAAAATAATTTAGCATTCGAATCTGACAGGTGTAAGCCTACACCCCGTGCTTTAGGTCGTGGCCATTAGTAATTTCAATGAGCCGAGGATATCCAGGTCACGGTCGAGTTAACCCCTAATGTTTAAGTTGTCAGACAATACAGATTAAAACGGGTTATAAGATTTACAAATCCACAATCCAATTTCAGTTGATCCCATAAAATAGGCTAAAAGTATTTACCTGAGCTATTCACTTCAAAGTTTTTATAACTCAGTCGTTAATCAAGAGAAAAGTAAAAGTAGCAATCTACTGGAAGGCTCTAGTCTAGAATGATGGTGTTAATAACCAATTAGAATGCTAACGGGTCCTATTTAACTTATAAACTCGGACCAGCTAGCTTAAATAATAAATACGGTACAATACGCTAGATTAAGCAATGACCAAATAGAATGTAGTTTAAACCCGACAAGTACTAAGACTTGTTTAATATGGGTAGACTATTTACATTAAGAAATTTGAAATAAAAATGATAAGGTTAAACCCGTTTCTGTTAAATTACGTAAAGTAGTCACGTAGGCTTAACCGTACGCATTTAAGCGAAACCGAGTAACCGGATGAGTCATACACAAGTTCCATATGCCATTATACTTTAAACATGTTATAATATTAGTAGTATATCAACATGTATGCCCGTTAAGGTTTTAAAATCAAGTTAAGCCTCATAAGGGCATTTTGGTTATTTTACGACTTATAAAAGGAGCTTGCAAGTAAACTAATGTCATGGTCATACAAAATCTGTAAAAATATTTAATTTATAATTTTATATCAGTAGGATATCAAATATATGTGTGGTTTATAGTTTAAAACCAAAATATGCTCCGTAGGGGCATTTTGGTCATCCACACATAGTTTAAGCTTGAATATTTATTTGGGATCGAGATTAGAAATTTACCTACTGTAAAAATTTTAAAATAAGTTAAAATCAGTAGGTAGCAATTCTTGATTCATAAATATGGTATTTAAGACCATACTATGCGCCGAATAGCGATAAAGTCGGCTAATGACATTTAGGCGATGGTGTTAAAGAAAACTGTAGTTATGATCAGGATTAATGTATAACCAAATATTTTATTTAAAATAACATATTAGTGGGTAAAAGGTTTTGGTAAAATCCATATTTAAACCCCATTTAAGGACTTAATACGAGGACTTGTGGTAAACTCAGTCTATAAATGACTTGATATCCCAAATAATCTACCTATGACTTACATCAGTAGAATGAGTTTTGGTGAAGAAATTAGTTTTAACACCATTTTAGATGCAGAAAAGGGTAATTTGGTCACTTAAAAGCATAATTCACGATATATTAACCAAAACTCAGTTTATGACCAGAATGTTGACATCAAAATAAGTTAAACAAGTTAACATATTAGTATGTAATTCATTGCATGCCATTTATGTTTAAAACCTCATTTTTAGGCAAAAATGGCATAATAGTCAACATAAGGCATATTAACGGGAAACTTGCGTTAAAAACTCAGATTACTATATAGACCATGTAGTAAACTCCAGAGGGTTTACTGAAATATAATATGGTCATAATTCAACTTAGAATCAATAGCTAAAGTTGCTAATTCGGATCAGAATCGAAAGTCAAAGCAGAAGTCAAACTTTGCGACTTTCGGTTGCGAACCAACCTTAAACCTAGAATTGACGAGCCGAAGATGTTTACACATGTTCTAACAATTATTACCAAGTTTTTTAAGTGTTAAAACATATTTTATTACACCTACATTATCAAATATGAATTATTTTCAAAACTGACCCGTTTGACTTTTATTAATCATAACTTTGACCCGTCAATTGACCAAGCAAACATGGTTATTAGGAGGTGCCTTTTTGAGGGATTAACACCTACCTAATTACGATCATGTAGCCATGTTTGTACCAAACAATGGCTGCACCACAATGGTCTTAACCGAAGGTCAAAGCGTTATTACGATAACGCTTTGACTTTTGGCTTAAAAGCCTAAAAATGAAAGGAACAAGGTTGGAACACTTACAAGTGATCCAAAGAAAGACTTAGAACTCAGAGGATGCTCCCAAATAAGCTCAGGAACTTCCAACTGAGCAAGAGAGGAGAAGAGAATGAAAGGTGCAAGAAATGGAGGGGAACAAGGCCTCAATTTATAGTTGAGGGACATGAATGAAGAAGACAGGTGTTAGAGGGGTCCTAAGATGCTTCCAGATGTCCTTAGTCATGGCATGAGCTGCAGGGGAGTGGCATTTTGCGAGCTAGGTGGCTTGGTGGCAGAGTTTCTTGGCTCCCAAACAAAAACTGTCACTAGCAGTCCCTTACGGACCGTAAGGGTGATGGCCTACGGTCCGTAAGCCATCTTGGCGCCCCTGGTTTTGAAATTGTTACGGGCCGTAAGGACCAGGCCTTGCGGCCCGTAACCACCTGTCAAGCACAATTATTTCTACCCTCTTGCGGTCCGTAAGCACTTGGCTTTACGGTTCGTAAAGACCATTTGATCCCTCAACTTTATATTTGTCATTCAGAGGTTATAATAATAATATAACGACACATTGGTCCCTCTCGGCCAACACGTGGTATACGAGGATCAGCGGGATACGTGTCGGGATTTAATTGGATGGGATTTTACGAGGTGTTACAGTTTTAGTTTTAGATTTTTATGGTTAACCATTATGTCCTCCGGACCCTATAAAAGGGCGATAGTTGAGGGCTATGTTCCTATGGTGGTTGCCTAGCCAAATTCGTCTTCACAATCAGGATTCAGGTTTCGATTTCCATTGATAGTGATATTTATTGTGTGATTTTTTATGCTAGCGATTAGTTTCAACAACATTCATTTGTTGTTCATTCATATGATGGGTTTGCTAGTACTAGTTTGCTTCAATCGACAATATCGGTACCAATTTATGGTGTCCCTCGATAAATTTCAACTGCTATTGGTTTATTTAGGGATTGGTGAATGATGTTGGTTTGCCTCTGTCACAGCCCCCGATCCCACCCTGGGAGCGGGAGCCGTGAACTAGTCAAGTGGTACCGGTGTTTATTAAATTTTGCAGCGGAAAACTTTCATCAGGACCGTAGTTAGGAAATAAATTCAGAGTTTATAAAACATCAAATAAATTAATATTAAAAAATGGGTTAAAACCCGTATTTCATTTAAATGTTTTTATAGAGATAAACCCTAATTAATAAAATATAAATTTATTATTTTATTCAGGTATTATAGCCATTTCATTTAAGCCTCCAGTGCTCCATAGCTGACTTCTATTATTTTCACATCAGGTTACCTACCTGAAACGCGTTTTGAAAACATTTTATCAGCAAGAAATACTAGCGAGTTCATTCCATTTTATAAAATGACACATTATTATACTTTACAGTATTAAGAGCGATTACAATGTTTATATCTACCCAATTACTCATTCAGTATTTGTCACGTTGATAGTTACAATGACTGTAGTCATATTAGTATTGGCTAACTCGTTGTCCAATAGCAACGCGTGATAAGTAGTGTATACAAAACCCCACATATCGGCAATAATCGTAGAATACAAAGACTTAATCACTGTAAGTATAACTTAAAAAACATTTAGGGTTTTACAAAAGCATTTGAGAAAAAGTGAATGACTCACTTGGTAACTTTAGGGTCTAACTACAGGCCTCCTGGTATAATCTTGGGCATAACTCCTGAGCTCTTAAAAATATATATAATGCACTCGTGTCAAGTATAATAACCCAAGTCACTTTAGCCATACAACACGAGACAGAACCCTAACGAACTTAGTCAGGCAGAGCCTCAACATGCGTTGATAAGTCCTAAATCAATCGAGTAGGGTCACGAATTAATGATCAGGGGTTAAAACACTTAAAACGGGGCAGGGCTTTTTATATATTATATATCATTACAGTTTGAAGTAGAAAAAATAGTTTACTTTTTGAGTTTATTCAATTTCTCCTCTGCACTTTTGAGTCTTTTATAATTGACTCAAAAGTTTTTTGACTTTTAAAGTCTTGACACTTTGATGTGAGTTCTAGACACTCATCAGAGATCATTGCTTTCCACGTGTCAGAGATTACACTTCATCCGGTACACCATCTTGACACTCATATGAAGCTATGGTATTCCACTTGTTAAGGAGTTTCATTTGTGCTGAACACGTTTTCACCCCTAATTGCTAGGGTTTAGATCTAGGCTTCCTACTTTATATTCAGCTGAAGCTTCAATTTTTGCTCTTTATAGCTTTCAACGGTTGCAACGGAATAGGGCATCTTCTTTTTCAGGTGATTTGCATTCATATTTGCTGAAATTGCATGTTTTAGTTACCATCTCATCATGAGTTTACAATTTTGTTAAGACTTGTTATATGACTTGCCAATATATGATTTTAATACCATGAATATATATACAACTTCCGGTTTTTCAAGAAAGACGAACATTCTTTTTCTGGTAGAAAAGATAACAACTAAACTAATTGAATCGAAGAAAGGGTAACGAGTGAAATGAATTTTGGTTTAAAAAAGAGTAACAACTTAAATTGTCAAATATGTTTTTTTGCCTACCATGAATCTATGAATAACTTCTGGGTTTTCAAGAATTTGAGGGTTTCAATTTTTATTTGTTTGGAGTGAAAAAGAAACAAATTTGCATGTGGGATTCTTATGGGGGAGGGAATTGACCTCGTGAGCTTATTGTATACACCTAATATATTCCACTGTTTTGTAATTTATAAATATATAAATTAAGCATTTAACTGATACAAAATAAAGTCTTCTATTCTTGTATTGTAGTATAATATATATGGTTATTTGTTTGCATCAGAAGTGTTACGTTCAACATTTGTTTCAAACCTTAATGGTAGTTTATTTTGTAAACAACATCGATGTAGACTAGCGGTGAGCAAATAATACCGGTACTGGTACGATTTACCAAACCGAAACATTTTCGGTACCCATTCGGTACCGACTTTTGAAGTTTTTCGGTAACGGTTCAGTACCGGTAACCGTTTTTGGGGGTTATATATTTATATGTTTAGCAACTATTATAATCAGTGAACTGTAATCATATGCAAGGATCATTGTCTTGTAAAGTGTTGCTAATAAGAAGTGAAGTTGGAAAGTCACCAAGAGGGTTCATTGTGTTGCCAAGGTACTTATCTTTTTTTTCACCTTACTCATACAAATATGCATTACGGTAGTGTGGGTCATTTTGGATTAAAAGAAGGCACCGAGTTATTATATATAAGTCCAGGTTGTGAGGTTGTTTGGTAAATTATTTTTATTTAAATACAGAGTCTAAGAGAGATCAGCGTAGCTGTGTTCAGGTGGGTCAATTTCTACTTAAGGGCCAGAAAGTTTATATCCAGATTTTTTTGTCATGTTTTCCTATATTTTCCCATCTTAGTTTAAAAGTTCATGAGAATACTACTAAGTTACCTTTTTCGTGAATTATAATAAATAAGTCCAGGTCTGATACTATACATATGTGCTTTTTTCCCTATTTTTTCTTTAGGCTTCTTAGGATTCCTTCGTTATAGGTTTACTTCGTTCGTATGTGATTCTTAAATCGACACAAGTTGGATGGAAAACCAACTAAAGGCTCGCCAAAATAAGAGACGGCCTGCTGCGGTAAGTAGTGAGCAACCTATTTCATTTCATTTGCCTCAAAGTGATAATTCTGATAGCTCACAGATATTGTCAGCTAGACGTAGAGCAATTTTAGCTAAGAATGCTCGAACTGAAGTATCTCATGTTCAAACGGCTTCTTCATCAACTTCTCGCCAACCACCTTTGTCAGAAGGGTCGTCTATTTCGTCCATGTATTTAGATATTGGCAACTGTAGTGAGGTATGTGAGCATTATAATGCACGTTTTTGGTATGATGAACGCCTTAAAGCTTCTCCTCTTAGTCGACGTCCACGGTACAACCAATGCTGTAAGGGTGGTCGAGTTAAATTACAGCATCCCGACAACATAAAGCACCTTTTCGAAAGACATGATTTCTTAGATAATATTCGTGCTTATAATTCCATGTTTGCGATGACTTCTTTTGGCGCGACTACTGATGACTCTATAACTTTAACTCCTGGTCCTTATGTTTTCAAAGTAAGCGGTCAGATATGTCACCGTATTGGATCTCTTTGCCCCCCCTTCTGGCGAACGCCCTCAATTTTTGCAATGTACATATACGATACCGAGAATGAACTTTCTAATAGACTTCATGTGTTTGGTGAACATGGAGCATCGTCTTTGGATGCGGATATTGTTGCATTGCTACTACAAACGTTAAATTCCATTAACAAGGTGGTGAGACTTTTTCGTACTGCTTGAGATCTTTCTCTTTAGACAGATGTTCCTAATTTTGCTATTCGTTTATACAACAACGTAAACGAAAAGTCGTACGATACCCCATCAATTGGCTCGATTGGTGCTATAGTATATGAAGATCAAGTAAGAGCGTCTAATTTTGATATAATTATTCGTCCGAAAGATGACGTCCCTCAACGTGTTAGTAAGTTGCACTCTCTATATATGGCATTGCAGTATCCATTGCTGTTTGTTTTCGGAGAACATTGGTGGACTCCTGAGCTTCGGTTAGTGGACGATGCTTCGTCACGTCCAAAGCAACTTACTATGAACATGTTCTATAGCTATCATCTTCATGATCGCTTTAGTTTATATACTCATTTACTTAGGGGTGGACGTTTGTTTCAACAATATTTAGTTGATGCGTACATTTGTATCAAACAAAATAGATTAGAATACATACAATCGCATCAATATCTTTTTAGAACTGAATACTTGCAAGGCATTCATGACGCGCTAATATGAGGTGATACATATTGTCATGACATTGGTAAGCGGACCGTTTTGCCTTCATCTTTCACTGGTGGCCCGCGTTACATGTACAAACATTATCAAGATGCATTAGCAATTTGCCGTGTACATGGAAATCCCCAATATTTCATAACGTTTACGTGCAACGTTAAATGGCCGGAGCTTAAACGGTATTTAGCCGAAACGCCACACGTAGTACAAGACCGCCCGGACATTATCGCTAGAATTTTCCGGGTGAAACTTGATGCTTTCATGGGCTATTTATGCTCCGGTGCCCCTTTTGGTGAGGTTGTGGCAGGTGATTGCATGTCTTATTTTCCTTGCGCTTTCTTCGATTCTCACCACTAATGTTGATTATTCCCTCTAACCTTTGTCATTTGTTTAATTTTTATTTCTAGATTTATATACTATAGAATTCCAAAAAGAGGGCTACCTCATTGTCATACTCTTTTGTGGGTTAAGCCATGTAGCAAAATACGAAGTCCAGATGACATAAATAAAAGCCAAGGTCAATCATTAAATAAAATTGGCGTATACTTGCCTGAGCCAGTTTTCGGCCATGGCCAACTATACGTAGCTTTCTCTAGAGCAACTTCACTTTCTTATAATTCCACAACAAGACACCCCTCAAACAAAAACAAAAAAACATGCTTTTCTCTAACTTTCTAGAGGAAATACATTCTAACCAGGTACATGTACATATGTATGTAAGTATGTATATATACGTGTATATATATATATATATATATTCATAGATGAATATAAACAACTACAAATGCATATAATTGTATATATACACATTTTAATACATGAACACACACATCTATACAAATGAACATATATTTTGCAAAATGTTGAATTTATGCATCTGTACATTATACATACATGTCTTTTTTATAGTGACCATAAGTATATGCACTTACATAACATTTGATACAATTGCTAACAGGAAACTACTAATGGCTTGTAAAAGCATTTCAAGTATTACAGCTGGTGACGGTGCAGAACCCATCGAAATACGTGTAATCAGAAAATGGCTTTCATTTGCCTACAAAGAGGAGTACTGCTTCTTATTTGTTGATAGAGAGGTATAGTATTCGTTCCATCATTATATCAAAAGTTTTTCCAATGTAATCTACAATTACTAAATGTTTATGAAACTCTGATACCCAATAAAGCATTTGGTGTGTGTTTTTTTGTTCCCTTGAAGAAGCTGATGTTTTAAAAAGAAATTTGGTTACAATAAATGTATAATATATACATCTTCACATTTTCCAACTTATCCCCCATTTTACCATACCGGTAACAATATGATTCAAAACTGAATAGTTCAACCTATCTTCAGAATATAATATATATGTATGCTTATTATATATTCAACTAACTATATATTTTAAAAGCATCATGAGGTTTCTTTTACTTAATAATCACACATATATATACGCACACACACACATACGTGTGTGTATGTATATGTTTATATGTATGTGTGTATCTGTAGCTATTTACATATGTATGCATACCCATAGATTTGTAACACTGCTGCAATTGAAGCTATCGGTAGCAAACATGATAAAGCATTCCTGGATGCCAGGCTTTTGTTGCAATCATGTTACCGTGTGAAATTATTTGTCTACCAGAGCAAGGGTGAACCATAATGTCGTACCACATGCAGCTACCATCAAACTTGGACGGGGAACTCACTTTACACCTATAGATGACTCTGAGTTCCCTACTAACTACTTCAACTTTCTCCCGTTCAACAGGCTGCGAGACAGTGAGGATAACCATTTTCTACTCACAGGTTCATTCACCTACTTTTGTATCTAAGATATAAACATGTAATTTTTAGCTTGATAAGTGCCCTCACTACTTTTTTGAAAAAATATCATATATTCAATGTGACTTCCGTTGAATTCAGAGGAACACTATTGGGAACCCAATTCCAATTTATGCTTCTGAATTTTACTTTGTCACAAAATTTGTCATATGATTAAACTTCCATTTGGACAGTTAACATGCGACCTCATTAATGGCGCTCAAACTATGATAATTTTTCCATCTACTTAGCA
This sequence comes from Scalesia atractyloides, assembly GCA_947069175.1. Lineage (NCBI taxonomy): Eukaryota > Viridiplantae > Streptophyta > Magnoliopsida > Asterales > Asteraceae > Scalesia > Scalesia atractyloides. The sequence continues at coordinate 23,543,332 of CAMTDV010000009.1, forward strand.
CGATTTGTAGTCCAAATGGAAAATTCTCTATAACAATATTAGTTACATCTTGTAAAATTTTAGCTACTATCTCTATAACTTTAACACTAAATGTCCACTACAGACTAGATTGGCAGGTTTGATAATTTAATTCTGATGGTCCAACACAAACAAACAAGCGATTGATGAAGCTTTTAGTTGAAGATGACAGGTAGACTCACGTTATCACTAATAATTGTATTGTACTTGCACAAACGATGATATTTAATAACCCCTTTTCCAGTGAAAATTTCATTGTAGTTGGACTTTGGGAAGAGATAGCCAACATGGTGAACAAAGAGGCTTTGATCCAGTAACCTTTCCCATGCATCATCGCAATAACCTCACTTAAGGTGTCCGAATTTAATTATCTGCAGATGAAATCGACCTCCCCTACCCACATATATATCAACCCTGATACTGAGGAAGCATCATCATTAGCTGCCAGGTAAGAAAGTGTTCAACCTTGACATACATACACACACACACATATATATATATATGTTGTGTGTGTGTGTGTGTGTCTCTCTCTCTCTATCTCTCTGTGCATCACATTGACAATCCTAACAGAATTTTGCAATGTCAACCATGAATTTTTACAGATTCAAGGAGAGATACACAGCCATCTCTATTATCAGAGGAACTTGGTGACCTTAAGACAATTGGCTGAAAAGGATCCTTCAGCAAATAGTGTAAGATATTACCAATATTTCATTACATATCGTTTGTTAGATGATCACTAATTAATGCATTTATTTATATCATAAAATCTAACATCAAATAATTCGTTACACTTTGACAATGCTTTAAATACAAATTCTTTGTGTTACTGCAGGAAAGAAAATTCACATGTGTTGCTTCAATCATCAGCTTTACTGAAGGGAGGACATGGTACTACAAAGGTTACGTACAATGCAACAAAAAGTTAACTCCAAAATCAACTTCAATAGCATGCGAAAACCATCCCGATGCAGAACAACCAAAGTTAATGTAAGCACTATCTATAAATACACGTAGTGTGCATCAATATATTCAGTGTTACTAATACAATACCAAATTTACACCAACAGTTACTGCACTTGCGCGACCATAGCAGATACAACAGGCACTACTACTGTTACTCTCTTTGATGAAGCCATGAATTCACTCGTGCAAACCCGGTGTGACGAGCTCATAATCCAGCAAGGCTACACTGATCCCTACGTTATACCAGACAAAACTGAAGCATTTAAAGGTGTTACTAAAACATTTCACCTTCAGTTTAACAATTGGCTTCAGTCAGGTTCTTCCCAGTTCGTTGTCAACAATGTTTCTGATCATACTAACATTCCCAAGGAACAAGAGAACGTCATGACAGCACCGTCAGCGTCTGAAGGTAATAACACTAAACACACTTTCATCATTCCAGCAACATATGATGTCCACTCCAGTTTCAGAGGCAGCTACCATTTCCCTCATCACTCCAGCAGAGGAACAAAAGAATGCTTTAACAATACACCACCAGTCTTGACGGTAATTACGCTACAACACATTCATTTACTTCATCATATATAGTTGTTAATTCTCCTGGTATTTTACTAGATCCACAGCAACAAACGATGTCCACTCCAGTTTCAAAAGCAGTTACCATTTCCCCCATCACTCCACCAAATACGTATGTCCACAAAAGGCAACTTCTCAACTCACCAGGTATACTATCAATTTTATTATTAAAATTGTCGTGTATACTCATGAATTCACTTTTGTTAGGTTTGCTAATAGCTGATTCCACATATATCAATAATAATCGGCATGTTACATTAAAGTATTACATTTTTCATTAGATGTATGGATAAAGTACTTATATCACAAATGTTTTCTTTGATGACCTTTCTCGGACGAAGATAGCAAGAAGATGAAGTCCGCCAATGCTCCAAAATCCAAGCAGGACTAATGAAGAACACACGTAACTAGCGCTATCCTTTTGGCTAGCATACACAACAATGGTCGACTTTCAAGACATGGTTTTTTGGGCTGCAATCTTAGTGAATCACCATCACTTCTTTTGCTGCTGCACCTTTCATTACCATCTATAAATGGTCAACTTTAACTTTGGCTCCCACCATCCCCTACTTAGCATTTGGGTTGCGATATCACTTCTGGGTTAACCAACTACTAACTCTGTGGCATGTTGACGTGGCTTGCTGACATGTCCTTGTGATGTATTATCTTTTGTATTTACTATTTAATCTGATTAAAATATAAAATTAATTTGTTTTTATAAAACCCCACATTAGTCATCACTCTCCCCCCCCCCCCCCCCCCCCTTTCTCTCTCCCTGGCTACAACACCACCACCACAGTCACCAGTATCATCATCTCCACCAACCACCCACCACCACAGTCACCACCGTCATCATCATCTCCACAAACCACCAGCCATGGCAGCCGGAAATGAGCTTGTTATGGGGCAGGTGAAGATATTGAAACGCGACGAACTGTTGGATGATTTATCGACGATTTGAAAGATTTGACTGATCGGAACGTTACAAACGCGACGGTGACCACGTTGGAGACATCGACGCAAGCGAAAGTGGTGGCTGGATGAGAGTTTTGAACGCGGTTAGGTGAGTTGACTCCAAGCTTCAACTGGTATGAGTTGGAGCGCCGTTAGGTGAGCTGACACAAGCTTTTTTGTGTTTGTTTTTTGTAGATTAGGTAAGAGGAGGAGGTGGTGGTGATGATGGTGGCAGCTGATGTTGGAGGCGGTTTAAAAGAAAGAGATGAAAGGGTTTTTAATCAGATTTTTAAAAAATAATAAAAATGTCACGTCAGCCAAAAAATCTAACTCAATTAGAGTCTTTTTAACTGAGAGGTGATATCGCAACCAAGTGTTAAGTAGGGGTGGTGGGAGCCAAAGTTAAAGTTGAGAGTGCCAGCAGCCAAACGCGAATAGTTGGAGGTGATCAGATCCAATAACCCTAAGATTTTAAATAACTCAAATGTCCTTCAACTTAACAGAAAATCTAACACTAGTTAGCCTTAATACCCACAGATGTTACAAAATAAAACCATATAACCTAAACCTGCTACTAAAAAAACCTTAGTACACAAATGTGTTACTTTTGATAAACCATAAGGATTATCTAGGTAATTAGCTTTTCAAAGAACCATATTAAGTCCTCTACATCATTTAGAACCTGAGTTTAACATAAAAATTTATAATCCGAGCGGGCTCAAATTATTCTCAAACCAGTTTGTGACTCCATAATGTCTCGTTTTTTAAGATTTTATGATTTTGATGATATCTAAGTTTTTTATACTAATCTAAAATGGAAAAACTAATAACAATATCATAAAATGGAAAAACTAATTAATAACAATATCAAATTATGTCTAAAATATAGATTACCTCCAAACTAACTTGTATACTAAAAATTAAGAGTTAATTATATTTTTCGTCCCTGTGGTTTGTCAAAAATTACTATTTCAGTCTATTAGTTTAAAAATTGTTATTTCAGTCCCTGTGGTTTCACTTTCGTAACTATTTCAATCCACATTCGTTAATTCCATCCAATTATTCTCTGACACTTTATTGCAAACTAATGGACTGAAATAGTGATTTTTGAATAATCAATGAATTGAAATAGTTAAGAAAGTGAAATCATAGGGACTGAAATGGCAATTTTTAAACTAATGGACTGAAATAGTGATTTTTACAGAGACTAAAAACGTAATTAACTCAAAAATTAATGATGTACTTTTGTAGCTAATCACATTATTACATTTTTAACGGCAAATTAACTTTTATTCATCACCAAACAAAATATACACAAACCTGCACTAGCAAATCACTAGTATAGAATTGCCCATCACCTATTACAGCTAGTTCACCCCATAGTCACATCTAACTAAGCCAAATCATCTCCCTCAAAATTACAAACCAGTTTTTATCGAACTAACCGCGAATGAGTTACACTTGTATAACCAACTTTAACACCTTTATATTAAAAAAATCACCAAAATAAAACAATGTTAGCCTATTTTTAATACAGTTTTTGGAAAAGAGATATGAAATGAAGGTAGATGTGGGGTTGATGATTGGGAACAACATTATTAATGAATGCAAATCACACATACTATACGTACTCTTATACATTAATTATTGAAAATTTCATTTTTGAGATCTGGACGCTTTATTTTATTTTATATTAAATTTGTTTAGAAAAAATAGTGGTCCAATGAAAATTAGGTTTTTATTCTTTTTATTTATCGTTAAGGTTATTTAATTAATTCAATTCTTTTTATTTATTAGAAAAAGAAAGAGAATGTCCAAACAAGACGATGGTCATTTGTTACCCACTAGAAAAATATTGGATTAACATGTAACTTTCAGAAAGGAAAAACTATATAAATCTGTAATACATCCATTGGGAATAGCCGATTGATATTGATGAGTAATGAGTTAGATAAGTTGCAAGATACTAGGAGGTTATGAGTTTGATTCTTATAGTATGTAACTTTAGCCATTATATATATATATATATATACATATAAACTAGAAGTAAGCTCCCCGTGTTGCGGCGGGGGCTAAAAGCGTGTTATCTCGTTCTGTTTTTCTCTCTAGAAACCCCATTGATATTCCTTTCTCTACAAAATACGACCGCGTAAGGCCCGTAAGTGGTCAGACAAAAACTCGTTGGAAAGTGACTGCAACAAAGAGAGAGAGTTTCAGAGAGAGTAAGATATCTAAGAGAAATAGATAATGAAGAGATGTCTGGGTTTTAAAGGGCTAAAGAAACAAATGTCAAACAAATATAAATACTGGATAGGAAATAAATACGTGACCATTATTTTAAAAGCTTACAATCAAATCAAACCCGTAATACAAGAAATTGATGTAGGAAAAAACACCAAAGTAAAGTGTACAATATCCTTATACCTTTACATGTAAGGATGAGCAAATGGTACCGGGTACCGGTATCGAATTTTTCGAACCGAGTACATTTTCAATACAGGTTCAGTATCGGTATTTACCAGTTTTTACCCTCAAATACTGGTATCGTACCGGTACCAAACTGTACCACTTTAAGGGATTTTCGGTACTGGTTGGTACCAAGCCCATCCCTATTTAAATGTTACAAATTATACTACTATTTATGTAATTATAAATATACAAATTTGTCTTTAGTGGATACAACCCACCAATGTTTTAAAATTCGGTTTTTATACCGTACTAGATTGGCTCAAAAGCGGTTAAACCGAGTGTACCAGACAGTTCCTCCGGTACAACCCGTCGGTTCAAACCGGTTTTTAAAACATTGCAACACAATAAGCATTATGGTACAACTATATCTATTATATATATATATATATAAGTCTGCTGGGTACAACCCATTAAGCATTATGGTACAACCCATAATGCATAGGTATGTTGCAAATTATATATATATCGTACTGGATTTGGCTAAAAAGCGGTTTAACCGGGTGTACCAGATGGTTCACCCGGTACAACCGGCCGGTTTAAACCGGTTTTTAAAACATTGCAACCCAATAAGCATTATGGTACAAATATATATATATATATAGGGGAAGGTTCTATGCAGAACACTAAATATTGCGAGAATACGCAGAACACAATAAATCACCCATTTTTGAGTAAATTGCACAAAACGTCCTTTAAGTTTCACCAATCTTGTTGGTTTCAGTCTTAATCTTTAAAAGTTGCCAAAACCAGCCTTTAAGATTAATTTTGTTGCAGGTTTCATCCTTTATCACTAACCCAGTTACTAATCCATGTTAAATGGCCTCACATGCATAGCATGTGAGGGTAAAACCGTCTTTTCAACAAATAAAACTGATGGGTTATTAAAAATCGTTGAAGTATTTGGATAAGATGGATGTGGATGAGAACGAGCGGCCGGAGTCGGAGATTGTGCGAGGGGTGAATGAAAACGGGTCAAATGGTGTCGGTGGTCAGGCAAATGGTTTTCATGGCGAGCCTGCTGATGTGGAGGATGACGATGAGGACGGTGACGGGGATGGTGATGATGATTCGGATGAGATTGATGAGGAGGAAGTTGAGGATGAGGAGGATGTGATTGAGGTTCATGAGGTCGAGGATAGCGATGATGAAGAAGATGGGGTTGAAGACGAGGAAGAAGAAGACGCTGAGGATGATGATGATGAGGTTGATAACGATGATGGTGACGTAGGTGAGCCTGGGAGTTCTGGTTGGGTAACTAGCACAGAAGGTGAAATCGATGGGCATGAGCAGGGTGAAGATGATGTAGATGAATATGATGATGGAGAAACTGGAGAAGAGGAGGTTGGTGTTGAAGAAGGAGATTTTGAAGATGACGAAGACGCCGAGGATGAGGTAGTTTCTTTTTTCTTTGATTTATTACATTCTTTTACCAGAAACCTGTTAATTTTCTATGTGCTGTACTTTTGTGTTTGCCCATCATTTTTAATATGCTTTGTTGTTGTCTGCTTGTAATATATATACTTTTTGATATGTGTAGTGAATAAAATAGGTTGCCTGATTGTCACTCTTTCTGATAAGAGACTCATTTTTTGTGCACAAGATATGGCGTTTTGTTGCTTTTAAGCAATATTTTACTTCAATTAATTGCCTATAATTAAGATTCTGCTTTTACAAAGGTCCCATGATTGAATTATCTTGTTCTTCTAACATGCTGTTAGTCTTCAGCTTAGCCAATAATGATTGGAATGTGCTCTAGTTATGCATGTCATGTGATTGCTCTAATAAGTCGTATAGAGGCTTCTATTATTCATGTAACATCTTGTATGTGCTTTTCTGCTTTATCATTTCTGAAACACTTAATTTTCCGCTATTTTCTCTTCTGTTTCTGTATGTCAGTTTGCTTCTTTGTTATAACTTGTACTATGTATGGTTAGTTGTGGTAAAACAGATTGTATGCTCTTTTAATCTTGTACATACGGAAATATCATAGTTTGTATATTCTGTTTTGTTTCTTTATGTCAATTTGCTTCATTGTTTGTCCAGTTTATCCCAAATCATGGCAAAAGTTGTTAAATTGGCTCTGGTTTTTTGGAAATTTTCTTTGAATTTAGGAAGTCCCTCTTAAATGAGCTAATTTTTGCTGTAATTTGGAAGCTGTTATGGGAATTTTTCGTTTTTGTTTTCGTTCTCTGTTTTAAGTTATCTGAGTTTAATTTTTGCTGTAATTTGGAAACTGTTGATATGGGAATTTTCGTTTTTGTTTCGTGCACTGTTTTTAGTTATGTGAGTTTAACCAAGTGTGGTTTAATGGTAGCAGGAAGAAGAGGATGTTGATACAGGGTACCTGGTACAACCAGTGCAGGTTGCAGAAGGTGTTGGGGATGAAGAAGATGATCCTGAAGTGGAGGAGGAAGACGACGATGACAACAATGATGATGAGGTGCATCTTCCCGCTTCTTCAAGTAAGAGAAAGCGAGATAGCGATAATGACGATGACGGTGATGATGAAGATGATCATCATCCCAAATCACCAAAGCACAGCTAGCAAGACCTACAAGATATGGTGAAGAAGATTTAATGGTTCATGTGTATGGTTTGGTACTTCTGCTGGTGATGATCAATGGTGGAATTGAGTTTTTGTGTTTTTTAATGGAGAAGATGAGGAAGGGTTGGGGTTGGAGAAAATGTACTGACAGTGAAGAACAATTGTGAGCCCACTTACTTTTTTAATGACCCATCAGTTTTATTTGTGGAAAAGACGGTTTTACCCTCACATGCTATGCATGTGAGGCCATTTAACATGGATTAGTAACTGGGTTAGTGATAAAGGATGAAACCTGCAACAAAATTAATCTTAAAGGCTGGTTTTGGCAACTTTTAAAGATTAAGGCTGAAACCAGCAAGATTGGTGAAACTTAAAGGACGTTTTGTGCAATTTACTCCCCATTTTTTCAATCCTAAAAACCTAGAAAATGTTACAAATATAAGATTTATTGTTTCTTATACTAGAATTTAAAACAAAATATGAAAAAAAAAATCACTTTTCTTATAACCTACATATATATGTAGGTTATGTATATGTTAAATTTTCAACGTATATGTAGGCTGTGTGTAGGTAAAAATATATGGTCTTTTTATGTATATATAATACACATATGAATGTAAGAAATATAATATTTTAAAAATATAAACCTTAAATTCCAAAATTTAGTGTTTTAGGGTTGTTCTTTTTGTTCTCGCAATAGTTAGTGTTTTGTAATGATCCTCATCCTATATATATATATATATATATATATGTAAATATAAAAGTTTGTCTTTAATGGGTACAAACCATAATGCTGTTTAATATAAATGTTTGTCTTTAGTGGGTACAACCCACCAAGCATTATGGTACAAACCATAATGCATAATTATGTTGCATATTCGGTTTTTATACCGTACTGGATTGACTCAAAAGCGGTTTAATCGGGTGTACCAGATAGTTCACCCGGTACAACCCACTGGTTTAAAATGGTTTTAAAACATTGCAACACAATAAGCATTAAGGTACAAATATATTTATTATATATATATATAAGTTGTCTTTAGTGGGTACAACCCACCAAGCATTATGGTACAAACCATAATGCATAAGTATGTTGCATATTCGGTTTTTATACCGTACTTGATTGGCTCAAAATCGGTTTAACCGGGTGTACCAGACAGTTCACCCGGTACAACCCACCGGTTTAAACTGGTTTTTAAAACATTGCAACACAATAAGCATTATGGTACAAATATATCTATTATATATATATATATATATATATATATATATATATATATATATAAGATTGTCTTTAGTGGGTACAACCCATTAAGCATTATGGTACAAACCATAATGCATAGGTATATTGCAAATTATATATATACCGTACTAGATTTGGCTCGAAAACGGTTTAACCGATGTATCAAGCGGTATAACCAGGTGTACCGGACGGTTCACCCGGCCGGTTTAAACCGGTTTTTAAAATATTGTAACCCAACATGCATTATGGTACAAATAAATATAGGGGAGGGTTATCTTGTGAACACTAAATATTGCGAGAACCGTGAGAACGAACGAAAAAAACCAATCAAAACAATTTTTTTAATACAAACATCATTGTAATTAAAATACAACATCAAAATAAGAATTTACAACATCAAATAATTCATTTATCCCCTCAAAATCACTCTTATTAGATTGTTTTACACATGTGTAAATATAACAAATTTACATATGTATAAATGACAAACTTACATATGTGTAAAAAAAATTATTTATGAATTCACGTAAATTTAAACGTGTAAATTAAATTTATAAAATTGTATTTGAATAATAATGATAAGTGTAAAAAGAAATATTAAATTTGAATTGTTTTTAATCAAGTTTTTGTGGGTTTTTCATTCGTTCTCAAGGTTCTCGCGATATTTAGCGTTCTCATTTAAACCATCCCCTATATATATATATATATATATATATATATGTCTGTGTGTGTGTAAATATAAATATACAAGTTTGTTTTTAGTGGGTACAACCCACAAAGCATTATGGTACAAACCATAATGCATAGGTATATTGCAAATTATATATACCATACTGGATTTGGCTCAAAAACGGTTTAACCAATGTATCAAACGGTTTAACCGGGTGTACCGGACGGTTCACCCGGTCGGTTTAAACCGGTTTTTAAAATATTGTAACCCAATATGCATTATGATACAAATGTATATATATATATATATGTGTTTGTAAATATAAATATATAAGTTTGTCTTTAGTGGGTACAACCCACAAAGCATTATGGTACAAACCATAATGCATAGGGTATATTGAATATACAAGTTTGTCTTTAATGGGTATAAGCCACTAAACATTATAATACAAACCATAATGCATAGATATGTTACATATATAAGTTTGTCTTTAGTGTATTCACTCAGTAAAAATTATGATATAAACCATAATTCATACCCATGTTTGAAATTATATTTATGTATAATATAATAAATATCTAATACTAGTATACTAGGCAAAATAAAGAACCTCCCAAAATAAAACAATGAAAGGTGTTTGTGGTGTTCAAGATGGAGCACAACATCATTTCATATAATATATGAATTATTTATTATTATCAATGAATACAAATCACACACACCTACTATACGACATACGCAGTCTCGTTTTCATATGTTAATTATTATAAAATACATAAATACCCTGAATCTCACTTCTCACACGTTCCAATCTCATCTCATCTCATCTACTGAAGCCGATTGTACTACACTATCTTAGCAATGAGCAGCCTCCAGATCCGCCGTTAGCTTCCGATCACGGTAATCTACACTCTTCATCTTCAGATCTGTACGCTCAAACAACTTTATACTTTATTATTCTTATGATGTCGATCAATTGGCTCTTTTTATAATGTTCAAATGTTTGGTAGCGTCATGATGAAGCAATTAATTTATGACGGTGGGGTTTAATCGAGTGAGTTTGTTGGTGTTCAAGGTTGCTTCAGCACAAGAATTTTGGAGCTAAACTAATGCTGATTATTAATTATATTTCTTTATCATATTTAATAATGATAATTATAGCCTTGTGTCTTTGGGATTGATTATCTTTTCTTTTCTTTTAACCACCCAAAACATATCTAATATTGTGATCAGAAGAGAACTATAAGATGATGATGATGTAGTAGACTTTTAATTAAGTTCTAAAGGCAGTAATTTATTGATTTCCACTTCAAATTGTGTTTGAATAGCAGGTTTCAGATATATAATAAAATCAACACAAATGGCAGTGCCAAAACACCCTAAGTCCGACGGAAGAAAATCGACAAACACTTACTGTTCTACAGTTACACTGGTGGCTTTCGTAGCCCTGTGTTTGGTAGGCGTATGGATGATGACATCATCCTCTGTTGTCCCTCTTCAAAATCTAGACACTACACAGAAGAACAACGATATAATAATCACCAAGAGTTACGAGACCGAAGATAGCTCTGGCGAGAACGCTGTTGACACCGCAACAGTTGATACTAGCAAACCGAAACAGTTTGAGGATAACCCTGGTGATTTACCCGATGATGCCACAAAAGGAGATAGCAATGTAAATTCTCAACAGGTAATAATAATAATAATAATAATAATAATAATAATAATAATAATAATAATAATAATAATAATAATAATAATAATCCGAAAGAGGACGATGAAACGACAAACGAAAGTGAAAAAGAGACAAAACAAGATGAACAAGAAAACAATGAATATGTTAAAGAATCAAAATACGGAGACGATTCACAGTTAGAAAAGGTGGAAGGTGAGGGTAAAAACGACAAAACCGATACTCCGAAAACTGAGGTATTGCCTTCTGGAGCGGAGTCAGAGCTTTTGAGTGAAACATCCGTTAAAAACGGGTCATTTTCAACTCAAGCATCAGAGTCAAGTAAAGAAAAGGAAGGGCATAAGTCGGTAAAACCTGAGAATAACGAAGGGTATAACTGGAAACTTTGCAATGTTACTGCTGGGCCAGATTATATTCCGTGTCTTGATAATTTGCAAGCGATTCGGAGCCTTAGGACCACTAAGCATTATGAACATAGGGAACGACACTGTCCTGAGAACCCTCCTACTTGTCTTGTTCCTTTGCCTGAAGGATACCAACGCCCGATTAAGTGGCCTACAAGCAGAGAAAAGGTATACGAGTTTTTTAAAATAACTATTTTTTTATGCTAATGGATGTAATGCCTCCTTTCTTCATGCATTTATAAACCATTATGCGCTATTTATGATTACTAACGCAATGCTTTTACAATGATAATCTCAATCGTTAAATAAATTGATTAGGAGTTTGTATATATTGAAATAATTAAATTAGTCTGTGATGACTTTCAACACATTCTACTCATTCACTTGCTAGCTTTTATTTTGTTTGAAACTGTTTTGAGATAATACACTAATCAAATGGACCCATTCGATAAGTATATGGGTTGAAACTGCCATATCTAATAGCTATACATTGTGTTTGACAACATATTTGTTTGTATATATAATTACTCTATTATAAATAGAGTTTAGGTTGACCTTTGAGTATTACTTTATTAAAATGATATAGCCGTGTTTAACTTTATATAAATGTTTATCAACATTGCTTTTCAGATAGAGTTGGTAGTCATTTGGATGTTTTTATACCAAAATCAAGTGTGTGTGTGTGTGTATGTGTGTATGTGTATTAAACTTAGGTATTTAATGATATTGCTAATTAACATCTGAAAATCATGAACGTATCTCATTATCTCCAATTTGGAATTTAGTTGGAAACATTTATGAGCTTCATATATACACAATGTAAAATATCTATTTTTTTTTGCAGATATGGTACCATAACGTTCCTCACACAAAGCTGGCAGTGCTTAAGGGGCACCAAAACTGGGTTAAAGTTGACGGTGAATATCTAACATTCCCTGGTGGTGGAACTCAGTTTAAGCACGGTGCCCTCCATTACATCGATTTCATACAAGAAGTAACACTCCTAACCACCTTCATGATGTTATATTACGTGCTTCTTGATAGGCAATCACATAGAAATTTGACCCCTATAGAAGATGCATTTATCTACTTATAATAATCATGTTTTTAACGTATGTTGCAAAGGATTCATTTAGTCGCATATTATTTTGAGTAAAATGCCATTTTCGTCCCTGAGGTTTGGCCAGTTTTGCGGCTTTCGTCCAAATGTTTGTTTTTCTGCATCTGGATCCAAAAGGTTTGAGATCTTGCCATCCGGCTCATTAACTCCATCCATGTTTCTCCGTTAAGTCGGGGGTCTTTTCGTCTTTTTTTGTTAACTTAAAGGGAAATTCGGTCTTTTGAACTCTTGTACATAAAGTGACATAGACCGATGTGCCCTTTAAGTTAACAAAAAAGACGGAAATACCCCTGAGTTGATGGAGAAAAATGGAGTTAACGAGCTGGATGAAATGGTATGATTTCAAACCTTTTGGATCCAGATGCGGCAAAACAAACCTTTGGACGAAAGTCACAAAACTGGCCAAACCTCAGGGACGAAAGTGGCATTTTATTCTATTATACTTGTAGATAAAACAGTGAGGTTTAACCATAGAAGTTTCTTATCAATATTCCTAAGATTATATCTCTTCTTAATACCATAGAAGTTTCTTATCAATATTACTAAGATTATATCTCTTCTTAATATAAATATTGTCACAACAGAATGTGCCTGATATTGCATGGGGAAAGCAGTCACGTGTAGTACTAGATGTTGGATGTGGGGTGGCTAGCTTCGGAGGATTTCTGTTTGATAGAGATGTGTTGGCAATGTCTCTTGCTCCTAAAGACGAACATGAAGCTCAGGTTCAGTTTGCACTCGAAAGAGGAATTCCCGCCATTTCTGCTGTCATGGGCACACAAAGACTTCCTTTTCCAGCTAGAGTGTTCGATGTTGTTCATTGTGCACGTTGCAGAGTTCCTTGGCATATTGAAGGTATTTTATTTTATGTTGGAATTAACAAGCTATAACTATCACAAGATATAATAGGTGACAAATGAGCAGGTTAAGTGGTTATCAATCGGGTCGCGTTTATCCATTTTATATTATTTTAATGCGCTAATTATGATAAAAGTTAATATTATTACAATAATGAGATTTGTTTTTTCTTTTGGCAGTTTTATCATTATTACAATAGAAAGTATATAACCTTAAAATCAAGGGTCTACCCCTAGCTTTTAGTATAGTGTCAAAATTTAACCCTCTACTTTGTAAATGTCATTTTAATCCCCCAAGTTTCTAAAGTTAGTTTACTCTAAAACTAAATTCTTAAGTTTTTATTTTAATGTATGTGTTGGTATAAATTCGAGTTCGTCCACGCTTTAACGTAATTTTTTACTGGAAACGAGTCGAGGCAGTTATAACATGTTTTATTTTTATGTATGTTTGAGTTGGACTACGTTTTGACATAAATTTTGGTTGGAAACAACAACCATACCCACTAAATCCCGCCAATAGCAAAGCTAATGGTAGGGTCTGGGGAGGGTGGGATGTAGGCAAACCTTTCCCCTATCGTTGAGGATAGAGAGGCTGCTTCCAAAGAGACCCTCAGCTCTGTAACAACAAGCACTAAAAGAGTCCCATAAAAAGAAAATTACCGAGACAAAAGAAGCGGTGAAAGCAAAAATAGTAGAGTGAAGGTAAATATAGCATCATAGAAAAAAAAAACCCACGCATATCCATATGCATAACATAACACGATCATCCTCCAAGATCACCTAATGTGTAGGTAAATCTATACCCCCTATGACAACGCCCAACCACCTCTAACCTAACCCCTAAAGCTCCTTAACTTTAATCCTACGCCTCCATGAACTCCTATCTTGGACCATGTCCTCAGAGAGGTGCATTTCTATCAAATCCTGCCTAATCCACTCATCCCACGGGTCTACCTCTGCCCCTCCTTCCATCCACTGTGAGGGTTTCCACTACTCTAACCGGCATCGTTGCTTGCCTCCTCTTCACATGCCCAAACCATCTCAATCTTCCCTCCTTAATCTTATCTGATATTCTAGACACCCCTAACCTTTCCCTAAAACCTCATTTCTTATTCGTTCTAACCTTATGTGGCCACACATCCACCTCAGCATCCTCATCTCTGCTACCTCCATCCTGCGTGCTTGTGATTTCTTAATGGCCCATGCAGTCTGTCCCATATAGCATGGCAAGTCTTACTGCAACTCGATAGAATTTCCCTTTTAATTTAGTTGGGAACCTTGAGTCACACATTATCCCAATGGCTGCTCTCCACCTACACCAGCCAGCCTGAATGCGGTGAGCTACATCATTATCTAACTCCCCGTCTCTTTGTACAAACGATCCTAAATACTTGAACTTAGTTGCTTCCGGAACAACCTGACCTTCAATGGTGATTTGAGTGTCTTCGAAACCCCCCGCATCACTGAAATCATACTAAAGGTACTCAGTCTTAGACCGACTGATCCTTAAACCCTTGTCTTCTAAAGCCACTCGCCATTCTTCTAACTTCTCATTCAACATCTGTTTAGTCTCTGCAACTAAAACAATATCATCTGCAAAAAGCATGCATCACGGCACTCCTGAATCGACTTGGACAACTCATCCATGACAATCGTAAAAAGAAATGGACTCAAGCCGACCCTTGGTGGAGTCCTATCTCCACAGGAAAGGAAACGGTATCCCCTACAGGCGCGCGAACACTAGTTTCAGTTCTATCATACATATCCTTAATTATGTCTATATATTTCACAGGGACCCCTCTACCCTCTAAAGTAACAAATCGGGTCAAATTTAATACGTTTTCATTCAACGGTATAAATTTGAGTTACTAACGTTTCGACATAAATTTATTTCAGAAACGAGTCGGGTCAATTGTAATTTTATACTTTATCACGCCACGTACAACGCCACCACACGTGTTTATTTTATGTATGTTTTGAGTTGGTCTATGTTTCGATGTAGTCAATAATACATTTTCATTCAACGGTATGAATTCAGATTACTCTACGTTTCAACGTAAATTCAGTTTGTAAATGAGTCGGGCTGTAGTCAATAATTTATCACGTCGCATACGGCGCTTCTGAAACGAGCGGTGGGTAAAAAACTAGTTTGAGTTAAAACACAACCTAAAGCGAAAGGTTTTTTTTTCACAAAACATTCAGTAATTTTTTTTATATTCATCTCTAGGTGGTAAGCTTCTTCTAGAGCTGAATCGTCTATTGCGACCTGGTGGCTACTTTGTGTGGTCTGCTACTCCTATCTATCAGAAAAATCCCGAAGATGTTGGAATTTGGGACGGTATGTATTTTTAGCTATTTATAATAATTTTTTATTGTAATAGCAGTTGCTTGCGGGACCCAAATAATGACTGCTTACCTATTTTCAAACTTCTGGCAGCAATGAAAAAGTTGACCAAGTCAATGTGCTGGGAAGTTCAGGCAGTCGGGAAGGATAAGGTTAATAGAGTAGGTGTGGCTGTTTATCGTAAACCGATGTCTAATGAATGCTATGAAGGACGACAACAAAACGAGCCTCCGATGTGTAACGAATCTGATGATCCAAATGCTGCTTGGTACTTTTCGTTATTCAAAACGTACCGGGTTCGGTCAAAATGTGTAATTTAGAGTACATGTTGGGTTGGGTTGACTTGAAACGCTTATTTCAACATTTTATTAATTTTTAATGAATTTTAAATGTATTAGTTAAGAGTAAAGTACACAAATGGTCCCTGTGGTTTACTGGAATTATGGATTTGGCCCCTAGCTTTCCAAACGTACACGGATGGACCGGATGGTCCCTGCGGTTTGCACTTTATAACGCATTTAGTCCCCAGCCAACAAATCTAAAGGTTTTCGTATATCCAACTTAGGGACTAAATGCGTTACAAAGTGCAAAAACCACAGAGACCATCCATGTACCTTTGGTGGAATTTACAATGTGCATACCACATGGACCATCTATGTACTTTTAGAAAGCTAGGGACCAAATCCAAAACTTTGGTAAGCCACAGGGACCATGTGTACTTTACTTAGTTATGATTACAAAAACATATTATTACAATAATAATCTATTTTTTTAATAAACCCAATTAGCAGATTTATTCATAAAAATTTTACTTTGGTCAACTTTGAACCCAACTGACTCATTTGACGACTTTTCCGGTTTTACTTATTACCTTATTTTTTATTTACATTGTTACCCATTGAAATAACAAACATCATACATCCATGTGTATATTTGCAATTCTGGCTTCAATCAAATGTTGGTGACGTTACGTGTCTGTTATATTTTACAGGAAAGTGCCTTTGCAGGCATGCATGCACAAGGTACCAGTTGCTGCACAGGTGCGTGGGTCCCAGTGGCCTGAACAATGGCCATCAAGGGTGGAAAAAGTACCGTACTGGTTGTTATCTTCACAAGTTGGTGTGTATGGAAAACCTGCACCCGATGATTTCTCTGCAGACTTTGAACACTGGAAACGCGTGGTCAACAAGTCTTATAAGAGTGGTCTTGGGATTGACTGGTCAACTGTGAGGAATGTCATGGACATGAGAGCTATCTATGGAGGGTAAGCAATAAATTTACTTTTGTACCCCTCCTTTAAACCAAAATAAATATCATGTTTTGGTCATTATGTCTTTGAAATTTGACCAACAATAAATTTTATATTGCAGATTTGCAGCTGCTTTAAAAGACATGAATATTTGGGTGATGAACATTGTATCGGTGGATTCTCCAGATACGCTGCCGATAATATACGAACGGGGCTTATTTGGAATATATCATGACTGGTGTGAATCGTTCAGCACATACCCGAGATCTTATGATCTTCTTCACGCGGACCATTTATTCTCCAAGATAAAAAAAAGTGAGCATCCCTATTATTTATTTTCCCGCATTAGCTGTATAATTTTAAATGGATCAAAATCTGTTATTTTTATATCACTAACGGGTCAAATGGGTGGAATGACAAGAAGAAAGCTAATAAGGAAACATGACAAATGGATCTCACGGGCTAAAAGCTGACCAACATGTATTTCTATGCTTACCCTAAATTGCTCTGTTAAGAAACGTTACAGATTGTTACTGTGATAATATAGTTCTGTAATCATTATCAACGCGTTAAACATTTCTGAATAATAAAAAACAAAAACATACAAAAAGTGTTTGCTCAACCTGGAGGCTGCAAAGTGAGCGGGTTGGGTTTGTTTTCTGTGCTACATTAGTTGTACATAGAGGTTCTATATATATATTAATCGTATGTATATTTTTGTTATCTAAATTTTGGGCGTTCAAGGATTAACAATATAATCTGGATTCTGGAAGTAATTTGTAAATATTATATGAGACGCGTCACATACATGATGCTCTCACAGTCTCACATATCTTATTATTTTCATGTCCTGTCATAAATTGCCACCCTTTTTGCAAGTATTTGAATGCACGCAAGATGACTTTATATACACATGAGTTAAATTTTACGTGTTTGTGTTTGACCTGTTACAGATGTAATATGACGGCATTGGTTGCGGAGGTAGATCGAATATTGAGACCGGAAGGAAAACTTATTATTCGGGACAGGGTAGATGTTACAAATGAGGTTGAAAACATGGTGAGATCCATGAATTGGGAAGTGAGGTTAACTTACTCTAAAGACAAGGAAGGATTATTATGTGTCCAAAAGAGCATGTGGCGGCCGACTGAGTTAGAAACAATCCCGTATGCCATTGCTTAAATACGTTTGCACGTGGTTTGTGTTTCGACTTGGGTACGAGGTTGCTCGTGGTTAGGGCTTGGTTTGATTGTAGGACATGCTATATTATGTTTATGTTGAAAAATGAATTTATTCTTGCTAGTGAGGGATTAATATCAGAAAATCAGAAGGGTATGGAAATTTGAATGTATTTTTGACTTGGGTTTAAATGAATCAATTATTAATCTTTGATCATGTACAAGACAAAAGATAGGGGATGGTCACCAATACTTATATAATTTCATTTTTTCTTTATGTTTTCGGATTCCCCTCGTTGATGGTCAATTTTCTAGCAGTGAGCAAATAAGACTACTTTTTGGTCATTATTTCACTCTTGTTCTTTGAGAACATTAGTTACCGTTAATAAGTGGTGTATTTATAGTGATATCCTGGTGGTAAGTGGTGTACTCTACGATCAAAATAAGTGGTGTATTTATAGTGATATCCTGGTGGTAAGTGGTGTACTCTACGATCAAAAAGTTATAGTTTAAATAATGCGGGGTGTGTGTTGTATTTCTTCTATAAAATACAGGAAGAATTATTGTTAAAAACATTATTATTTTCTCTATCACACATGAACAAACAAGGTGGTCACTTGAAATTTTAAATTTGTGTACATTTATAATAAGTTTCATGATATTAGAACACACATGTTAAAAGTTGAGTAGTTATGCCATAACAAGTGTTTGCCCGAAAATTCCGACCAACTTATGGTAGTGTAGCCATGGAGGTTAGGGGGATAGGGCACTAGCGGGTAAATCCATCACGACTTTGAACTCGGGCCAGCACACCGCCGCCACCCCTGAGTGTTAGACATGCGGGTATGTAAGCCAACTCAAGTACCTACTTGACATTTGCTGATTTCGAATCTTGGTTGTTTACTTTCAAGAGTTATATGACCGTTTACACTTAAAAAAATTAGTTTTATTTATTTTTTTTAACCTTATAAGCACCGACGTAGCGAATTTATCCAAATATCACAAGGAAAAACACCACAATCCAAGGATGCTCGATAGCATTGATTGTACGCATCTTGTGTGGAGGATGTGTTCCACATCGTTACGAGGCCAATATATGAGAGGTGATCACGAATATCCAACGGTCATGGTCGAAGCGGTCACGTCACAAGATTTATGCTTTTGGCATGCGTTGTCACACCATGCCAAGACGGAAACGCGCTAGGTGTAACTATGAAGTTTTCAAGCATTTGATTAAGAAAACACCTATGTGATTAAAACATAATAATTGATACCACGAAGTTTAAGAGCTGCAATACTCTAAAAGAAACTTGTTCAAGGGTTACATCGACCCAAAACATTTAAAACAACTAGGAAATTTAACAACTACATCCCATGACCAAATGAGACACAAAAAGTAAATCCCTTCAAAAGCGGTATCCCTTGATGCGTGCCTAATGAGTCCAACCTCGCAATTGCAAATCATTTCCCTGAGACAAAGCATATGTTCTGAAATCGCTCAACATAATGTTGTCAGTGTAATGTTTAAGATTCCACTGTAATACGTTTCCCTGTGAAATAGTTATGAAATGTACGATAGTTATGTAAAATGCATTTATATTAATGTTTATTACGACATTAACAAATGTGATATCATGAGCCTATACCAAACAAAGACAAATCGACTGCACCCTGCAGGTCAAATAATTAAGTCAACAACAGTCATAAAGGCAATTACAAGCACCACAAAGGATTTGGAGCGACCAATCAACAGTGGGGTGTCAACCCAATAGATCTATTCAAGAATACAACTAATGGTTACAAAACGAGGACTTTCAAACTGACTATCTCAACCAATTCAAACTCATTAACACATAAAGATCACATGTTACATATGCAATATAGTATGCGTAAATAAATCATTTCATGTTTCCCCCCAAAAGTATAAATCAGTAAAAAGGGGTCGTGAAATTCACTTTAGATCTCGAGCAATTAAGCCCGAGTAACCCGACCTACACGTGTCCTAAAATATATGAACACTAATGGTCTAACGATGTGTCTAAATGCCAAGTTGTTCACCAAACTCTAGACTCAATGAGACGTTAAACTTATAAAAAATGTTTAATTTAATGACCTGTTGTTGATGAATATTACCCAAGTTACAAATATATCATATACATATATATAGGCTAGGAGTTGGCTACAAAATCCAAATTTCATAAAAAATGATAAAAAGTCATAAAACACCATAATGTCATCCATAAAACACAACGAAAACCCACAAATAACATAATTAAGATTACTAAAACATCATATATGTGGGTTTTGTGTTGTGTTTTAGATGATAAGGCCCTGATTATGGAGTGACAAACATTATTGTGTTTTTTGTTAATTAGCATATTTTTTTTATATTAATAGTTCTAGGGTGGTGTGTTTGAAGTTCTTATGGACTATTAGTGTTTTATGACATTTTACACTTTTTAGAAAATTTGGACTTTGTAGCTGAACCCCACCGTATATGTAACACCCCAACCCTGATATGGTTGGCGTGTCACTATTAACGGTGATCAGAAACATAAGACATAGTTCTATTAATATTAAAGTTAGGGTGACATTTCAAAAGATAGTTTATAGCCATAAGGCCCACAATAAATATTTATTTTATAAAAGTGACAAACATCTTTGTTTAGCATCCTAGGGTTTATTCTTTACTCTTCACCCCGCCCAAAGTAACCTGTGAACCTGTAGTGAAATAAAATATACGGAATGAGCCGAGTGTCCAGTACGGAATAATAGGCTTCAATAACGGTAATAGTAATGGTAAAGTAATAGTAATAGTAACAACAGTGGCCGTAACAGTAATAGTATTATGATACAATATACAGCAAGCCAACCAGTAAACTGCATCATACGGGTGTACCCTTGAGCCGAACAGTAATAGGTATGATTGGTGTGGGCACACACAAACCATATACTTACAGTAATCCTACGATCGATCCTACGCCTCCAAGTAGCTATGTACCACATTTGAATCTAGGGACGCCGTAAACTAATATCTTCGTCACGGAAGGAGCACACGTTATCGATGCCTCAATAATGTGCCCGTGGGACACTCCACAAGAAGTGGAGAACTTAGGGTAACAGAGCACAATTAGTCAAAAGAGTAACCCAGTTTAATAGTAAAAAATAACCATGTAATTAGTATCGAAACATGCGATAATCAGTGCAATGTAATTGACGTGTCGGAGCATGAGTATAATTTTTATTATATTTTAAGCACTTTTACTCGTTTATCAAACTTTAAATTTATAAAACATGACATAACACAATCACTTTCTACAACACGCTAGCGCAAGTGCACCCATCGTTGCGTATATACTGATGGTAAGATACCGAGGTCGTCCAAGGACACAAGAGCCTTTAATACTAGAATATCGTCAACGTATAATTTAACCAATTTTCCTAGAAAAGATGTTTAATTAATAGAATTAAAAAGAAATTGAAATATTTAAAAGAACAATAACCAAGATAGAATCACTTGGTTCCAACTTATCTTTTACGTATCCTTTGATGATTTTCGCACTTTGAGTTTTTTAAGAGATTATCTTAATTATAGTGGCATGTCCCTCTTTTGGAGGCAACGCTACCCTCGGTCATATTGGTCTAAGTCAGCAGGGATACAATCCCACAAGGCCGGAATATTGAAAGATAATTGAGTAAGTTATTAATGCAGAATGTGGCATGTCCCTCTTTTGGAGGCAACGATACCCTCGGCCATATTAGTCTAAGTCAGCAGGGATACAGTCCCACAAGGCCGGTTTAAAGTTTTAATAGTAGTTTGTTTATAAGAGATTCATGTCATTCTTACTTCCCCCGATTTGATATTATTTGCCTCAAGGGAAGTCATAATAAGCTTGAATCAAGTCCTCGCAAGATCTATACACTGAACGAGGCAAGAGCTTTACCCAAACCACCCTTCTAACCCCCTTCCAGGCACTTAACGTGCTTTATATAGACCGTAAAGACACGAACGAGCGAATCAACAAAACATGAAGTGATGATAGAATAAAGTTCCCTTTCAATATAAAAACTAGTTATTAAAGTCATTAATACATACCCAATTAAAAAGTTAACCAAAGCTTGGAAATTAAAAGTAATATAGAAAAGATTTGTCTTCACCAAGTGATGTAAAAGATTAGCCAAGCATGACCTTTGTTTGACAAAAACTCTTACAATCAATCTTCGATCCTGAGACTATTACACACACCCTAAAGATGGATGATGGAGAATTATGACAGATGATGGTGGTATTGTGATGGTGAAGTGGTGGCAGATGTGAGAAAAGTGGTTTGCCAAGGGATGGATTGCAATTGAACCAAGCACCATTATTTATAGCTGGAAACAGGCCTTTCACACGGCCCCATGTCAGGAGGGCACGACCCCGTGTTTCTTCTTCTCTGTCTTCATTTAAGGAGTTGTGTCAGTCTGTATGCACACACTGCCCCGTGTTTTTAGAGGCACGGCCCCGTGGTCTTGTACTTACTTTACTATAGAATATTTTGCATATCTAGGAGTTGACCACGACCCGTGTCTCTTGTCTGCTTCTGTTTGTCTTTTCTTCATGGACTCGGAGTGGGGCACGACCCACGCCTTGGTGGCACGGCCCAATGATTGTCTTCTGATTTGTTGTTTTGGTCTTAGGGTGAAGCTCGAGGGGGTTGGTATGATGTGTCAACTTCTCTTCTTTTGTATTCATGTTGGTTTCAGTCGTTAATTTGTTCCTTTTGTACATTTAAGCTCTTTTAATCCGGAAATTCAAAGTATACAAAGAAACACACTTTTTCCAACTTAGTACATAAAAGGGTTGATTTTATACCTTATTTGATATAATTTATAAGTTGCATCTGGCACATATCAATAATCATAATCATATCGCATGGTATCAAGTCAAAGTTAATGTCTGAAAAAGGAAATGAACTAACACTTAAACGAATTGATATTCCAAAGACGTTAGGGGTTTTAAAAGAAACGATAGTCAACGGGTTTATAAACAATGGAACAAGATAGCAAAAAGGGAAAAGGGGCAAGGATCTGTACCTTTTGTTTCTTAATTTGTTGTCTTATAAATAATGTTCTTGTTTAAGCGTGTTCGTATAAACCTACATCGTGTCCGTATATTTTATAAGCTTGAGTTCGTACATAAAAACGGGTTTTCTACGTTAGAATAATATGAGGAATAAATAATATAAAGAGGAACTACGAATGAAAGATGGGATAAAGAAAATGAATGATCGTGTTTTCTACTTATAGAGCTAGGAGAAAGTTCTAGTTGATGCACGTTGAAATGCTTACTTAGAAATAATTCTCCAAAGTCAATTTGAGATAAGGCATGCATACAATATTTTATTCAACAAAATTTCTCATCCACCCGATTAAATTTTGCATGACAACTTTTATGTCCTTTACTTATACCAGATTTCCATTTGTTAGAAATACTAGTATTACAAATATATTATTATTATTCGATTGGTTATTGTTATTATATATATTTTTTATTTTATTATTATTAATATTATTTTGTTATTACAACTATTACCCCCTTAAAAGAAATTTCGTCCTTGAAATTTGTAAGTCAGAGCATAAATGATCATGGAAATAATAGTAACAAAAATTTCACATCACATATAAGAAAACAAGGTTCCAGTTACCTGGACTAAAGGTTCTACGACTCGAATAAACTAGGATATGCAGGACACATGGATTCGTCGGTTTCCCAAGTTGCTTCTCGCTCAGAATGGTTCTTCCACGAAACCTTAACGAAAATCACTTTCCTACGTCCCTTTTCCTTATGATCTAAGATACCTTCAAGTTCTTCCTCATAAGAAAGATCCTCATGAGTCGTATGCAGTGGATAGCTAATGACATGGAGCGGGTGATAATTGTATCCTCTTAGCAAGGATATGTGAAAGACATTATGAGCATGCGAGCAGTGGCGGATCTACCCTATTAGGAGGGTGGGCACAGGCCCACCATAGGGATTTGGGAAAAATTCACAAATGCTTTGTTCTCCGGCGAAAGACGCCAACAAGGTGGCTCTGCCGGGTTTTGTTATACTCTTATTAGATAGAGGGTGAAGGAAGAAGAGGAGATGAGAGAGAGGAAGAAGACCATGAGATATATAGGAGATATACAGATGGAGGAAGACGATAAGATATGGAAGATTTTGTGAGGTTTTTCTTTTTGTTAAAACTCTTCATGTCCTCGTAAATGAAAGAAAACAACCAATATTATATTATTATGTAAAAAATTATTTCCCATATAGTTGACAATACATATACATGTAATTATTTAATATATTTTATGATAATTTATTTATATTTACTAGGTGATATGTGAAATAAAAATTAATATTATATAATAATTTATTGTTTGAATATAAAAAGGAAAAATTAGGTGATGAGATGGATGTTGAGGTGGCGCTTTGTTGTTGAAGGGGAAATGATGGTTTTTTAAATTGGTTTGAAATCTAACAAGGACAGGTAAAACGATTTGCTCTTAGGTTTAGAGAGGGATGAAGTGCCCACCCTACCGAAAATCTTTTTATCCGCCACTGCATACGAGAGTTGAGGCGGTAACGCTACACGCTTAAAGACCTCTCCAACTCTCTCAAGGATTTCGAACAGACCAATAAAACGAGGGCTAAGCTTTCCCTTGATACCAAATCTACGGACACCACGATGGGGTGATACTTTAAGAAATACAGGGTCAACAACTTTGAATTCTAAAGATCGTCTATGTTGATCCGCATAACTCTTCTGTCAGCTATGAGCTTCCTTTAATTTCTCTCGTGCAATAGTGACTTTCTCATTCGTAATCTGGACTAACTCTGGTCCTTTGATGATCATTTCTCCAACTTCCTCCCAACATATCGGTGCTCGACATTTCTGACCGTACAAGAGTTCAAAAGGGGCCATACCAATACTTTCTTGCCAACTGTTGTTGTAGGACGAACTCAACAAGATATAAGTACTCATCCCAGTTTCCAGTCCATTCAAGTGTACAAGCACGAGGCATGTCTTCCAAAGTCTAAATCGTGCATTCTGATTGCACGTCTGTCTGCGGATGGAAAACGGTAGCAAACTTTAATCGCATTCCCCAAGTTTCTTGGAAGCCTTTCCTAAATCGTGAAGTGAATCTTGGATCTCTATCTGAAACGGTCGAAGATGGAGTTCCATGAAGTCGAATTATCTCCTAAAGGAATATTTCAGATAACTTGCTAACTGTAAACCCTTGCTGAATCGGTAGAAAGTGAGCTGACTTGGATAGTCGGTTTACTACATTCCAAATAGTATCGTTCTTCTTGGAAGTATTAGGCAAACCCGTAATGAAGTCCATCGATATCTCATCCCATTTCCATACAGGAATATCGAACGACTGCAGCAAACTACTTACGTGCTGGTGCTCAATCTTCACTTGCTGACAAGTGAGACATTTACTTATGTATCTGGCGACGTCTTCCTTCATGCCATTCCACCAGAAGTTCTGACGTACGTCTCGATACACCTTCATAGATCCTGGGTGGATTGAAAAATGGTGAGCGGTGCGCCTCGGCTAACAATGATTCCTGAAGGGCGGAATTATCTGGCACACACAGTCTCTTGCCACACCAAATGACTCCATGTTCATCTATCCAAAACTCGGATTGCTTACCTACCTCAAGTGTAACACCTCAAAATTTCATGTCCGGTTATATACCGACACGTGTCCTATTGATCCTCGTCTATGCCAATTGTCACACCCCAACCGCGTAAAACAACAAACCACGGCGGAAACGTCGGGGAGTCACGTAACAGAACTATTGTTTCACAACCATGTAATTAAAGTTTTGTATTATTGAATTAAATTTGTTTACATTGTCTTGGATAAAACAGAAAACTTAACATATATTAAATTGTCTTTCATGATTTTAAGTCACTAAGGCCCAAGTTTGCCCTAAGTGTAGCATGCTCAACATCAAACAGTCGCTCCTGAACATATGTGAAAATAAATACGTCAGCATAAAAACGCCTGTGAGTAACATAGTGTCACACCCCTAATTTCCACGTGTAACCCGATGGGCCCGGTTGGAATATCGTGACAGAAGTTGATATCATCATTACCAAGCAATACAAAAATACACAGCGGAAGTCTGGATAATTACTATTACAAACGTTTGAATGTTGAAAGTTCAAAATAATAAATACAACGCTTGTAACTAGATCCACAGGCGGATCGAAATGTGAATACAAAAGGAAACTTGACAGACTAAGGCCTTCTAAGCAAAGGGTTGCAATTCCTCTTAAGCTTCACCGAGTACTTCCAGCCTATTTACGTATTCTTGTCACCTGCGCTTAGTCTTTTGAAAATACGTCAGTTTTCACTGGTAAATACATTTAACCGACTCATTTTGAAAACATTTTTGAAAAACGTTTAGTGTACACAATGGTACTTTATTTTATAAATAACTTGGGATAAATAATTTTCATGTTATCAGTTTTACATGCTAATAATACATTTAGAGCCCGGAAGCTATGCCGGGATCATGATTAATCGACACGCCACTTAACACCTTTAATTGGTGCACCCCTAATGGGTTATAATTTTAATTTAGCATCTGACGGGTGTATGCCTACACCCCGTGCTTAGGTCGTGGCCATTTGCAATTAAATGAGCCGTGGATATCCAGGACACGGTCGTTTTAACCCCCGAATGTTTAATATTAAGCAATATGAATTAAAGTGGATTATTTGAATTCCCGACTCATTGGTCTTCAATCCCATATCCAACCATGCGGTATAAATATACCGTATCCCAAGCCCGTATAAGGTTAAATAAGTTAAAGTATTTACCTGGTTTGCCAAATCTTCTAAATAATAAGAAAATAAGCAAAGCACAGCCGTAATCAAAATAAACTAGCTTGGCGACAATCTACCGGAAGTCTCTAGTCTGGAATAGATGGTATTATTAACCGATTAGTTAGTTAGCGGGTCTTTGTTTAGTCATTGACTTAGACCGGCTAACTTAATATAAAAATAACGTACGAAACGCTAGATTAATCGGTGACCGGAAAAGAATGTATTTTGGACCGGATAAATACTAGGACTTGTATAATATGAGTTATCATTTTACATTCTGGAATATGAGAATATTTTGACATGGTTAAACCCGTTTCGGTTAAACTACGTAAACTAGTTACGTGGGCTTAACCGTACTCATATAAGCGAAACCGGGTAACCGGTTGAGTCCTATACAAGTTCCATATGCCATTATGTTTAAGATATGTTATTATAACAGTAGGTTATTGATATGATGGCCCGTTGTGATTTTAAAAGTAAATTATGCCTTAAAAGGGCAATTTCGTCATTTAAAATATAATAAAAGGAGTTTGTACAAACTGATGTTATTAACATAAACATTCTGTAAAAATACTTATTTTATGATGTTATATCAATAGGACATCAATTATATGCATGTTTATAGTTTAAGACCAAACTATGTCCCGAAAGGGTAATTTGGTCATTTCACATATAAATGATAACTTATTTGGGAATCTGAGTTTGGGACATGTACCCACTGTTAATAGGTTGAAAATATGTTTTGAAATCAGTAGGTATCAAGTCTTTATACTATAATATGGTTTTAAACCATATTATGCGCCAAGGTGGCGATTAAGTCGCTAAATGACGATTTAAACGGTATTTTAAGTAAAAATGTTGTTGTGACCAGGTTTGAATGACCAAAATATGTTAAGATATATACTACATCAGTAGGTACAAATTTTTGGTTTATTTGAATGTCTAAAACTTATTTTGAGTGTTGAAAGGGTAACATCGTCATTTAAGGACATAATGTGCAAACTATAGCTTAAACTTAGTTTGCAACCTGAATGAATATCCCAAATAATCCTAATAATGATATTACATCAGTAGGTATTGAGTTTTGATGTTAAATTATGTTTAAACCATTTTATGTGTTAAAAGGGCGTTTTAGGCATATTTAACAGATACTTGTGTAAAAACTCGGATTACTACATGGCCATGTCACTATTTCATGGTCATAATGCAACTTAGGGACAGTAGGTAATGTTGCTAAATCGGGTCAGAATTGAAAGTCAAAGCAGAAGTCAAACTTTGCGACTTTCGATTGCGAACCGACCTTAGGCCTGGAATTGACGAGCCGAACATGTTACCACATGTTCTCACAATCATTACCAAGTTATTAGAATGTCAAAACAGGTTTTATATCATCTATATTGCTAATTATGATTTTATTTCAAAACTGACCCGTTTGACTTTTTATTAACATAACTTTGACCCGTCAATTGACCAAGCAAACGTGGTAATCAGGAGGTGCCCTCTTGAGGGATTAACACCTACCTTATTACGATCATGTAGCCATGTTCGTTACGAACATTGGCTGGACAATGGACATAGCTCAAAGTCAAAGCGTTTTTATGTCAACGCTTTGACATTGGCTTAAAACTAAATAAAACTGAGAAAGGAAGGCTAAGAACACTTACACCAGGTCCTTTGCACAAAAATAAGACTAGTTTGGAAGCTCCTTTAGATCAGGAACCTCCAAAGAGCAAGAAGGAAGGAAATGGGAAGAGGTGCAAGTTGAATGGCACCCCAAGGGCTCTATTTATACTTCCGGAGATTGAAGTAGGATCAATACAAGTGTTGGAGGTGTTGCAAGATCACTCCAGGTGTCTTATGAGGTGTCCAAAACCGGATTTGAGCTCATGGTTCGAAATAAGTGAGCTAAGGTGGCATGAGAGGTGGCCAAGGCTGCAAACATGCAGCTTGACACATGTTTCTTGCAGATGGTCCCCTCACGGGGCGCGAAAGAAACAGGGGGGGCTGTCCCCTTAAATTTAAGCAGTACCAAGTTTTAACTTGGCACTATTAGTCCCTGAACTTTATAATTTCAAAATAACTTTTGAATTTAGCGCTCTTGGTCCCTCAAGTTTGATTCTAAGTATACTTGAAAGTATAACCGAAACATCATTAAGCTCCGGGTTCGTTAAAAGGGTCACTCAGAGGCATAGATTAAGCATGTTGACACATTTAACCCCTCGACTTTAATATTCATCACTCAGAGGTTATAAAATAACATGTTAGCGATTTTAGTCCCTCTCATCTAGCATGCGGCATACGAGGATCAGCGGGACACGTGTCAAAATTTTACAGGACGTGAAAACACAGGGTGTTACATCCTCACCCCCTTAAAAGAGATCTCGCCCTCGAGATTTATTCAAAAAGATAGGGGTACTTTTGTCGCATAGTGGACTAGACCTCCCAAGTATATTCGGGTCCTCGACGGGCATCCCATTTGACCTTCACAATGGGTACGTGCTTCCTGCGAAGTTTCTTAACTTGCCGATCTTCTATCGCAATTGGTTTTTCTTGAAACGCAAGTTTTCGTCGATTTGTATATCCTCGTGAGGCATTGCTAGCGATTCATCCACGGGGCATTTCTTCAAACTGCTGATGTGGAAAACATCATGGATTCCACTGAGCTTTTCCGGTAGCTTAAGCCTGTAAGCTACGAGTCCGACACATTCGATTATTTCGAATGGTCCAATGTACCTCAGGCTTAATTTACCCTTCTTTCCAAAACGCATTACCCCTTTCCAAGGTGATACTTTCAACATAACTTTATCCCCAACTTGGAACCGTAATGGTTTACGCCTTTTGTCGGCATAGCTCTTTTGTCTGTCTCGAGCGGCCTTAAGTTGATCACGGATTTGCACAATCTTTTCCGTGGTTTCGAGGATGATTTCAGGTCCAGATAGTTGGGCTTCTCAAACTTCAGCCCAACACATAGGCGTCCTACATTTTCTTCCATATAAGGCTTCAAAAGGAGCGGCCTAATACTTGTGTGATAACTATTGTTATAAGAGAACTCGATTAGGGGTAAGTGATCGTCCCAACTTCCACCTAAATCGATCACACAAGCTCGAAGCATGTCCTCCAAGGTTTGAATGGTACGTTCACTTTGTCCGTCCGTCCGGGGATGGTAAGCCGTACTGAAGTTTAATCTCGTGCCTAGAGATTGTTGGAAGCTTTTCCAAAAGTGAGATGTGTATCTTGTATCTCTATCAGATACAAAAGATATCGGTACTCCGTACAAGGACACAATCTCATCAACATAAAGCTTAGCCAGCTTGTCAGAATCACATGTTTCCTTAATTGGCAAGAAGTGAGCGGATTTGGTTAATCTATCCACAATAACCCATATTGTGTCATTGCACGCTTGGTCTTAGGTAACTTAGTGATAAAGTCCATGGTTACCATTTCCTATTTCCATACTGGGATTTCAAGTTGCTGTAGAAGTCCTGACGGTTTCTGGTGTTCTGCCTTAATTTGAGAACACGTCAAGCATTTTGCTACATGATTGGCTATATCTTTCTTCATACCCATCCACCAATAGCTGGGTTTGAGTCTTGATACATCTTGTCGCTACCCGGGTGAACCGAGTATTTAGAGCTATGTGCTTCCTGGAGGATTACATCTCTAAGTCCTCCGTAGATCGGAACCCAGAGCCGATCATTCATCCTAAACATTTTATCCTTTCCAGATGCTAATAGATCGATGGTTGCACCTAATCCTTCCTTGGCAATGTTGTCCTTATACATGGCTTGTTTTTGTGCATTTAGCAGCTTTTCATTTAAGTTGTTTTTCAGTTCAATGATTTTGGCATTGATCCTTAAAGGCTTGATTCTTTCCTTGCTACTAAGCGCATCTGCGACTACATTCGCCTTTCCTGGATGATATCGAATCTCGCAATCATAGTCGTTGAGTGTTTCCATCCAACGACGTTGCCTCATGTTCAAATCCTTTTGATTGAACAAGTGTTGCAGAATTTTATGGTCAGTGTAGATGATACACTTTGTTCCATATAGATAGTGCCTCCAAAGTTTAAGTGCGAATACTACCGCACCCAATTCTAAATCATGGGTGGTGTAGTTTCTCTCATGCACTTTTAGTTGTCGTGATGCATAGGCAATCACTTTGCCTTTCTGCATAAGCACACATCCCATGCCAGTGTGCGTTGCATCACAATAAACTACAAATTCTTCAATTCCTTCTGGCAGAGTTAACACCGGGGCATTGTCAACTTATGCTTTAATATCTCAAAGGATTCTTGTTGTTTTGGGCCCCAGTTAAATTTAGCATCCTTATGAGTTAGGATTGTCAAAGGAGCGGCTATTGAGAGAAGTTCTCGATGAACCTTCGATAATAACCAGCCAATCCTAATAAACTACGTATCTTAGAAGGTGTCTTTAGGGCTTCCCAATTCATTATTGCTTTTATCTTTGTTGGGTCTACTTGAATACCGTATCCAATTACTATGTGACCAAGGAAATGAACCTTACATAGCCAGAATTCGCATTTGGAAAATTTTGCATACAACTTTTCCTGGCGTAGAATTTCAAGAATGCACCGCAAGTGTTTCTCGTGATCCGAGTGATTTCGA
The DNA here is from genome assembly GCA_947069175.1 of Scalesia atractyloides. NCBI lineage: Eukaryota > Viridiplantae > Streptophyta > Magnoliopsida > Asterales > Asteraceae > Scalesia > Scalesia atractyloides. The sequence continues at coordinate 23,575,115 of CAMTDV010000009.1, forward strand.
GAGTAGATGAGTATGTCGTCTATGAAGACAATGACAAACTTATCTAAGTATGGCTTGCAGACTCTATTCATGAGATCCATGAATGCTGTTGGTGCATTAGTGAGTCCGAAAGCATCACTAGAAACTCGTAATATCCATATCTTGTCCTGAAAGCAGTTTTCGGAACATCTTCGTCCCTAACCTTTAGTTAGTGATATCCCGATCTTAAATCTATCTTCGAGAAATAACTTGCACCTTGTAATTGATCAAACAAGTCGTCGATCCTGGGCAAGGGATAACGATTCTTGATCGTTATCTTATTGACCTCACGGTAATCAATGCACATCCGCGTTGATCCGTCCTTATTTTTAACGAAAAGGATAGGGGCTCCTCAAGGCGAAGAGCTTGGTTGAATAAAACCTTTCTCTAAGAGTTCATCCAGTTGGGTTCTCAATTCTTTCATCTCGGTTGGGGCTAAACGGTACGGAGCTTTAGCTATGGGAGCTGCTCCAGGTATGATGTCAATTCGAAACTCTACCTGCCTATCAGGAGGTAGGCCAGGTAGTTCTTCTCGGAATACATCTGGGTATTCGGAAATGATGGGTATATCTTCAATCTTTGGTATAGGTTCCTCAATGGTGACTTGTGCCATATAGATGACACATCCATTCGTCATACATCTAGATGCCTTAGGCAAAACTGCTTTATCAGTCAATCCAAGGTGTTTATCTCCATGAATGGTGAGGATTTTACCAGACGGGGATTTAATCTCGATGAGTTTCTTATCGCAGGTAATGCGAGCTTGGTTATGCGATAACCAATCCATGCCTAAGACTACGTCGAATCCCGCTAGTTTCATGGGTAAAAGAGAGACAGGATATAATGATTCTTGATGGATATGAAGCATCCATCAAGAATGGAAGAAGCGATTTCTATGGTTCCATCAGCGAGCTCTACTTCATAGGTTATGTCTAGAGTTCTTACGGGCAAGTTTAAAGTTCACTAAACTTATGATCTACAAAAGATTATCGGCACCCGAATCGAAAAGAACTCTAGCAAAAGCGTCGTTGATAAGAAACGTACCTGTTATGACATTGTTATCCTTTATTGCTTCCTTAGCACTCATTTGGAAGGCTCTAGCAGTGGCCTTCTTTGCCTCTGAAGTTTTGGGTTTACCCTCGGTATTTGCCTTTGGGCAACTTGTTTTGATGTGGCCCTTCTCACCACATCCAAAGCAAGTAGCATCCTTTATATACGGCATTCATGAGACCGATGCCCGGTTTTCCTGCAGATGTTGCATTGCCTTGGTTTTTGTTCTAAGCGACACTGTCCACAGTGTTGCTTCCCACACGTTTTGCACGTGGGTTTGTCGCCCGATTTCTGATTACTTTTGCTAAACTCATGCTTGCTTTTTTGTTAAATTTCTGGGAGTTTCCATCTTCCCGTTTCCTCTTTCCATCATTGTCAGTCTTGACTGACAATTGCCTCACATAGTCCTGTGTGAGGGAGAGGGATAACTCAACAGTAGATTTGTAGGTGCCAGGCTACACCGCCTTGACCATACTCCTGATTTCAGGAGCTAGCCCATTGATGAAACGTGCGATATGTTTGGGCTCCGGGGTAACCAAATAAGGCACTAGCCTTGAAAGAGAGTTGTAGTCGGTGACAAACTTCCGACAATCCATGTTCTTCATGGTCAAATTCAGAAAATCTGACTCGATTTTCTCCACCTCATGAGGTGGGCAGTAGGTATCCTTCACAAGATCTACGAACTTGGACCAACTCAAGTTGTAGAGATGAACCCTGCCCGTGCACTGGACTAAGGCTTTCCACCAGATAAGGGCATCACCTTTGAATGATTGAGATACATACTTCACCACATTTTTATCAGCGTAACCGCTGATATCCACCACCGTTTCCATCTCATCCAGCCATCTCAAACATTCTACTGCTCCTTTTTCCCCATTAAAGTCTCGGGGTCTACAAGACACGAAGTACTTGTAGGAGCAACTGTCGCCATCAACACTCGGTTTCTTGGGATGCGCATCACTCTTCGATATACTTTTCACATTCCAAGAGTGTGCCTCACTCTTTTCGGTTCAGAGGGGTTAGGCTGAGACTTAGGTTTGGAAACAGGCTTGGAGCGAGAAGCACTCGACTCGATTGATGATCAGATCTGTCTTTTAAGGCCTTGCCAACTTCTGTGGAAATAAGTTCTCTTAAATCGTTCTTACTAATAAGGATGTTCTCATTGGCATCATCGTCATTACGCTTGCTGTTTACTTCACTTGAATCAGCCATTGTTGTAGCTTATTTCGATAGATCAAGATGAATTCGGTTAGTCGCTATGGTGTACCCTTATTCATGACATTGTTCTAAGACCATATTGGATTTAAATATTAAATGTAGTATATTTATACATAACCTAGGTCTTGAAGGACCATCATAGGCATTTATAGATTGGACATACTCCAGAATTTATCAGTTAGTGCATCAAGTGTCACTACTGTATTTTGCACATTGGCTTTACACTACTATTGAGTGTTTGAATAATTTAACCAGGATCTCATCGGATCACTTAGACGATAGGGTGCGAACATTGTCATTTACCCTTTCTAATAATGTGGCAATAATTGTCACGGGGAATTAAAGGGTAACTCCTCATTGAGAGTTAATATAGAGAAATGATAAATTTGGAAGTAGAACATTGTTCACCTTTGCTAGACAGAAGGTTACTTCCGAAATTTTCTTTCCCAATTTCTAATCGATCATAGTCATTGGCTAATAGATCTTGGGATATATAGCGGACCAATAAAATTTGAATAAAAATCGGGATGATGGATTGGATGAAACATAACATGAAGAATTCCATTAAAGAAAACGTTACATAATTGCCTAATATATATAGGACTTGAAATAACAACATGGTTCACGCAGGAACCTAACAGAAGTAATAATGTCCTTGCAGGGACTGAAAAGGAAATAATATTGTCCATGCAGGGACTTTGGAATTTAAATTACATATATGAAAATACAATACTAGTCATCCTTCCTCCCTTTCACAGCCTTGTAAAGTTTCTTGATAAATTTAGTCGTTTTTTCTCTGACTTCTTGACTTGTTGTCGCATTTCTCGGATCTGATCCAAGGCTTCGTTAATAGCCTCAAGTGGTGCTTGTGGTTGAGGCTGAGGTGGAGGTGGTTGCGGCTGAGGCGCAACTGGATACGGATACCCGTAAGACGGATATTCGGTAGTGGCATAAGGAGGTGGGTAACTTGGGTAAGAGGAATGGTATAGGTTATTATGAATGACTGCATCATAATAAGGGTCCTGCTCCATTCCATAATGGATATTGTTATATAGACCAGGAGGGTCAACAGTGTGAAACCCTGATGGTCCTGTATATACAGGTATTGGATTGGCAAAATCCAGCGGTGGTAGAGGTGGTTGAGGCGGAGGCTCAACAGCTGGTTGTGGTGGAGGTTCTACCACTGGTAATGTGTTCGAGGGTCCACCCATTTGTGGGTCCTCAGGGATGATGGGGTAAGAGGGTGGCAAAGGTGGTAGCGAACCCGACCTTTGACTAGCACGCACCGACATACGTGCCCCACGCTTTCGGCGTGGTTGTGATGATGATTCAGGTGGTGGCTGAGGTTGGTCCACCTGTTGCATTTCTACATCCTCGGCTTGAGGATGTGGCGATGGGGGATGGTGATGGGGAGTGCTGTGGTAGGAGGGCGTGTTTACAAACACATATTGTTCCCATCTTTGGTCAAATTCATTGGGACCTCTAAATGGAGATCCTGCCACGGAGTTCGAGCCGCTAGACAGCTCAATAGGATGACCATACGATCCGGTTTGCGGGAATTCCTTCGGGTCAGAATCTTCCTCCGTATGTGTGGGTGAGTCAACTGGAGGGGTTTCTGGTGCGGTTTGGTTGACTGGGTTATCGAAATAGGAGTTGAAGTATTCTTGTTGGGAACGGGAGTGCGAATGGTGAGATTGATGGGAATGGTGTGAATGGTAGGAATGCTGAGAATGTGAATGAGGTGGGGAGTATTCATGTGATATCGAATGTCGGTAAGGTTCAAAGGGTGATGAAGAATCTCCGGATCCTTCATAAGGGTTGTATTCAGGCAAGTTGGCTGCTCCAGCCATAGAGGTTCGGTATGGAGGTCTAAAGGATGGTCCAGTGAAAGACGGTCCGGTCATTGAGGGTCCACTCCTCATGGGTCCTTTACCCTTTCCTCCACGTCTAAACTTTGGCGACATTGTTCCTGTTTTAAAAACAAGTTAAACAAAATACAAGCTAGAATAATAAGATGGAAATGATTACACCTAGGTCAAAGTCTAGACTCGAAAGTCTAAGAGAAATGTGTTAATATGTATTCTCGAGATTAAACACAAAAGGCTAGTGTTTAATTCACTCGAAAGTTGGCTCTGATACCAACCTGTCACACCCTAATTTCCACGTGTAACCCGGTGGGCCCGGTTGGGGAATATCGTGACGTAAGTTGATATCATCATTACCAAGCAATACAATAATACACAGCGGAAGTATGGATAATTACTATTACAAACGTTTGAATGTTCAAAGTTCAAAATAATAAATACAACGCTTGTAACTAGTTCCACAGGCGGATCGAAATGTGAATACAAAAGGAAACTTGACAGACTAAGGCCTTCTAAGCAAAGGGTTGCAATTCCTCTTAAGCTTCGCCGAGTACTTCCAGCCTATTTACGTATTCTTGTCACCTGCGCTTAGTCTTTTGAAAATACATCAGTTTTCACTGGTAAATACATTTAACCGACTCATTTTGAAAACATTTTTGAAAAACGTTTAGTGTACACAATTGTACTTTATTTTATAAATAACTTGGGATAAATAATTTTCATGTTATCAGTTTTACATGCTAATAATACATTTAGAGCCCGAAAGCTATGCCGGGATCATGATTAATCGACACGCCACTTCACACCTTTAATAGGTGCACCCCTAATGGGTTATAATTTTAATTTAGCATCTGACGGGTGTATGCCTACACCCCGTGCTTAGGACGTGGCCATTTGCAATTAAATGAGCCGTGGATATCCAGGACACGGTCGTTTTAACCCCCGAATGTTTAATATTAAGCAATACGAATTAAAATGGATTATTTGAATTCCCGACTCATTGGTCTTCGATCCCATATCCAACCATGCAGTATAAATATACCGTATCCCAAGCCCGTATAAGGTTAAATAAGTTAAAGTATTTACCTGGTTTGCCAAATCTTCTAAATAATAAGAAAATAAGCAAAGCACAGCCGTAATCAAAATAAACTAGCTTGGCGACAATCTACCGGAAGTCACTAGTCTGGAATAGATTGGTATTATTAACCGATTAGTTAGTTAGCGGGTCTTTGTTTAGTCATTGACTTAGATCGGCTAACTTGATATAAAAATAACGTATGAAACGCTAGATTAAGCGGTGACCGGAAAAGAATGTATTTTGGACCCGATAAATACTAGGACTTGTATAATATGAGTTACCATTTTACATTATGGAATATGAGAATATTTTGACATGGTTAAACCCGTTTCGGTTAAATTACGTAAACTAGTTACGTGGGCTTAACCGCACTCATATAAGCGAAACCGGGTAACCGGTTGAGTCCTATACAAGTTCCATATGCCATTATGTTTATGATATGTTATTATAACAGTAGGTTATTATATGATGGCGCGTTGTGATTTTAAAAGTAAATTATGCCTTAAAAGGGCAATTTCGTCATTTAAAATATAATAAAACGAGTTTGTACGTAAACTGATGTTATTAACATAAACATTCTGTAAAAATACTTATTTTATGATGTTATATCAATAGGACATCAATTATATGCGTGGTTATAGTTTAAGACCAAACTATGTCCCGAAAGGGTAATTTGGTCATTTCACATATAAATGATAACTTATTTGGGAATCTGAGTTTGGGACATGTACCCACTGTTAATAGGTTGAAAATATGTTTTGAAATCAGTAGTCATCAAGTCTTTATACTCTAATATGGTTTTAAACCATATTATGCGCCAAGGTGGCGATTAAGTCGCTAAATGACGATTTAAACGGTATTTTAAGTAAAATTGTTGTTGTGACCAGGTTTGAATGAAAAAAATATGTTCAGATATATACTACATCAGTAGGTACAAAGTTTTGGTTTATTTGAATGTCTAAAACTTATTTTGAGTGTTGAAAGGGTAACATCGTCATTTAAGGACATAATATGCAAACTATAGCTTAAACTTAGTTTGCAACCTGAATGAATATCCCAAATAGTCCTAATAATGATATTACATCAGTAGGTATTGAGTTTTGATGTTAAATTATGTTTAAACCATTTTATGTGTTAAAAAGGGCGTTTAGGCATATTTAACGGATACTTGTGTAAAAACTCGGATTACTACATGGCCATGTCCTATAACTCCAGAGGGTTATAGTACACTATTTCATGGTCATAATGCAACTTAGGGACAGTAGGTAATGTTGCTAAATCGGGTCAGAATTGAAAGTCAAAGCAGAAGTCAAACTTTGCGACTTTCGGTTGCGAACCGACCTTAGGCATGGAATTGACGAGCCGAACATGTTCCCACATGTTCTCACAATTATTACCAAGTTATTAGAATGTCAAAACAGATTTTATATCATCTATATTGCTAATTATGATTTTATTTCAAAACTGACCCGTTTGACTTTTTATTAACATAACTTTGACCCGTCAATTGACCAAGCAAACATGGTAATCAGGAGGTGCCCTCTTCAGGGATTAACACCTACCTTATTACAATCACGTAGCCATGTTCGTTACGAACATTGGCTGGACAATGGACATAGCTCAAAGTCAAAGCGTTTTTATGTCAACACTTTGACATTGGCTTAAAACTAAATAAAACTGAAAAAGGAAGGCTAAGAACACTTACACCGCAACGAAAATAAGACTAGGTTGGAAGCTACTTTAGATCAGGAACCTCCAGAGAGCAAGAAGGAAGGAAATGGGAAGAGGTGCAAGTTGAATGGCACCCCAAGGGCTCTATTTATACTTGAGGAGATTGAACTAGGATCAATACAAGTGTTGGAGGTGTTGCAAGATCACTCCAGGTGTCTTATGAGGTGTCCAAAACCGGATTTGAGATCATGGTTTCGAAATAAGTGAGCTAAGGTGGCATTAGAGGTGGCCAAGGCTGCAAACATGCAGCTTGACACATGTTTCTGCGCAGATGGTTCCCTCGCGGGGCGCGAGAAGAAACAGGGGGGGCGGTCGCGGCCCGCGACCCCCTCAAATTTCAGCAGTACCAAGTTTTAACTTGGCACTATTAGTCCCTGAACTTTATAATTTCAAAATAACTTTCGATTTAAGCGCTCTTGGTCCCTCAAGTTTGATTCTAAGTATACTTGAAAGTATAACCGAACATCATTAAGCTCCGGGTTCGTTGAAAGGTCACTCAGAGGCATAGATTAAGCATGTTGACACATTTAACCCCTCGACTTTAATACTCATCACTCAGAGGTTATAAAGTAACATGTTAGCGATTTTAGTCCCTCTCGTCTTGCATGCGGCATACGAGGATCAGCAGGACACGTGTCGAAATTTTATAGGACGTGAAAACACAGGGTGTTACACATAGGCTTTGTGATGATGATTCATGGCTTTGAAAATTAAAATAAAGGTTTAACTAATACAAAAAAATAGCCATGAATCATTGTAAAAATGTTTCTTTAATGAAAATCATATGAAAACAAATGATTTAAAGAAATAATGCAAGGTCAACTTAATAACCAAAATAAGTTATGTCTTGTATAAAAATGTCATGTCTTGTATGAAATTGTCATGCCTTGTATCTTGTTTGAAGTGGTTTCGATAACTCTATGATGTCTAATATAATAAAAGCACTTATATACAGGAAGTACCAGCGGCGTATACACCATGCTTTTATCATACTACACACGTCTCGTTATTTAAATCACTCACCATAAACCAACCAATGAAATGTCTTGTTTAAATTAATGTAATGTCTTGTATAAACCAATGTCATGTGTAAACCAAATGTCATGTATAATCGAATGTCTTGTGTAACCAATGTTATGTATAAAACAATGTTTTTGAATAAACAAAATGTTTGTTTAAATCAAAAGTTATGTCTTATAAATCATCGTTTTTATTGTAAAAACATGTATTAGGATTGTTGGTGAATACATTCAAGCCTTGTTGACTGACGGATAAACCCTTATAAAGACAAAGGTTTATCAAACATTCATCGGATTCTGTCATCCCTAAAGTCACTTCCAAACAAACCTAGAAAGCAGGAACGGGATTGTCAATCCTATGGTACCATTACATACTACCGGTCGGCGTGATCAATGTTAATGAATGTATCGTTGTATATTCAACACCAATATGTCTCGAACAATGTAAGCATGTCATAAAAATGTTTTGAAATCTTGTAAAATGTCATTGAATCATGAACTAGGTATGCTAAGTCAACATACGAAGCAAAATGTCTTTGAAATAATACACAAGGTATAGTAAGTTAATATACCATGTAAAATTCTTTGAAAACCATGTACTAAGTATGCTAAGTGAACATACGAAGTAAAATGTCTTTGAAAACCATGTGCTAGGTATGCTAAGTCAATATACGAAGCAAAAATGTATTTGAAATTAATGTGCTAGGCATGCTAGGTAAACGTACAAAGCAAAAAAATGCAATTAAAATCATGTACTATATGTACTATATAATCAAAGCATGTATATGTCATGAAAACAAGAAAGTAATGATAGGCACATATGAGTTAACCCAAAACGTTTGAAATATAAAAGAGGGGACTATGTACTCATTTTGGATTGCGTATAAGTCTTGTATAAAATATCAAACAAAGTTTGGAGGATCAAGGATTCAAGAGTGTCCTAATATTGGATAACTATGTTAATAAGTCGGGACTTAAATTAGCGGATCGGATAGAATGAAGTCTTATAAATCATATGAGTGTTGGAACTCATATGGTATGATTTAATAAACTTGACATTCATATTTGAAAGTGATCCTAGGTGCTTTTGACCCTTTATGACACGTTAAGGGAGTTTACGCTACTTTAACGTGTCATTTGCGTAAACGCGTGATCGAATGATTAAACATGTCCTATGATAAGTCCTAAATGCCCAAACATGTTTGAAAATGTTATAACATCAGTTTATCTGTAAAAAAATGTGGTTACATATGTTTAAAATGGATTTATGCGCAAAAAGAGCATTTTGGTCATTCTTAAGAACATAAGAACGACTTATCATAACACTAACCAAACGCCGTGACCATAAGGTATAACCTCAGAGGGTTATTCCCTAACAACTATGGTCACAATTATGTGTTTGGTCGGATCCTAAGATCGACCAACCGGGTCGGATTCGAAAGTCAAAGCTGTGGTCAAGACCGCTCGACTTACGACCCTAAATAAGCACTAAACTAGAAGTGACGAGTTAGACATGTCAAAACATGTCTAACTAAGTTTATAAAACTGAGTTGGTATCAAAACTTGGTGTTTTGATACCTGAAAATAGTTCCATCGTAAAATGCACATAATGCGCATCTTTGACCGAAACTTTGACTCGTCACTTCGACTAGTAAACGAGGTAATCAGAAGGTGCAATCGCAAGGGATTATAACCTTCGTGATTACGATCACGTTGCAAAGTTCAATTGAACTTTGACTTGGCCAAATATGGTCAGAACCGAAAGTCAAATAGAAAGTCAATTTTTTTGACTTTTGGCTCAAAATAGCCAAAATAATCAACAAGACTAGGTATGAACACTTACTTATGTTCTAGGAATGATTAGAACTTCAGTAGGAGGCCTCTATAAGCAGAAGCAAGCTCCAATAGAAGAGAGAAAGAAAGATTGAAAGTGCAAGTTTGAATGAGCAACTTGATCACCTATTTATAGTGATCTTGGAGCTCACAAATCATGATAAGTGCCCATCCAGGTGTTATGGTATTGATTAGTGTCCTCCCAGGTGTCCAAAGCAGGTGAAATGTGGCAAAATCGCGAGCTTGGAGGCCAAGGAATGAACATGAAGCTTCCAGGTTGCAGCTAAGAAGCTGCTAATCTAGGCGCCCTTTACGAACCGTAAGGGGTATATGTATACGGTCCATAAGGCTTGGCTTGGGCAACAAGTTTCAAAAACTGATAGTTTTGGCCCCTGAACTTGTATTGTCGCGTTTGTCACTTTAAACCCTTTTTAACCGAAGTTTTAGGCTCTACAAAGGTGTTAAGGCATATGTAACTTGGATTTTGCCCGAAAATGCCGTGGATGTCGGTTCGTTCGATTTTATGGTTGCGTTTTTCGCTTAATTACGACGAACGCTTTAACGAGTACGAAAACTACCGAAATTGGTAACAACTGATATTTTTGTATTTTCTTCAATAAAATCAAGATTTTATTGATTACAAAAATTTTATGATGTCCACACAAGGTTCGTATCTTGAATACGAAAATCGGCAGACTTTCACAGTTTGTCGCAAATAGTCCCTGGAGTTGAATAAGCATGTTTTTGCCATACCGAACCCTTCAAAACTTATTTCTAAGTTATGTAAAGGGTATATAGGGTATGTTTAGCTTATGTCCTTGTCCCGAGTGTATGTCACGTTAAACTAGTTACGTTTGCGTAACAGTTTACGATTTCACTTCCAGAAAACGTTTGAAAGATCGAACTTGTACAAAGATTGAAAATACACGAATGCCATAAATTTATTTAAATCTTGGAAATAAAACACAAGGTTTTCATTGATCATGAAATTATTCAGAGTTGTACAATGATTAAAAGACACAAATGTCACAGTCTCCCCTACTATAAGAAATTTCTTCCCGAAATTTAACTAGAGGAAACTTGTGAGAATATATATGGATATTTCGCCTTCATTTGATCCTCTTATTCCCAAGTAAATTATGGGACACGTCTGATTCCCAGCGAATTTAACGATCGGTATTTGTCTACGCTTGAGCTTTTTGACTTCATGGCCCAATATTTCCACAGGTTTCTCGACAAAATGCATCGTGTTATCAACATGAATTTCATCAAGAGAGATGTGGAGGTTTTCATCAGCCAAACACTCTTTCAAATTGGACACGTGGAAAGTTGGATGAACATTATCAAGTTTAGGAGGTAGCTCAAGTTTGTAGGCCACCTTTCCGATTCTCTCAATGATCTTGAATGGTCCAACATATCGTGGTGCAAGTTTTCATTTCTTTCCAAATCTGAATAGGACGTGATCACCAACTTGGAATTCCAAGGGCTTGCGTGTTTGTCCGTGTAACTCTTTTGGCGGCTTCTAGCTGTCAAGAGGTTACCACGAATTTTATTGACTTTGTCTATTGTGTCTTGAATGAGTTCAGGTCCGGTGAACTGAGATTCACTAACTTCATTCCAACAGGTAGGTGAACGACATTTTCGACCATAAGAGCTTCGAAAGGAGCCGTGTTAATGCTTGAGTGATAACTGTTATTGTAGGAGAATTCGATCAAAGGTAAATGCGAATCCCAACTACCACCAAAATCGATCACACAAGCTCTAAGCATATCCTCTAGTGTTTGGATTGGATTGTCCTTTCGGATTGTCCATCCGTTTGAGGATGATAAGCAGTGCTCAAGTTAAGTTTGGTTCCCATGGCAGATTGGATGGTCCTCCAAAAGTGAGATGAGAATCGAGCATCACGATCTGATATGATGTCCAAAGGAACACCATGACGGGATACAATCCCATCAACATAGATCTTAGCAAGTTTCTCAGCAGAGAAGTCCTGCCAATTGACAAAAAGTGTGCTGACTTTGTTAGACGATCAACGACTACCCAAATGGCATCGTGACCTCTAGGAGTGCGCGATAATTTGGTAATGAGATCCATTGCAATGTTTTGCCATTTTCAAACCAGAATTTTTGGTTGTTCAAGAAAACCAGCAGGGCATTGTTATTTTGCCTTAACTGATTGTCTTTTATTTCAAGTTGAAACTCAAGATGATGTGGTAATTCATTACTCATCATGCCTTGTGTGACGCAAGTACGTTGAGCTTGAAATATACGTGTTTGAATATCAGATCGAACTTGTGTTAGGATCGCTCCTCCACTGTCAAGGAACCTAATTTGTATCTAATGTCCAACATAAGTGGAAATTATGTGACATGTTAATCAAATACACAAGTTTACTGTTTAAATTGTCTGTTTATTAATGTCAAATCATGTACATCGAGTATCCAAATAGACAAAGCTTCGCCATCAAAGTCGCAAAGTTCTTGCAATGAATGACCCTTGACCACCTATATATAGACTCACAATTTCGGGCAAAGATTGGCTAGGATAGATCAAGTTCGGGCGAACTTGATCGTCCTACACACAAGTTCGGCCGAACTTGTGTTTACAACTTAAATAAACTTCAAAATCTAACAATCACAAGCCCTAAACATACTGACTCGATCCAAGACCTAGACAATAGACATTATGCATCAACAAACTCCCCCTTGGATATTGTCGAAGTCTTGATCAGTCTTCAAACTTCAACATCTTCCGAAAAAGTTCTTGTACGGTTTATGTCGTCGCTCTTGTTTCGGAATAGGCGTTTGGTCAGTAGGAGGCGCCCATTTCATAAACTGAAATCGTCTAATCCTTGCCTCTCTACCCCTTTCGCGTATCTTCTCAAGTTGCTTTTCCTCTTTTAAGAACTCTTCTCTTTCCAACTCTCTCCATCTGGATTCCCACATATGACCTGAATTAATACCATGTGCATAGCAAACATTAATCACACCTTGGTATTGCTTTGCTTGTACTTCTTCACGTTTATCGAAACATATCTTGTTGAAGAACAAACATTTCACATCTTCTTTTGAGTAGTTAACTAGCCACATCGGGTCTAGCATACGAATCGTTATCCACAAACCCCAAATCCTTCTTTTCTCTATGCATTCTGGATCTTTTTCCTTAGTGATATCCCAATTTTCACATCTGCTCGTAATACGATCACTGCTTCACTAGTTTCAGGATCCGTTTGCCACTACAAGAAATAAGGATGAAAATCTTGTTCAATGGGCTTTAGTGGCATGTTTTTCATTGCTCTAGGACGTTTCATCACCAGCGTAATATCCTTTTCTCCTGTCTTTTTGTTAATCTTTATTCTGCGTTTAGGAATGAACGGCTTCCACAACTCAAAACCCCTTGACGCTTCAAACTTTATAACCCTCCAAAGCCTTTGTTCGTTGAACTTCATCTGTAGACTGATATTTCTCGTTTGCACCAACTCTTCAACATCCCAAAACGATAATGTCTTTATGTCTGTCAGATGTCTGAAGTACTGAACCCCAAACTCTCTTTTAGTAGCATGTACGTTAAGTTTTCGAATCCATCCCCAACTTAGAATATCACCCAGAGATATGTCTTTGTCACGTGTAAAGAACGCTAGTGGTCTCTTGAACTTTCTTTCCTTTGGCATTTCCTTGAACCATGACTTTTTAGCTTCGGCAATCTGTTCTTTCGTGTAACGTTTTGGAATATTTCCTTCCTTCACCACTTCATCTATCTTCAGTTTCAACAAATCCACATCAATCTGGCTCATCAGCTCTTCAATCGTCGGAAACTTATCAGTGTTGATGTTCGAATACTTTTCAGTTTCATCATCATCAGAATCTTCAAAGATAACACGGTCATAATCATCCGCTTCTGCTACACGCTTGTAGACATATTCTTTCGGTTCAAACGTCTTTATGTTCACTAATTCTTCTTCAAAATCGAATTCGAACGAATCAGCATCAACGTCAAACATTCTGGCCAATTCTTCTTTGGTGTAATCATGCACAAACTCCCCTTCCTCTATACTCGGTTCCAACATTATCATCAGATGCTTTTCATGTATAGCAGCGACAGGCATAACAACTACCGCTTCAGAACTATCAACATCTTGAGGCCCTGTTTGCTCCCCCTTACTTTGATCATCCTCCATGTTCACGTCGTCATTGATCAAAGTTTCAAAATCAAATTCAAAATGTACTTTTGCAGAATCAATCTTTAAACCAACGCCCCCTGATCATCATTATCATCACCATCATGATCTGAATCATTCTTTGTATCATCCACAGGGTCGTCGTCATTATCATTATCTTCCTCATCATCATCTTTCTGTTCTGATTCTTTTTCTTCAACAGATACAACTTTAGGAACATCTTCAGAAACAATCTCTAATTCAGGAGCTTTTTCTGATTCAACAGTCTTTTCTATCAACGACTCCTCTGTTGGTTTAGGGACACCATCAATCACCCCTTTGCCTTTGCCCTGTTCTAAAAACTCTTTATCATCTTTCTCTTTTGCTTCTTGCAGATCAAGTCGTTCATATTCTGCTTTGAAATCAATGCCTAAGTTATTTGTTAATACTTTCTGCAACCAGGCAAACCTTCTGTCATTCAGATCTCTCAGATCTTAACTCAGTAATCTCTTTCTTTAACAGTTCATTCGCAATACTTAAGCTTTCAACCATCGCTTTCAAGTAGCCTCTGTCATCTTCAAGAAACTTGACTTTATCTTGCAAAATCTCTTTCTCAACATTACTCTGCGTCACTTTCTTTTCCAAGGCTTCTTTCTCAATCTCATTCTGTTTCAGCTTATCTTCCAACGCTTTGATTCTCTTCTCTAGCATATCGACAGGAGTATCTTCAAACCAATTAGAAAGATCTCCGGCTGTGACAGGATGTGTAATATTATCGGGGATTTCATCGAAAGCATCTTTAAACTCTATAGCTCTTGCGCTTTATGGAGTAGATTGCTTTGACCTTGGAGGAGTAGCTTTTGGAGTACCCTTTGCAGCAGCTTTTGGACTTGATAGAGGTGTACTTTGAACAGGTACTACAACAGTAACATACTGTGGTTCTTGTGATGCAGTTGTTGGTGGTACTACAGCTTCAATGATTGGAATTTCTTGCAAGCTAGAAACCGGAGGTTCTTGTGTAACTCCTTTCTTTGGTTTCTGACTTAAATACCTGCGGCTCTGAGCTTTTTTCTTTCCTCGAGTACTTGGAGAACCCGTTGCTTTCTTAGAGTCTCCAGCTTTAGACTTTGTGCGCTTTGACTTTTTCTTAGACGTTCTTCATCAGAACCCTCGTCAGAACCTGGTTCATAAAGATATTCACCAATCTTTTTCAAACATTCATCTTCTTTTTGTTTTTCTGCTTCTTTCAATCTAACGTCAACAGAATCTTCAGATGATTCATTATCTTTATCTGAAGTTGCAGATATAACATCGTCATCTTTATCTTGGCTTTCAACATTTGCAATAGCAATAGATCCTTCAACATTCTGTGGATCTTCTATAGGCTCATCAACTAGCATAGTATCAACCTTCTTTGATGCCCTTTTACGTTTAGGTTTTTCGACAACCACAACCCTCTTTATGTACCAATCACCCCTCTTCTCTTTGAAATTCTTTAACAATTCAACTTCATCTTTATCATCTCCGCTGCCATCTTTCCTCCATTTGTTTTCTGGTGGCGCGACATAATCAGCTTTATCAATAGCACCGAACACAGGCTTTCCAACAGGTGCAAAATCTTGTTTCTGATAAATCTTTAGCTTCTTCAATGTTGTTTCATCCATATGGCTCAGATATAGAATATCATTCGCATCTTTCACAATATCTTTAAACTTTTCATCAATCAGCATTTGAACAAACCTCGGATACAACCAACCTGTCTCTTCCCATATTCTTCGCCATGAACTTGAATATCACCTTCGAGAAGTTAAATTTCTTATTCAGAACCAAAGCAGTAACATGCAGACCATGTAATCTTGGATATCATCAAGCCCTGCTTTCCTATGCTGAAAGTGTGAATAATAGCGTGTATCAGCAACTTGTACGGTAGAGGAACACCGCCTTTCTTTAACGTTGGCTCATTTGCGTGACCTTTGTATCCCATTCTAAAGAAACATCCCTTAACCATCCTTTCTTCAAAGCTAATCGGATCACTTTCATTGTCGTTGAATGCTAAAACTCTTCGAATGTCAGCTTCAGTGATAAAAAACTCTTTATCTTCAGAACCAACTCGAACTGCAGACTTTATCACCTTGTAGCTTCGTCGTAGTAAGCTGAGTTCCAGAAGAAGTAGACGTGTGATCTTTATACGACGTGTTTATCCATAATCAGTTTTGTGATTGGAATTCTTCCCAAAAACTCTAAGATCCCTGAGAATGCTGTCAACATCAGATAAATCTTCTCATCCAACGAAATACAAGTGTTATAGAACTTGTTAAATGAAAGCTGGATGTTCTGCGGACAATACAAAAAAACTCCTTAGCAAATTATGACAATTTTCAACAATTTACATCAAGTTCGGGCGAACTTGATGCATACATATTACAAAAACAAACAACTTCGGTCGAACATGCATTAAAAACAAATTTTGACATTTTTCCAACAAGTTCAGGCAAACTTGTATTGTTTACAGATTTTGAATTTTGTTAAACAAGTTCGGGCAAACTTGTTAAACTTTCAGGATTCATACACTATGATGACAACTTCGCCCGAAGATGTCTACAAGTTCGGGTGAACTTGTCATCATCTCCAACAACAAACCTGCAACATCTCATTCATGTCCAATGATCAAATTTTCAATATGGTTATGATTTTAACATGTTTATTAAGCACTTTAACCGATCAATTTATTAATATTAAACCTAGATCTACAGATTTTAACGATTCGGTCCAATATTAGTTCAAATAGGTGAGTTCATGGATGTTTTAAGCGATTTATACCTCGGCCATGTTAATAAGTGTGCCAATCACTTATTATTGGTCTCAATTCGGGCAGCACAACGGCTTAATTCTTGCAATTTCACAATTCGCACAATTTTCTCTCAAGTTCGCTCGAAGACAGGTAAAACAGATGAACTGAAAGATTGAGCGAACTTGAATATTTATACTATGTCAAGTTCGGGCGAACTTGACTCTCAAACACCCTTTTTTAAATAACTTCGCCGAAGTGATTATTTATTTAAACAATATAATTTCAATCGACTTCGGCTGAACTTTAGGTAAGACCAAATTTTGAAAATTTTGAACTTTTTCAAATTTTTCAAAATTTTCAATTTTAACCCTGAACTTTCACATGTTTACCAGTTATGAAAATCCACCCAGTTGACAAAGTCCAAGTTAATGACCTCGGTTAACCGATTTGTCTGCCGAGTCCAAGTTAATGACCTCGGTTTGACCCGTTATGAACAAACTGATGTTTTCTTCAAATTTAAAGTTTCAAGTTAATGAAAACGCACTTCACGATCTGCATATGAGAAATTCCGGGACTTAGACTGATATCTGGCGCAGAGGCAGGTAGGATACATTATATCCGTGCGAGATGCCGTCAGATACATAAGTGATCCTATCATCAACCTGTAAAGAGTATCATCGACTTTGGTTTATGTTTCATCGATGCAAATTCTGTGATTGAGTGCAAGAGGAGTAGATAACGGCTTCGAGCATTCCATTTCAAACTTCTTCAAGATGTCATGAACATACTTGGTTTGATGAATGAAAATACCGTCTGGAAACTGACCAACTTGCAATCCAATGAAGAATTTCATTTCGCGCATAGAAGACATCTCGAATTTCTTCTTCATGATTTTCTCAAACTCTTTGCAAAGATCGTCATTTGTCGAACCAAATATGATGTCGTCCACATAAATTTGTACGATAAGATGACTTCCAACTTCTCTGGTAAATAGCGTACTATACATTAATCATCTAATAAAACCATTGCCGACGAGATGTTGAGATAACGTCTCGTACCAGGCTCTCGGGGCCTGATGCAAACCATAAAGTGCTTTATCAAGAAGATAGGCTTTCTTTTTGTTCAGCGGATTGACCAAACCCGGTGGTTGGCCGACGTACACTTTCTCTTGTAGCTTACCAGATAGAAAAGCTGATTTCACATCTAATTGATACACTTCAAATCCTTTCCAAGCAACAAATGCAAGGAAAATGCATATTGATTCCATTCGTGCTATTGGTGCATACACTTCTATGTAATCAATTCCTTCTTGTTGATGGAATCCTTTGACAACGAGCCAAGCTTTGTTGCGCACTATTACTCCACGATCTATCGCCTTTTGATTTTTTGGAAGGTCAACAAGTTTCCATACCCCTAGCTTTTTAAACTGTAACAATTCTTCTTGCATCGCCTGCACCCAATTCTCATCACCTAAAGCTTCAATAACATTCTTTGGTTCAATCTGGGATATGAAGCAAGAATAATAGCAATACTCTTGAGTCGGAGCTACTTGAGTATAGAAACAACTCAAAGCTTTGTTGATCTGGCTCCTTGTTCGTACACCAACTTGCAATTCACCAATTATGGAATTTGATGGGTGGTATGAATAAGATCTCGGCATCACTTCACTTGGAACATCAACAGTACTCTCCTGATTAGTAATATTCTGATCTACCACCGTTTCAACTTCAGGAGCACTAGAAGACGCTTCATTTCGATTACTTGGGCTAGCAGATTGATTTAACATACTTGTGATCTGCTCAGATTCTTCGTCAGAAGAAGATTCTCCAACATCATCAAACGTTGGAGCCTCGTCAGAGTCTGAATCATGTGCTTGAGAAACATTGGGTTCCTCTGTAACATTTACTGATTCTGTATCCGGTGTCTCTTGTTCTACATTTGTTTCTTGAACACCGCTAGTACTTGGACCTGCACCAGAAGAAGATGACCCAACAGTTGGTTGATTAACCACTATTGGTCTGATAATCTGCTCTTGATTAGTCGACTGATGTAGATAATATAACACCACAATGTCTTCTTCAGAAGGCTCTTCTGTAGGACCGATCCTGATAGCATAGGAACCTAGATTTGATCTCTATTGTCCATAATAGCGGAAATAGTATGACAAGTTTACCAAATAACAAGAACTAGTCAATTAAACGTCAATTTTATTGATATAACATCGAGTCTCCAAATTGACCGAGCTTCGCCTCAGAAATGCCAAAGTTACAAATGAGGATGACAAGCTAGCTATTTATAGAGTGAGAAGTCCGCTAGTGGAGATGATGAGTTCGGGCGAACTTGCCTAGGCAAGTTCGGACGAACTTGACATTGCATGACAATCTCCAGCGAACTTGACTCATATACACATAAATACTTCATTTTGCTAGCCTATTCAACTCTAATCTATACAGACTCGATACAAGACTAAGACATAGACATTCTGCACCAACAGACTCCCCCTTGGATATCGTCTTCGTCTTGTATCAGTCTTCAAAACTCTATCTTCAAAATAAACATTAACGAACACGACCGAAGAAGTTCTTGTAAGGCTTCTTTCGTCGTTCCTGCTTCAGATCTGGCGTCTGATCTCTAGGAGGCACTTTGTTCATGTACTGAAACCTTCTAAGCCTTGTCGCCTTACCTTTCTCGTGTATAGCTTCTAGACACTTTTCTTCCTTTAGAAACTCAACCTGTTCTAGCTCCAGCTTGTCTGCCACATCTTCCCTGAATTCACTTCACGTGCATAACAAACATTCACAACTCTTTGATATTGCATAGCCTGTTCTTTTTCACGTTCCTCAAATACTATCTTGCTGTAGAACAAGCACTTGGTATCTTCTCTTGAACAGTTGACAAGCCACATTGGGTCTAGAATCCTGATCGTCCTCCATAGCCCCCTCATGCCCTGAAATCCCAATATCTCAACCCTTTCCTTCATGATATCCAAGTGTTCTTCAAATCGTAAAACAATAACGGCTTCACATGTAGTTGGATCTATCTGCCACCACTTGAATACTGGATAAAAATTTTGCTCAATCGGCATCAACGGCATGTTTCTCATCGCTCTCGGTCGTTTGATTATCAACGTTATATCTTTTTCCCCTGTCTTCTTATTTGTTTTGATGCGACAACCTGGACTAAACGGCTTCCAATACTTAAACCCTTTTGTCGCTTCAAACTTGATCATTTTCCATAATAACTGATCAATAAATTTCATATGATATGTGACATTCACAGTTTGAACAAGCTCTTCAACATCCCAGTATGGTAAAGTCTTGAAATCAGCCAGATACTTGAAGTATTGCACCCCAAATTCCCTCTTGATTGCATAAACATTCAACTCCTTGAACCAACCCCAACTTAGGATATCTCCCAATGACACATCTTTATCTCTGGTAAAGATGCTAAAGGACGTCGAAACTTAGTTCACGTGGCATCTCTTTGAACCAGGATTTCTTAGCTTCAGCTATTTCCTCCTTCTTCATCGGTTTCGGAACTTTACCTTCACGTATTGATTCTTCGATTTTCTCTTTCAACATATATTCATTTAATTGCTTGTACATCTCCTCGAAAGTAGGAAAACTATCAGTGTTAGGGCCGACGTACTTCGCAGTTTGTTCTGTTTCATCATCTAAAGACCAATCCTCTACTATCACTCTGTTGTACTCATCAGCTTCAAACCTTCGTATATACTGATAATCATTCGGCTCAAACGTGTTAACATTCATCACTTGCTCTTCAAAATCAAAGTCAAGTGATTCAGCATCAACTTCGATCAACTTTGCCAAATCTTCTTTCGTATAATTGTGCACGTACTCGCCTTCCTCTATGTTATGTTCCAACATCAAAATCAAAGGCTTTGTGGGTACGGCAGCAACAGGCTTTGCAAATCTATCAACATCAGACATATCACTCTCTTCAGTTGGCCCTGTTTGCCCTGACTCCCCCTCAATCTGATCATCCATCTTATTTGATTCATCATCCATCAAAGAAGAAAAATCAAATTCATCCGAGACTTTTGCTTCACTAATTTTCATACCAACTCCTCCCTGATCATCATCATCATCAGCATTATTCCAATCTTCATAATCAGAATCATCTTTCTTTTCGTCATCATCTTTATCCTCATCTTCTGCTTCTTCATCGTCCTTTTCTTCAGACGCAATTATAGGATCAGAAGGCTTGACAGGTTCGTCAACCTTAGCAATATCAGACTCAGAATCTTTTTCAACAACATTCTCTTCAACAGACTATTCTGCAGCTTCAGAAGATTTAGATGCTTCACCTTCAACACCTTTGCCTTTACCACTAGCTGCAAGCTCTTTTTCAGCTCTTTCTTTCGCCTCTTGCCTATCTAGACGATCGTATCCGGTAATGAAGTCAATACCCAAAGTATTAGATAATACTTTCTGCATTCTTGTGAACCTTCGATCATTTAAGGCTTGAATCGTTTTCAACTCAGCAATCTCTGTCTGCAGTTTCTCATTTGTGTCTTGCAGACTTTCAATCAAAGCTTTGAAAAATTCACGTTCACTTTCTAACACTTTGACTTTATCATCCAACATCTCTTTATCAACTGCGCTTTGATTCATTCTTTTAATCAACTCAGCTTTTTCTTCTTTGTTCTTGGCTACTTTATCTTCCAAGATCTTTACACGCTTTCGAGAAAATCAACATTAGTATCAGGAAAGAAATCATTCAGATCTTGAAGACTAATCGGCTCATTTTGCATATCACCAAACAGATTTGATCTTGGAGTTTTTGGTGTTGAATTTGGAGTAGTAGCCTTTGGTGTTGTTTTCGGTGTAGATCCTTCAGGTTGAACAGACTATGGATCTGGATATTACATCACCGGAATCTCTAACAATACAGTCTCAGGAGGTTCTTGTGTAACTCCTGGACGTTCAGCTTCAGATGTAATATCAACATGAGGTTCTTGTGTAGGAGGTTCTTGTATAACTCCTTTCTCCTGTGCACCAGAAGGTTCTTGTGTAACTTCTGTGCTTTTCGGCTTTCCTTTGTATCGTCGACTAGCAGGTTTCTGAGCTTTCTTTGTTTTCTTCCTGCCTTTTGTCTGAGGAGACCCTGTAGTCTTTGTCGTTGAAATAGTAGCAGACTTCACACGTTTAGCTTTTTTCTTGGGTCTTTCCTCGTCAGACTCTTTCTTGATTTGGATTGAAATCAGCATCAGTCTCTTTGGCTTTTTCTGCCTCAGTCTCTGCTATTGTTTTCTTTGTAACTCTTTCGAGAGAATCATCAGAATCTTCATCATTCTCTGAAGTAGCTGAAATAACAACATCTTCCTGAGTCGTTTTCTCAACTTCTTGACTCTCAGTAACAATTGTTGCGCTAGAACCAGCTTCAGCTTGAACATTTTCTGGCTCGTCTTCATCAACTAGCATCGTTTCAATTTTTTTTGTTGCACGCTTCTTTTTAGGCTTTTCAACTTCGGCCTTAAGGAACCATTCACTTCGAGCTTTCGGCTTGAAAGCTTTAAACCACTCTTTTCATCATTCAATTCTTTCTCGTCACCACTTCCGTCTTTCCTTCATTTGTTGTCAGCCGGTGCAATATAATTTTCATCTTTAATTGCCCCAAAAACTGGCTTTGCCACCGGTGCTGAATCTTGCTTTTGAAACTTTATCAACTTCTTGACAGTAGTATCATCAAGGTGACTGAGATATAAGACATCATTCGGATCACGTGCAATGTTTGTGAACTTCTCATCGATTAGCATCTGCACGAATCTTGGATATAAACATAACCTCGAATCATCCATATTCTTCGTCATATGTGTAAACACAAGCTTTGAATAATTGAACGGCTTCTTCAAAATCAACGCAGTTGTCATACAGGCCATGTAGTCTTGCACATCATCTAGGCCCGCTTTTCGGTGACTGAAAGTGTGTATGATAGCATGCATGAGTAATTTGTAGGGGTTAGGAACTTCCCCTTTCTTTAGAGTTGGCTTATTCACACTGCCCTTGTAACCCATCCTATAGAAACAACCTCGAACCATCTTCTCGTCTAAGATATAGGATCGTCTTTGTCATCATTAAATTGCAAGATCCTTCGAATATCGTCTTCAGTAACAGTGATCTCCTTTACTTCATTCCCAACTTGAACAGATGAAATAATAGTCTTCTTATCTTCGCTAATGTGACACCTGAGACATTTTAATCGTTTTACAGATTTAAAACGAGTTTATTTCAAAAACAAATTCACATATTCAGTCCTTGATCGATTTAAAATTCCTATACAGCTTCTATAAGCGAAACCGTAAACCGGTACGCCAACGAAGGCCGTTTAACACGATGTATACTTTGAGACAATGACAGAAGGTTAACACACCCTAAATAACTTTTTCATAACTTAGAAATAAGTTTTGGAGGGTTTGATGTGTCAAAAACAATCTTATTTGATCACAGGGACTAATTACGACAAACTTTGAAAGTCTGCCGATCCTCGCAGCGACGCACACTTCGGAAAAAGAACACAAGCCTAACATACCTTAAATATCCTTCACATAACTTAGAAATAAGTTTTGAGGCTTTCGGTATGGCAAAATCACACTTTTGTAACTTCAGGGGCTATTTTGCAAATTTTGCGAAAACTAAGCCTTTATGCGAAAATCGCTATCCGAAACATGTACGGACATCCAAAAATTTTTGTAATCATTTAAATATCATATTTTAGTGATTTGAATGCAAAAATGCTATTTGTTACGCATTTACGGTCATACACGCGTTCGTTACGCTTTTCGTCGTAATTAACCAAAAACCGCGACCGTATGATCAAACAAACTGACCTCTAGAATATTTTTGAACATATTTCAAGTTCTCTATACTTTATTGTCCTTATAAAGATTAAAAATGGGGTTCACGGGTATTAAAGTGCGAAAACACGTCGAAAAACAAGTTTAGAGGCTGCAGGGACCATTTCTGCCAATTCTGAAAGTTTGGGCTTCTGGCGGGGCGCGAGCCCCTTAGCCTAAACGACTGGTGGCCTACGAGAAGCCATCAGACACAGAAAATTATAGCTGGCAACAACCTGTTCTTTGGGGACACTAAGCACACAAATTTTTGCCACTTCTCTTCTCTTTTAGACACTAATTGGAGACTAATCAAAGCTCTAACACCTAGCCTAACACATGTCAAGATTTGGTGATGATTTGATCATTATAAATATCAATTTCAAGTCCATTTTTAAAACTTTTAGTCACCTTCATGCTTTGATCAGCCATAAATCCGAATTTCTATCATCTTGGAGTTTTCTCTGGTGTTCTTGATCATTTCCCTTGTGTTTGTAAGTGTTCCTTCATGACTTGTTCAATTATTATAGCTTAAATGGACTAAAAATCAAACAATTTGACTTTCTGTTTGACTTTTAGTTTTGATCATGAATTGATCAAGATATAGCTCAATTGAAACTTGAAATATGATGGTAATCAAGGTGGTTATGATCCCTAAAAATCATGCCTACTGATTTCCACCATTTCTTGTTATTTTGACAAGTCAAAGTTTCGGTCAAAATGCGATTTTTGCAACGGATCTGTTTTCGGGTATCAAAATAGGTTGTTTTGATGCCAAAATACTTTTATAAACTTATTTAGACATGTCGCAACATGTCAAATTATTCGCCTTTGTTAAAATGCCTATTTAGAGTCAAAAAGCCTAGTGGTTTGACCACCACTTTGACTTTCAAATCTGACCCATATGGTCAACTTTAGGATCCGAACAAAACCATTATTATGACCATAATGTCATAGGGAATAACTCTCTGAGGTTATACCTTATGGTCATACCATTTGGATAGTCAAATGACAAGTCGACTATGTATTCTTTAAAATGCCGAAAATGCCCTTTTTACACATAAATTAGTTTTAAACATATACGAACATTATTTTGACATCTAAACTGATTTCACAACTTAAATAAACTGGTTTTGACATATTAGAGATGTTATAGGACATATTTTACCATCCGAACCCCTAGTTACGTTTATGACCCGTTAAAGTGGCATAAACCACTATAGTGAGCCAGTATCAAGCCAAAACCTTTTGAAATGCTTCCAAATCAGAATATTAGATAATATGAACCATATTATACAAGATCCAACTCTTTTTGGTTTATATCCTTCATTCTATCCGATTTCTCGTTTTCAAGTTTCGACACTAACATTAATTTATCCGATACACTAGGAACCACTTCAACACTTGAACTCTTGATCCTTTGAGCTTTGTTATATCATTTGAACAAGATCTATACGTTATCCTAGGCGAGTACAATGCTACCCTCTTTTATGTTTTCCAAATGCTTTTGGGGTGATTCATATGTGTAATCAATTTTTTCTTAAATGTATGGCATGTATATGTTTACTAAGTGCTTTTTGTGTGTTATTTCCGCTTATGCAACATGACGATTGATAGTACGATCTTTAAAGAGGTCTTTCGGGATTATATCCTTGTAAAATCTTTCTATCTTCATAGTTAGATTCTCAAAGGATGTCTGAAGTACGCTCTTAAATCTTTCTATCTTTACAGTAAGATTTCTAAGAAGTACTTTACGAGGAACAATGAACGATGAACGATGAACAATGACAATGAACGATGAAGAATGAACAATAAACGATGAACAATGAACGATGAACGATGAACAATGAACATGAACGTGAACAATGAACGTGATAGAACAATGAACGATGAACAGATGAACAATTGGTTTATGTGCAGAATTGTTGGTGATTTAGATAACAAAACTAGAGTAATATAATAAGAACATGGTGGATACGCCACTGGTACTTCCTATATATAAGTGTGCTTATTGTATTACCCTTCGTAGCCTTATCCAAATCACCATTAGGATTATGATTTTATGATACAAGTTGACAAGACAATGTGACAAGGCTTATTTCCATTACATCTACCTATCTTTATAGTTAGATATGTGTGGAATGTTTAAGGTACTAATTGGTAGTCCTTGATTGGATTCTGTGTACTTTAATGCATATATGTGATACAAATTGAAAATACAATCTGATAAGGCTTATTTCCTATTACGTCTACCTATCTTTATAGTTAGATATGTGTGGAATGTTTAAGGTACTACTTGGTAGTCCTTGATTGGATTCTTCGTACTTTAATGCGTATATGTGATACAAGTTGACATGACAAGTGACAAGTGACGATTATGTGTTTATGTGGTTAGTTGTGATTAGGATAAAAAAACAAGTGTAATACCATAAGAACATGGTGGATACGCCGTTGGTACTTCCTATATATAAGTGTTCTTATTGCATTACTCTTGTAGCATTATTCGAGTCACTTTAGAATTTTGTGTATGACTGATTTCAATGTTCGATATCCAAATCCTTAAAGAATCCTTTCATGATTTGTATGATAGATTCTTAGAAGGATATTTAGTATTATATTAAATCATTGATTGATTTCAATTAATACTCACACAAGTTATGACTAATTACAGTATAGTTATCGAAATCCTTGACTGGATTTTAATAACATACTTACAAGTTTATGGACGATTTCAATATGGTCACAAAGAACAAAGTACAATTTTTCAAAGGCATGAAAATTTTTTAGTAATGATCATAATGCCATATACAGAACTCTTTTGTCACAAGTTTCATAATCAGTTAATGTATTGCAAAGCCAACTTTTCGCCATTCCTTGGCTAAAACGAGTCGATTTACAATTGGCAATTCTCATAGTTGTCAAACAATTACAATACAAAACCTTTTGCCATTTATTTGGCCAACAAAACTATGTGCTCGCCAACATTGTTTGTTGACGTCTCTTTTTCACATATGTTTCAGGTTGACGATTATTTAAGCATGCTACACATAGGAATGCATCCGGGCTTTAGACTTCTTTAAACAGAAGACAATTACATGTATTCTTTGTATTGTAAAACAATGTAGTAATAATGAAACAATTCATACCAATTGTGGCTGAGCAATTTGTAATGTGACTCCCTGATATTTCCGCCGCGTCTTGTTGTACTACGCGATTGGGGTGTTACAGATTGGTATCAGAGCACTGGTTATAGGGAATTAGGTTATTAGATTGCCTTTAACCTAGTCTATAACCCTTCTAGGGACCCGAACATGAGTAGACTTAGGATTTCTATCCTAATCCTCATCCTTACTCGTGCCACAACTACTCTATGATTCACAAATCATCTATCCTTAGATGGTTTATCTTAAATCCTTAGGCATTATGCCTTAAGGAATTTCCCAAAATGTTTTTCTTTCAAAACATTTTCAATGGAGTATTTCTCAAATATTTTCACAAACTTTTTCGTCAAAAATATTTCTTGATGAATTCCTCTCAAGTGTTTTATCAAAAAGGTTTCTCAAAAATGTTTCCTCAAACGCACTCAACAAAATGTTTCTCAATCTAATTATTTTAAACAATTTATCAAAAGGTTTATCGAAACACTTTCTCAAAAAGTTTTTGTCAAGAATATTTCTCGACTCATTTATCTCAAACAAGTTATCAAAAAAAAGGATTTCTCAAAATGTTTTACTCTCAAACATTTTCGTCGAAATCTTGGGTTTATTAATGTGAACTCATGCAATTTGGAAGGGTGAACGCCTGTACCCCGAGTTTTCTGTCTAAGGCTAGAGTGTTCGTACAAATTCGCAGTATCGGACCAGTCACTCTTACCTGGGAATTTTTAGGGTGAGTGTTCACTTATAGGCTAAAGCATGACTTCTCGAAACATTATTAAAACCCATCTACCTTGATCAGTCGAATGATTTACTACTACCTATATGATAATACTCCGACATGTTACATTCGGTAATATGTTACGACAATATTCAACTCACACGAAACAAATTTCATTTTCATCTCACGACACTTTACAATCCTACTCTATCTTCCAATACAAGTTTTTGACCTTCAAAATTTTCAAAATTTTTATCATTTGGATGAGATTTTTCAAATAAAATCCACAAAAGTTTCTTTATTTAAAAAAATACTCAACTAAAAATAGATTGAAAGTTTTTATCTTAAAAATAATAAAATTTTAAATGGTAAAGAATTTATAACACAAACCATTAATTTGGTTTGTATTTTCTTATCCGAAAATATAACAAAAGTTTATTTTCAAGCAATTTTCAAGACACAATTTACAACACTAATTTTCCCTAGGACAAGAACACGATCTTTTAAACAAATGTCAAATCCAAATTTTCAATTTACTATGGTGTTTTAAACTTATAACAATCTTACAAAATCTCACCCAATTTGTTTTTATTGTAGCTATTTCTGCAAGATGTCTCATCACCGTGGCGCTACTTGGTACGCTGAAATGGCAGCAATGATCGCCCAGAATTTGGTTGCTGTACTCCCAGACATTGTGACCCAAGTTAATCAAAACAACAAAAACAACAACAATTTTCCTACGCCATGTAACTACAAACAATTTAACTCAGCTGA
Organism: Scalesia atractyloides; assembly: GCA_947069175.1. Classification (NCBI taxonomy): domain Eukaryota; kingdom Viridiplantae; phylum Streptophyta; class Magnoliopsida; order Asterales; family Asteraceae; genus Scalesia; species Scalesia atractyloides. The sequence continues at coordinate 23,603,376 of CAMTDV010000009.1, forward strand.
ACCACTCAAGTTTAATGGGTCTGAAGGAGCAATTAGGATCCTACAATGGTTTGAGAGTATAGAAAGCACATTCCGCCATGTTCAGTGTACTAGTGAGCGCAAAGTAGAGTTTGCCTCGAGTGTTTTCCAAAAGAGAGCACTCACTTGGTGGAACGGAATCATGAGGGACAGAGGTGCAGAAGTAGCTATGGCACAAACATGGGAAGAATTCAGGAATCTTATGATAAAAGAATTCTGCCCGCAACATGAAATAAGGGCACTCAAAAACGAATTTTACTATCTCAAACAGGATAGTGGGGAAAACCGTGCCTACACTAACTGGTTTGAACAATTGAGCTTACTCTGCCCCACTATGGTCACACCATTGGATCGGGCCATTGAAAAATACCTTGATGGCCTACCTGACCCAATCCAAGTTATTGTCACTGGCAGCAGACCTGCGACACTTAGGGAGGCTAAAGAATTAGCTGCCACCCTAACCAACTCTCAGGTCAGGAAAGGGAAACTTTTTCGAAACAGAGACAAGAAACGATCTACGCAAGAAACAACGGGTGAATCTTCCAGAAATTCTAAGAAGCGCAAGACTTCAAGGAATTATGCAATCCCTGCGCCAATCCTACTCAACTCCATACCCGTTAGGGGTTTTATCATGGGAAACATCCTCGGTGCAATCGTTGCAACTATCACCACCCAACAAATTTTCCATGCCGCCAGTGTACAATCTGTGGTCTTTTCGGGCATCTATCTGTGACCTGGCGCATCCAAAATCAAGCTACCCCTACTCAGACATGACCTCGATATCCAGCTGGAGCATGTTTCAATTGCGGTGATTTAAATCATTTCAAGCGAAACTGCCCGAGGCTTGCAAATGCTAACGGACAAATGTACAATGTCAATGAGGTTCAAGCTGACGATCAAACACTCATGATCATTTGAACCTTTACGTTTTCCTTATGTTATCTAGAAACTATGAACGATATTTCAACTGTGTTTGTAATGACAATATGAATATCAAGAAGTTTCCTTCATTTATTCGCGTTCCAGTTACAAATTTCAATATGATTACACTATGTGAAATTTACAACTACATACCCAATTCGAGGATTCTGTTCTTATTATTAGGAACTAAATCTAGCAAGAATAGCATATTATGATTTGCACACTAGTGCATTCGTACAATCACTGCAAAACAAACACTACGAATACTATGTGCCTATTACTTCTACTTTTGTTTTCATGACGGTACATATATGGTTTGGTTACCTATTATGTATAGTACATGAATACAATGTTGCTTTGCATGTTGACTTAGCATACGATTTACAAATACATATTCGTTTAGTATATGATACATACTACCAGTTCGGTTAGTGTGAAACATATATTAATATTTATACTAGAATGAAATACCTGCTACTAATTTTGTGATATGCATAACAAGTAGTGTCATCATTTCTAGTATGAAACACGCCCAAATTCAATAATTACTATGTTGTGACGATGTATGTTTGATGTCAATATTGTGTTATGATGATGATTATCTGGTTTAGTTATTGTTTCGACCTTATTATCTGTTTCCCTTACTTAACAAAAGGAGCTATGTGGACCATGTGACGAAACGCGTAATTATGGTGCACGCGTAATTATGGGTGCACGCTTAATTACGAGGATCGACACATGAGAATCATAGTAAGCTTTGTTAAGATGGTGGCATAAAATCTAGAGTGATTAGGTAACGGGAAGGGTATGATGCAATAAGACCAGGGTGGATACGCCGATGGTACTTCCTATATATAAGTGTTCTTATTGTGTTATTCTTCTGAACGTTACCAGGATCACTTGAAGGTTTTATGTTATCTTGGACCATTATGTGATTATGTGACTATTTGTTATTTGGTTATTGAATGCAATGGACGATTGACGAGTACATTCATTAACTCTATTCGAGCCGACTGGGAGTATATTATGGTGTTAAAGGTGACGATCTTGATGCCATAGGTATGTTGACCCGTCTCCTATGCATGAGATGCTCATGGTACATGGGATATACCTCGTAGGACGTTAGAAACCGTGTACGTATGGCCAGGCTTTAATGTACACCCCTTTTTGTTGCTAGGATTTACACTAAAGACTTAGTATAACATAATGCCGTTTTTACACAATCGATGACGCCTTAAAGATTCAAAAGTTCTAAAGGTTCTGAATACCTTGAGATATTTTGAATAAATACGATTACACTTTTGATCCCCCAAACATTCCCAAAACCAAATGATGCTCCACATCTTTGGAATCTCGAGCCTTTTATCAGCCAATTGTTTCAATCACACTCCGCGGTCTCCTTCAAATAAATTTCGGGACGAAATTTCCTAAAGTAGGGGAGACTGTGACACCTGAGACATTTTAATCGTTTTACAGATTCAAAACAAGGTTTGAATAAAAAACAAATTCACATATTCAGTCCTTGATCGATTTCAAATTCCTATACAGCTTCTATAAGCGATACCGTAAACCGGTACGCCAACAAGGCCGTTTAACATGACGTATACTCCGAGACAATGACACAAGATTAACACACCCTAAATAACCTTTTCATAACTTAGAAATAAGTTTTGGAGGGTTTGATGTGTCAAAAACAAGCTTATTTGATCACAGGGACTAATTACGACAAACTTTGAAAGTCTGCCGATTCTCGCAGCGACGCACACTCTGGAAAAAGAACACAAGCCTAACATACCTTAAATATCCTTCACATAACTTATAAATAAGTTTTGAGGGCTTCGGTATGGCAAAATCACACTTTTGTAACTTCAGGGGCTATTTTGCAAATTTTGTAAAACTAAGACTTTATGCGAAAATCGCTATCCGAAACATGTACGGACATCCAAAAATTTTTGTAATCATTGAAATATCATAGTTTAGTGATATGAATGAAAAAATGCAATTCGTTACGCATTTACGGTCATACACGCGTTCGTTACGCTTTTCGTCGTAATTAACCGAAAACCGCGACTGTACGATCAAACAAACTGACCTCTTGAATATTTTTGAACATATTTCAAGTTCTCTATACTTTATTGTCCTTATAAAGATTAAAAATGGGGTTCACGGGTATTAAAAGTGCCAAAACACGTCGAAAAAACAAGTTTAGAGGCTGCAGTGACCATTTCTGCCAATTCTGAAAGTTTGGGCTTCTGGCGGGGCGCAAGCCCCTTAGCCTAAACGACTGGCAGCCCGCGAGAAGCCATCAGACATAGAAAATTATAGCTGGTAATAGCGTGTTCTTTGGGGACACTAAGCACACGAATTTTTGCCACTTCTCTTCTCTTTTGGACACCTAATTGGACACTAATCAAAGCTCTAACACTGGCCTAACACATGTCAAGATTTGGTGATGATTTGATCATTATAAATATCAATTTCAAGTCCATTTTTGAAACTTTTAGTCACCTTCATGCTTTGATCAGCCACAAATCCGAATTTCTATCATCTTGGAGTTTTCTCTGGTGTTCTTGATCATTTCCCTTGTGTTTGTAAGTGTTCCTTCATGACTTGTTCAATTATTATAGCTTAAATGGACTAAAACTCAAACAGTTTGACTTTCTGTGTGACTTTTAGTTTTGATCATGAATTGATCAAGATATAGCTCAATTGAAACTTGCAATATGATGGTAATCAAGGTGGTTATGATCCCTAAAAATCATGCCTACTGATTTCCACCATTTCTTGTTATTTTGACAAGTCAAAGTTTCGGTCAAAATGCGATTTTTGCAACGGATCTGTTTTCGGGTATCAAAACAGGTTGTTTTGATGCCAAAATACTTTTATAAACTTATTTAGACATGTCGCAACATGTCAAATTATTCGCCTTTGTTAAAATGCCTATTTAGAGTCAAAAAGCCTAGTGGTTTGACCACTGCTTTGACTTTCAAATCTGACCCATTTGGTCAACTTTAGGATCCGACCAAAACCATTATTATGACCATAATATCATAGGGAATAACTCTCTGAGGTTATACCTTATGGTCATACCATTTGGATAGTCAAATGACAAGTCGACTATGTATTCTTTAAAATGCCGAAAATGCCCTTTTTACACATAAATTAGTTTTAAACATATACGAACACTATTTTGACATCTAAACTGATTTCACAACTTAAAAACTGGTTTTGACATATTAGACATGTTATAGGACATATTTTACCATCCGAACCCCTAGTTACGTTTATGACCCGTTAAAGTGGCATAAACCACTATAGTGAGCCGTACCAAGCCAAAACCTTTTGAAATGCTTCCAAATCAGAATATTAGATAATATGAACCATATTATACAAGATCCAACTCTTTTTTGGTTTATATCCTTCATTCTATCCGATTTCTCGTTTTCAAGTTTCGACACTAACATTATATTTATCCGATACACTAGGAACCACTTCAACACTTGAACTCTTGATCCTTTGAGATTTGTTATATCATTTGAACAAGATCTATATGTTATCCTAGGCGAGTACATTGCTACCCTCTTTTATGTTTTCCAAATGCTTTTGGGGTGATTCATATGTGTAATCAGTTTTTCTTAAACGTATGGCATGTATATGTTTACTAAGTGCTTTTTGTGTGTTATTTCCGATTATGCAACATGACGATTGATGGTACGATATTTAAAGAGGTCTTTCAGGGCCTATATCCTTGTAAAATCTTTCTATCTTCATAGTTAGATTCTCAAAGGATGTCTGAATACGCTCTTAAATCTTTCTATCTTTATAGTAAGATTCTAAGAAGTACTTTACGAGGAACAATGAACGATGAACGATGAACGATGAACAATGAACAATGAACGATGAACAATGAACAATGAACGATGAACAATGAACAATGAACGATGAACAATGAACGATGAACAATGAACGATGAACGATGAACAATGAACGATGAACGATTGGTTTATGTGTAGAATTGTTGGTGATTTAGATAACGAAACTAGAGTAATAAAATAAGAACATTGTGGATACGCCGCTTGTACTTCTTATATATAAGTGTGTTTATTGTATTACCCTTCGTAGCCTTATCCAAATCACCATTAGGATTCTATGATACAAGTTGACAAGACAATGTGACAAGGCTTATTTCCTATTACATCTACCTATCTTTATAGTTAGATATGTGTGGAATGTTTAAGGTACTAATTGGTAGTCCTTGATTGGATTCTGTGTACTTTAATGCATATATGTGATACAAATTGAAAATACAATCTGATAAGGCTTATTTCCTATTACGTCTACCAATCTTTATAGTTAGATATGTGTGGAATGTTTAAGGTACTACTTGGTAGTCCTTGATTGGATTCTTCGTACTTTAATGCGTATATGTGATACAAGTTGACATGACAAGTGACAAGTGACGATTATGTGTTTATGTGGTTAGTTGTGATTAGGATAAAAAAACAAATGTAATACCATAAGAACATGGTGGATACGCCGCTGGGTACTTCCTATATATAAGTGTTCTTATTGCATTACTCTTGTAGCATTATTCGAGTCACTTTAGAATTTTGTGTATGACTAATTTCAATGTTCAATATCCAAATCCTTAAAGAATCCTTTCATGATTTGTATGATAGATTCTTAGAAGGATATTTAGTATTATATTAAATCATTGATTGATTTCAATTAATACTCACACGAGTTATGACTAAGTATAGTATAGTTATCGAAATCCTTGACTGGATTTTAATAACATACTTACAAGTTTATGGACGATTTCAATATGGTCACAAAGAACAAAGTACAATTTTCCAAAGGCATGAAAATTTTTTAGTAATGATCATAATGCCATATACAAACTCTTTTGTCACAAGTTTCATAATCAAGTTAATGTATTGCAAAGCCAACTTTTCCCATTCCTTGGCTAAAACGAGTCGATTTACAATTGGCAATTCTTGTAGTTGTCAAGAATTGCAATACAAAACCTTTTGCCATTTATTTGGCCAACAAAACTATGTGCTCGCCAACATTGTTTGTTGATGTCTCTTTTTCATATATGTTTCAGGTTGACGATTATTCAAGCATGCTACACATGGGTATGCATCCGGGCTTTAGACTTCTTTAAACAGAAGATAATTACATGTATTCTTTTTTGTAAAACAATGTAATAATAATGAAACAATTTAGTACCAGTTGTGGCTGAGCAATTTGTAACGTGACTCCCTGATATTTCCGCAGCGTCTTGTTATATTACGCGATTGGGGTGTTACAGCTAAGACTCACGTTCATCCGAAAATGATAAGTGTGCGAACGATAAGACACCGTACGCTCCGTGATAGCTCGATGAATAGGATACTCCTTTAAGAACTTTGAATGCTTTCGTACTCCTTCAGCGACGGACAAATCGTTTTATCAAGCGTGATGCAGGTATTATGGAACTTAGAGAAATCCATAGAAATCCCTCGCTCTTGTACTTGAGCCTGAAACACGACGCAAAACAATTAGCACGCATTACGAGAAAAAGTTACAAAATTTTTCAAAACAATTCATCAAGTTCGGGCGAACTTGATGTGAATAATGCAAACTGATTTTTGTCAAGTTCGCCCGAACATGTATAGTAACATGTTCAATCATCCAAACCTAAGTTCGGGCGAACATATACTCATCACAATCATTCAGATATCAAACCATAAGTTTGGGCGAACTTTCATTTCATTAGTTAGTTCTGTTTTAAACCTAAGTTCGGTCGAACATGAGTTTTGATCAGTTTCAATCCAACCTGCAAAAACCAACAGAGACCAATCTAATCAAATCACAAACAATTCTTTGGTCGGTTTCTAATTGTTTATCAAGATTTTAAGTTCAATTTATCCATTAAAGCTCTAGATCTATCTAATTTTTAACATTTTAGATCTGAAATCATCGATTCATGTCCAATTCATGGTTCACTCAGTAAATTATCACCTCTTCCATTGATAATGGTGTGCAAATCACCAAGATCAACTAAAAATTTGGCAGAGTAATGGCTCTAAATTGCCAATTTCACTAAATCGCTCAAATGTCTCAAGTTCGCTCAGAGGATTCTTGGGTGCAAGTAATGAGTTCGGCCGAACTTGCAAGGTAAGGTATTTATACCTTGGCAAGTTCAGGCGACTTGAGAGCCCAATTATCAAGCACATGAAGTCCGGGTCTTTTACACAACTATCAACGCAAGTTCGGTCGAACTTGCTTAAATGTTAAACTTTTATTAGTTTAGCAAGTTCGGCCGAACTTGCCAAACCCAATTTTCAACATTTTCAAGTTTTTGCAATTTAGTCCCTGAACTTTCCATTTTTTCCAGTTATGAAAATCTACTCAGTTGACCAAGTCCAAGTTAATGAACTTGGTTAACCGACTTGTCTGCCGAGTCCAAGTTAATGACCTCGGTTTGACCCGTTACGAACAAACTGTTGATATTTTCAAAATCAAAGTTTCAAATTAATGAACTTTTCATCGTTTTGGCTTTTCAGATTTTATAGATTAGCTCCCAGCCCGTTTTCAATGAGATTCCCACCAGTTTAGCACCTTACCAGACTTCGAAGACCCGTTCTCCAACATTGGTTTGCTGAAAACAATGTAGAAACAAAATCTTTTTGTATTTTTGTAAGTTTATGCTAAAACACACTGAAAATCTTTTTAGATTTAATCTGTAAAGCTGATAAACCATGTACAGAACAATGAAACTATGTACAAACATATTTACAGACATATTTTTGTGAATTCGTGTCTAAGGATCATATCAGTTAATTGAGACATATCACCAGTATCGTTGACCTTTTGATGACTTTAAGTTTTAAACACGTTTACCTAGATTATCGATATGCTTGCCCACTTAAACTTTATCACGTTTCTCAACTGTTCCAAGATATGTTAAGGTATGATTTATGAAACTTGACTTATCTGTGGTTCCCACTTATTGAATATACTCCCGTATCAAGATTCCCTAGATTTCATCTTACATGTGAATATAGCGTAATTGATATCTGTATCTGGGTAATGCGAGACCTTGAGAGGTCAGGTTAGTACTACTGTACAGACAAAGAGATGAAGGCTCGACTTTAACGTGTGTTCCATTTAAGGAATCTTTTCAGCACTGCAAATGATTAGATCTTTTGATACTTTTCAAGATTGCATGCAGTTTAGGGGTTTAATAGCAAAAGTATTATAGAAGTTCTAGGCTATTACTTCCGCAAAATCAGGAGAACTGGTATAATACCCCAGATATCAACTATCTATAAAGACCTCGTATCTCAGAATCAGGCAATCTCTCAAACAAAATTCGGAGTACTAAGTCCATATATCCAAGATGTGTTAATCCACAAGATAAAGCAGTTGTAAAATTTAGTTTATATCTCGAAAACAGTTTACTGAACGTGTTAAGCCTATCGACACATCCATAGTAAGACTTGTTTATCACTTTTAAACTTTACATTTCTTTAGCATACTGTGATAGTCCACTGATGTACTATCATTTCCTTTTTGTGACATCGAATTCTTTGTCTTTTTCAATGTTTTTGTACTTTTTGCATTTGTCATATGTTTTTGAATTTTAAAATTTTCAAATGTTTTTGTATTTTCTCTAACATTTCTCCCCCTAAATCAAAAACATATTTTTGTATTTTAGTTTTTATAAAATTCTAAACTAGAAAGATATATACAAACCAATGTGGTATCACGCGAACTCGTCGTCCGATCCATATTCAACCTCAGCGTCTGCACCTGTCAGCAAATTTTTCAAAACATTAATTCTCAACAAGTATTTAAACCGTGGCAAAAGAAAATGGTTTGGTATAAAAATCAGCCTTTTGTTCTTCGGTGTGAATTTTTTCTATTCGCACCAACTTCTTTTCGTAGCAGTCACGAATGAAGTGATAACGAATTTCAATGTGTTTAGTGGGTGAGTGATGAACCGGATTTTTGGTTATATCAATGGCTGCCTTATTATCAACATACAGCGGAGTGTCGAGAGATTGCAGACCATAGTCTCTCATCTGCTGTTGTATCCACAGAATCTGTGAACAACAGCTGGAGGCCGAGATATACTCAGCTTCACAGGTAGAGAGAGCGACCGTAGTCTGTTTCTTTACACTGCCAGGTTACCATTCTTGTTCCGAAGAACTGGCATCCCGCTGTAGTCGATTTTGAATTCAACTTATCTACACCAGAATCAGAATCAGCATATCCTGCAAGATCGAAATTATCATTCTTCGGGTATCACAAGCCGGTGCTTGGACATCTCTTCAAGTATCTGAAGATTTGTTTTACGATCTGCATGTGTATATTCTCGGGCTAGACTGATATCTGGCGAAAGGCAGGTATGATACATGATGTCTGGGCGCGATGCTATCAGATACATCATCGATCCTATCATTGATCTGTAGAGCGTCTCATCAACTTTGGTTCCAGTTTCGTCGATGCAAATCCCGTGATTAAGAGCAAGAGGAGTAGATAACGGCTTCGAGCTTTCCATATCAAACTTCTTCAAGATGTCGTGCACATACTTGGTCTGATGAATGAAAATACCGTCAGGAAGTTGATCTACTTGCAATCCGAGGAAGAATTTCATTTCTCCCATCGAAGACATTTCGAACTTCTTCTTCATGATGCCCTCAAACTCCTTGCAAAGACTATCATTCGTTGATCCAAAGATGATGTCGTCCACATAGATTTGAACTATAATAAGATGACTACCAACTTGGTGAAGAGAGTACTATCCACAGGTCCTCTGACAAACCCGTTTCCCACGAGATGTTGCGATAACGTCTTGTACCAAGCTCTCGGGGCTTGGTGTAAACCGTAAAGAGATTTATCAAGAAGATATGCTTTCTTTTTGTTGAGTGGATCGATAAACCCCGGGGTTGTCCGACGTACACCTTCCCGCGTAATTTTCCGTACAGAAAAGCTGATTTGACATCCAAATGATATACTTTAAATCCCTTCCATGCTGCGAAAGCAAGAAATATTCTAATGGATTCTAAGAGAGCTACTGGTGCGTAGACTTCCGTGTGGTCTATCCCTTCCTGCTGGTGAAATCCCTTGACAACAAGTCGAGCTTTGTTTGGAACTATAACCCCTCGATCGTCTCGCTTGCATTTAAAGACCCATTTAGTATAAATCGCTTTCTGATTTTCAGGTAGGTCTACAAGCTTCCACACTCCTAACTTCTCGAACTGTAACAGTTCCTCTTGCATTGCTTGTACCCATTTTTCATCGCCTAAAGCTTCAGAAACACTCTTTGGCTCTATCTGGGATATGAAACATGAATAGTAGCAATACTTGAATGGACAAACGAGTATAGAACAGCTCAAAGCTTTGTTTATTTTACTCCGTGTTCTCACACCAGCTTGTAATTCGCCTATTATAAAATTTGACGGATGATAAGAATATGATCTTCGCATCACTTCTCCTGGAACAACCACAGTATTCTCTTGATTTGTGATATTTTGATCTACCACTACTTCAACTTCAGGAGCACTACTCGGACTTGCAGATTCATTCATTAACCTTGTAATCTGCTCTGCTTCTTCATCTGAAGAAGATTCTCCATCGGCATCGAATGTTGGAGCCTCGTCCGAGTCTGAACTCTGTGCTTTAGAAAGATTAGGAATCATTGTAGTATTGACTGGTTCTGTAGTCGGTGTCACTTATTCTGTTTAAGTTTCTTGACCACCGCTATTACTTGAACTAGCATCAGAAGAAGATGATCCCAACACGGTTGATTAACCACAACTGGTCTGACGATTTGCTCTTGATTTGCTGATTGATGAAGATAATAAAGAGCTGCAATTTCTTCATCGGATGGTTCTTCAGGCAAATCAAATGATTTCCACAAGTCTTGATAGTTGAATAACCATGCATCACCTTTTCTCTGAACAGGATCCGTATAGTTAAAACAATCAACATGTTATGCTTCAATAACCTTTCTCAACAAGGGAACATAAACTCTTTGCAGTGGACTTGCATATCTGACAAAAAAACCTTCGAGTGATTTAGCTCCAAATTTGCAATCTTGATCGATTACAATACATGGCGCTCCAAATGGTTCTAAGAACTTCAAATTCGGTTTCCGTCGGTTGATCATCTCAAAACAAGTCTTCTTCGTTGGTTTTACTGTTAAGACTCCGTTAAGTGTGTAACAAGCCGTTGCAACTGCTTCACTCCAGAAGCTGACTGGAAGCTTTGAGTCTGCAAGCATGGTTCTTGCAGTTTCGATTAAAGTTCTGTTCTTCCTTTCAGCGACACCGTTTTGCTGGGGAGTGTAGGGTGCACTAAACTTTGCAAAATCCCTTTAGCGTTGCAGAAATTCCTCATTTTGGTGTTTTTGAACTCAGTACGTTGTCACTTCTAATGCGTCTCACTGGAAGATGGTACAGGTTCTCAAGTTTCTTGAAAAGAATTATTCAATTTTCAAACGTCTCATCTTTTGATCCTTTGAAGAATACCCACGAGTATCGAGAATAATCGTCTGTGACTACCAAGCAGTAGAGATCTCAAGAAATGCTTCGGACATTCACTGGACCGAAGATATCCATATGAAGTCTTTCGAGTGGCAACTTTATCGAATTGAGAATCTTTCTTGGATGAGATTTCTTGATCTGCTTTCCCTTTTTACACTCGAGGCAATTATCTGACATATGAAAACTTTTCAGATTCACACCTTCCACCAAATCATTATGCACCAAATGATTCATCTTTCTTAGGTGAATGTGGCCCATCTTTCTGTGCCATAAGATTGTCTCCTTCTCAGTCGCTTTCGAGAAAAAACATTGTGCCATTTTTGAAGAAGCAGTAGCATTTCCCATGTCAAGAACATACAAATCATTTTCTCTCGGTGCACGCATGAGTATCCACTCGTCTGGTATTTTGAAACCCGATTTGATGGTCATACATTCTTTATCGTTGAAGTGGACGGTAAACTTCTTATCACAAATTTGAGAAATACTCAGAAGATTGTTCTCAAGCTCCACAATGTAGTTCACTTGATCAAATGAAACAACTCCGTTTGAGAGCTTTCCCTCGGTGACAATCCTTCCACCTTGGTTTCCAGCAAATCCAACATATCCGCCATTGATAGCTTTTATGTCGAACAAGAGCGCTTTCATTCATGTCATATGTCTAGAAGCTCCACTATCCATAATCCACTTGGAAAGTACGGATCTCTGGAGTCCCTGCACATTTCAACAATTAGTTAAACAGCGTGACCCAAGCCTTCTTGGTCTTGGGTTGAATTGGAGAACCATCATCGTAATCAAATTCACACTCGTCAGCATAATCAAATTCATATTCATCATCTGGATTTTCTACGATGTTTATATTTGAAAACTTCACTTTCTTTTTATCTTTCAAACATTTGACATTTTCAATTTTGATTTCAGATTTAGATTCTTTCATGTTATCACTAGTCTTAACAGACTCAGACTTAGTGATTTCAGATTTTGATTCTTTCATGTTGTCACTAGTATTAATAGGCTCAGACTTAGTGATTTCAGATGTTGGCAACTTCCTTTTTGCAATCCAGGCTTATGATTTTATGTTAGCCTTTTTGATGTAAAACTTTGTTTCGTTTGCTTTTGAAGATTCACCTTTTTTGAAAGTTGAATTTGCAAACTTCTTTTCAGATTTCGATTTAACTTCAGGTTTTGATTCAAAAATTTGTTTCATTTCCTTTATGTCAACGTTTCTTTTCAAAATTCTTATTTGTCCAAGCTCTGGTTGCTTAAGTTTTTCAACATCTAAACTTTCTTTCCTTCGAAGATAAGTCGGCTTTGATTTTGGACACTTTCGTGCAATATGACCAACTTCATTGCACTTGAAGCAAATCTGATTATCATGTGAGTGTCCACTAGTGAATTTACACCACTTGTGGCTTTCGCCTTATCTCGAAGTTCTTTCTGTTTCTTAAACTTGTCGTTTGATTGCTTCCCAATCAAACTCTCCTCATAAACCGTGCTTGTCCCATAAAAAAATTTCATGTTTTTATCTTTGTACTCAGGAAATGGTGACATTTTCTTAATCGTTCTTCTTCCTCATCTAGACCCAACCCAGCTCTCCGGTTTTCCGGATGATCACCACCCTTTCTCCGGTAGTTATTGTAATTTTTTTGGGTTTATAATAGAATTTCTTTTCATTTTTCTCCAAATCATCTGATGTGACTTCAACTAGTTTAAACAAGTTTATCCAATTGATCTTCTTTGACGTTTCGAATCGGAAAATTGTCATCAAAGTATAATCTATCAGATTCCTTAACCTTGTACATGACAACGTTAGGATCATCACAATGATAATCTTCCGACGATGTATCGTCATTTTCAGAATTTGTCTCAGAACTGTTCAAACTCGAGGTGGTGCTCTCAAAGCTGCCATCATCAGAATTGTTCAAAACATTTTCAACCACCTTTTTCACTACCGTATTGTCATCATCAAATTTAGTATAGACTACATCAATGTTCTCTGGCAACTCATTTTTCTTTTCAGATAACAACTCAATGTTGAGTTCCTTATCCATCCCATCAACCGTTTTACGACAATACTTCTCGCATAGGGGTGGAGGAACATTGTTGTATTCTTTAACAATTTTCTTTTTAGGTTTTTCTTCCGATGAAATTGTAGGAAGAATGTGATCAATGACATATGCGTTAGTTGTGTAACTTCTTAAAAGTTGTTGAACACGTTCTGTTTCAATTTTAATGTCCTGGAGTTGTTGCTTGGTTTCAGCAATGGTGCTTATATAAATGTTTATTGCTTTTTGTTTATCAATACTGTACCTTTTAACATCCTTATTGAGTTCAGTGATGATTTGTGATTTTTCGGCGCATTTAGCACATGGCTCGATACATTTTGTGCAAGGTTTTACAACCTCCACAACTTGTACTTTGACAACTTCCTTTACCTCTGAACCTACCTTGGTTAGATTCCCATCATAGCTTTATCGGCAAAGTCCTTGAGGTTTTCAGCAGTTACTTCTTGAACAACATCAGTAACTTCTTCATTCGATTTCTCCTCGATCACTTGCTCTTGAGAACTTCCATCAAAGTTACCTGCAAAACTATCACAAGAGTTAGAAGATAATATGCCTTGTTTCTTCATGTGAAGATACTCCTCTTCCTCCTGTTGTTGCAGATACTGTTCCAATAAAATATTCTCTAGAGCTGCTGCTTCTTCGCAGAAGTATCTTCAACTATCTCCGCCATAAATTTGCAACTCCGGTCTTTTTACCGATATAAGAATTCAAATCGAAGCCATCATCTTAGTTTCGAAGCAACCATTGCCTTATCAGTGTTACTGCTATTTGGCTTTTCTTGGATCTCAACTTGTGTCTTCTTTGGGAAAGGCTTGTATTGAAGAGATTTCTTGTAATACTCGTTGCCTCCACCAAATGGACTCTGATTTCCCGTTGCTTCAGGGTTTTTGCATTCTCTCTTGAAATGCCCTTTCTGTTGGCATCTAAAACAAGTGACTTTCGATTTGTCGAACCCTAGCTTGTTGCTTGAATTTCCGATATCTCGGCCAGTGAGTGCAACAAACTTTGTGACCCTTCGAATGATAGAAGCTAGTGACCACTTGATATCCATCAGTTCAAGCTCTTCTTCGTCCACCTGATCGTAGTCTTCGGTGGTCATTTCGGGATTGTCGATCTTTCCAGCTACAAGACTTTCATATGATTCTAGAACAGTGGCGAGAAGTGACATGTGTCGTTTTACAACTTGCTCAGAAACAACATTGTTTAGATTTACAGCAATGTTACACTTGTACACATTTGGATCAGAATTTGTTTGTTGATTCTGATTTGCTTGACTCTGATAAGAAGCATTTGACCCTGTGCTTGAGTACGAAGAGCTCTGTGGAGTTTGGTCATATTGAGGATATGATTGGTTCTGATTCCGTGGAGAGGAATTCATGTTTGCACTGAACGTTGTCTGAATCTTTGGGCTTGAAATGTTGTCTTGCATTCCATTCTTGTAATACAAACCAACATCTTGAACAATGTTAGCTTTCTTCGACTTTGCGATCTTCAGAAGTTCCATTTCGTGACCTTCTAGTGTGTCGACGAATGTAGACAGCTTAAAGAATTTCCAGTTATGGCTTTCTTTCAAGACCTTGAGATATGTAGTCCACTCTCCGTCAGGTAACACACATCTGCAAGCTTATCGATGTACTCTTGTTCTGTCTTCTCGAGACCGTGTCTCCTCATTTGACTTTCAGATGACAGAAACGCTCAATCATCTGCTTCATTGTCTCTCCCTTCAACATGTTAAAGATATCGAACTCCTTCAGGATGAGAGCTTTCTTACTCTTGATCATCTCTGCGCTTCCTTGGTATTTCTTTTGCAGCGATAGCCAGAGATCTCTCGCAGTCGTATATTCGGGCAACAAAACCAGAATATCCTCTTTAACAGATTGTTGAATGAGGCTTATCATCTTTTTCTCAACAATGTACTCATCTTTTTGAATTATAGTATACTTGTATTTCTCCAAAACTTGCTGATGTTTGTCCAACGGAACAGTATAACCTCTCTCAATCGACACCCAGCCTTGGAAATGCATGGCCTGAACCGAATAAGTAAATTTCTCCTTCCATCCTTCATACTCGTCCATGCTTATTAACTTTGGTGGTTTAACAGACGTGCCCAGCTCGTTGTCAAGATTTACTTGTTGAATCACGTTGGCATTAGATGTACCCATTCCGGACATAAACGCTCTCTGAATATCATCCATCGTGAATACACTGAAAAACACGTTAAAACTTTTGAAGAAGTTAGAATTACTACTAGTTCGGTCGAACTTGTAGCTTGAATGAAGAATTCTCAGATTTTATCACAAGTTTGGTCGAACTTGTGACTTTTGATATAAAAATTTCCCTGAGCAACCTCGGTCGAACTTGCACTTGAGTTTTATAAGAAAGATTTGCAAGTACGGGCGAACTTATCCTAAATTTTCCTAATTTTTAGCAAGTTCGGTCGAACTTGATAAAATATCAATGAATTTTTTATAAGTTCGAGCGAACATAGCTGAATTTCCTCAAAATAACCTCAAGTTCGATCGAACTTGATAAAAACTCACTCAAAAAGTTACTTTTTACGTCAAGTTCGGTCGAACTTGGCTGAAGAAACCCTAGATCAACTAGACCGGAATCTAAGTAGATCTATGGAATGGGCTGCATAAAAGTGTTAACCCTCCGTTTGGTTTCACGATGGATGATGAATAGAACAATATTCCGGCTGATGCTGCAAAACAGAACACTGTTAGCTTGCCACGGGGAGAAGGGGGTTCTCTTCGTGACCACCCTCCGGCGTGAGAATAAGTACAGGTAGTCGGAAGTAAGTATTGTAAGTGAGAGAGTAGTTGAGAGTGAATACCTTTCCTTGAACTCCAAATTACTTATTTATAGCCGGTGTTTGGTGCCAAAAAGAGAGATTGTTAACTTTAACGGAATCTTTTGTTATTCCGTTAACGTTTGTTGGCAATCCGTTAGTGCACATGGATCATGTGCTCATCAGCGGTTAGGGAGGTGCCACGTGTCAACATGAGATCACTACATCTTATAAATGTGAACATGCCATCACCGTGATCTTCCTCAGCCGTCCAGATGCTACCATGTGGCAATTGGTTATAACCGAATAGATGCTTGCACGATTGGGTGTTAATGGCTTCTAGAAGGTTTCACAGCTGTTACCCATTTATTATTCGCCACGTGTACACTCTGTTACAACATAAAAGATTCCATTTGCTTCTGCACCAAGTCAAGGATTTTGCTAAGGGAAAGTTTCTCAGGATTTACTGTTTCCTAGCGCGAGAAGCGCAAGTTAGTTAACTGATCTCCCTTCTTCTCCTTGATGCTTAGCGCAATGTTTGGTGGATGCTAACTTTGATATAAATATCTGCGCAAGGTTTGTGCATGAAGCATTATCCAACGAGAATGTTCAAGGTTAACTTTGAACCTTGCGCGAGCCCGTGCAAGGTAGTTAAATGAAGCATTATCAAAAGAGAATGTTCAAGGTTAACTTTGAACCTTGCGCGAGCCCGTTCAAGGTAGTTAAATGAAGCATTTATCTAAAGAGAGTGTTCAAGGTTAACTTTGAACCTTGCGCGAGCCCGAGCAAGGTAGTTAAATGACGCTTTCCTCTCTTGGATATTTGGGGTAGAGTTCTAATAAATCTTATTTTGGCAAAAAAGTCTGCGCGCAGTTTTCTTAGAAGTTATTAATGAGTATGGTTTCCTTGATTGGCGCAAGGTTTTTGGGACCATACCCCTTCAAGTCCCCCCAGTCCAGTGTTGCTCCTATGTAAGAATAAAAAGTAGGTGGAGCACTGGACTTAAGATAAATGTGTTGCGCTAGGTAAGGACTAGCTTTTTGTTGCTTTATGCATCTTGGTGACGTGTCGTAAGTGAATTTTGAAAAAGTGTTTGAATTTCAAATATACTTAGACACGTGTCACTTATCTGGATGGTGTAGTTGGTGACGACGCACGTTCTTAAGACATGGTGGTACTGTTGACAGGCTATCAACAGTACATGTCTTACCGAATTTAATGCTTTTTCGGCGACACTCGCGCGTGTGGAGCGGTTACTGTTCCCCACTCACCCCTGCGGTTACTTGGGGATACGTGATCGTCGCAAAAGTCGTTGCGGTCAAATCGTGCATTAATTGCGATTAGTATATAAAGGGATCAACGATCCATTTGCTTCCTCACCAGATTACCACTTGAGAGAAATTTGTGTTCGTATCTTCGGCGACCTTCAAAGTTTTCTAAGTTTTCTTCAAAGTTTTTGTTATGGCCACCGGTGCAAGTTCTGCTGAGATGTCATCGTCAAGTTTGCCACCGTTGAAGTGGTCGAAGAAAGATTTCGATAATCTTGCCACCAACTTTCTCTTTGCTCCGTCCTGGAAGGCGTTTTTCCCGGTGGCGAATGCCACGGCGGCTGATGCGCCGGCCGACTACATTACATTAATTTACGATTATTTTGCCGATTCCGGATTTCGGTGACCCACTTCTTGCTGGAAATTCTTGGTTTTTACAAGATTCACATTTCTTAGTTGAGCCCAATGGGAATGGTGAGGATCCGACATTTTGAGTTCGTTTGCCGGTCGATGCATATCGTGCCGTCGGTCGAGAAGTTTAGAGTTTTCTACCAGTTGCACTGCTCGTTGGGTTTTTATATGTTCCAATAGCGTGTGCAAGCCAAACGATTGCTGTTGGTGCCACCGAAGTCCTACCACGATTGGAAGCAAAAGTTCTTCTTCATCAAGGCGGCGGTGATCCCGATGAAGATGACATTCCGGGCTGGTGATGAGATCGAGCTGGAGACCATTCCCATACCTGCCGACGAGGTATGGTATCAAGATATTAAAGATGTGCCCAATATTGTTTTGCCGGAGAGGGCCCTCATCGCTGCCGGGATGAGCATTTTCTGGAAGAAGGAACGCCGGGAAAAACCGGTGTATACCGAAGATGGAACTGGTATGTAACCTTTTTAACTTCTTAGCAATATCTTTCAATAGATATGTACTTATGCAAAAATGTTTGTTATGTAGCTGTGCCTCTCTACTTGGTCTCTTTCAAGAGAGAGAAAGGAAAAATGGCCGTCGTGCCTCTTGCTGATGGCGAGGAAACTTGGTTCTCGCAAATCTTGGGGAACTTTGAGTTACCCAAGAAGGAGGATCTAGAGGCAACCATCTTCGAAAACTGGTAACTAAGTTCTTACAAAGCCTAAGTTGATATTGCAATATTACTCTTGAACATTTTTTCTAAGTAATATTGCAATATAACTAATGGCGCAACCTTTGCTCAATATGATTGATTATGTAGGTGATTTGCTAAACTTGGGCGTAGGCCCTGATTCGAAGAAGAAGAAGAAGAAGAAGAAACCAACTGCTGCAGCTGCTGCGCCTCCCCCTTCCACCCCAGAGCAAGAAACCAAGCCATCAGCTGCTGCGAAAGATGAGGGCAAGAAAGGTACGCGTCTCATATCTGACTCTTGGTGCAATTATGTGGTGGTGTCGGACTCACTGGAGGGTCTTGCGCCTGTAGGTTCGAAGAAACCGAAGCCCGAACCCGTTGAACACCTCCTCTCTTCCAGCTGCGAACCCAGATGATCCCTTGGAAGTACCTTCTAGCCCGGAAGAGGCATTGAAGCGCACTTCCAAGAAGAGGAAGGAGGCGAAAACCAAAACCCCTGCGCCAACAAGAGTTGTGCGCCCGCGCATTGGCAAGAAGGGCAATCTGGATGCCTTTGCAAAGAAATTTTCACCTGGTACGTTTAGTTTGTTACGCGTTTCTGTCAAAAAGTTGCGCAGAATCTCATACTTGGTATTTGTTGATATGCTTTGCAGAGAAAATGGTGAAGGCTGCGCCGGCCACCTCATCTGCTATACCATCGCCGCGCAGGCCTGAGAATGTTGAGGAGGGAAATGCGGGGCAAGAAACTCCTGTTCTTGATACCGACCCCATCGTCCCGGAAAATATTGAGAAAGTGGCTCCGGGAGAAGAGCCCAAAAATTTTGATGCTGAGAATCCAGCTGGCGAGCAGGTTAAAGATATGGCTACAGATGTTGGGGAACCATCAAAGTTGATATCCAAGGGAGTCGGACCTTCAACACAAAGCGAAGGCTTTGTGTTTGTTGAGGATTCGGAGGAGGAGTCGCCTATTCGCCCAGAGGAGATGCCTGGGGATTATTATTATTCTGAGAGGCGGGCCTCTCAAATTCATCAGCCCGTGTGGAAAGTTAAGCAGGGCGATGTTTTCACTGATTGGCACTCCTGTAGGGAGTGGTATAAGGGCATCTTCTCGCCGGCGGAAGTGAAGCGCCAGGAAGAAAAAGACCACGAGGCTACCTACGAGTCATATCTGCAAGAGTCTGCCCTTGCCTCTTCCACAATGAATAGAATCGTGCGCGAATGGCACAGCATGAACAAGGAGTGGGATGAGGTTGAGCTCGAAAAGGTGAAGGCCAAACTTGAGAAGGAAAAGACGTTGAAGATGCTCGTCGATTTTGAGACAGAAAAGGCCCAGTTTGAGGAGTAGAAGAAGACTGAAGAATGGGTTGCGCTGTCATGGAAGTGCAAGTGTGAGGCCTCTGCTGCGCAATATGCGGACGAGCGCAAGCGCTTTGTGAAGGCTTGTGATCGTGACAACAAAGAAAAAATTTCTCTGCGCAACGAAATTGAGAAATTCAAGAAAGAGAAAGCTGATGCAGTTGCGGCAGCAGAAGAGACACGCTCACACAGGGAAAGGAGCGATCAGAATGAGGTATCAACCAAAATGACTCTCCTTCTTAAGAATAAAGAAATTGATGATCTAACTGCTATGCTATTTGATCAGGTGCGGCTGCAAGCTGAGGTTGATAGTTTGAAAAAAGATATCAACCTTCACCGAACAGAGAAAGCCGAGTTGATCCGCCGTTTAACTGAAGGCGAACAAAAACTTAACGATACGGAGGTCGCTCGCGCTATCGCAGAAAGCTTGACCGAATCCCTCATGAACCAGCTTACCTGGTTGCGGGAGTATGGGATTGTGGAGGTAATATTTACTTTTCTTTATTTGTGTCTGGTTTGATTGTCGCAACATATACTGATTGTATTTGCATACAGATCGCAAATGCCATCCTTAACTCTACGGAGTTGGATGAGAGAGTGGCAGAGTTGATGATGGCAGCGCAATGACGGGCATGCCGAGGGCTATAGGGAGTGTACTTTGCACGTGGCACATGCGCTGAAGACCGAATGGGATACAAGTTGTGCTGCCATGCAAATTCCGATTATGGACCTTCTGGATGCCGCGCTGCCGCTAAAGAGAAATATGATCAATTGCAAATTCCGATTATGGACCTTCTGGATGCCGCGCTGCCGCAAGACGACTTTGTTGATAAATTAAAGGAGATCTTTTCTTCAACAGAGAGGCAGGCGGGACCCAAATCCATAGAATAGGAAATTGTAATCTTCACTTTGTGATAATCTGTAATGTTGCGCTGCTGCGCAAGTACTATGGATGTGAATATAATGTATTTCAGTTTTACAATGTTTGCATGGGACCAATTACTTGTGTAGGATAGACAAATAAACAATTTATGTTCTCATGTGTGAGCGTAAGTATTAAGTTAGCTTGTGGCTCATGAGTTTGTGTTTTTGTTTATCCAAAGGAATTGCATGCATTTGTAAATGAATATATACAAGACTGTAAGTAGTAGCAGAGTATTTTATTCATACTGATAAGCGCAAAACTATGGATGCGACTAAGATTACATAATAAAATAAAGTAAGCAGTCTCGTTACGCAACGCTCAGAAGTTGCTTAGAGGACTGAGATTACATATAACATCAGCGTAGTTGTTGGGTGTTCCAGGTTCGAGGAACACTGAGTGTAAGCGCCTTTTCCCAATACTTCATTTATCACGTACGGACCTTCCCATCGCAGGGCTAACTTCCCCGTTTTTTGGCATTCGATGCTTCATTATCGCGAAGAACAAAGTCACCAGGCAAAAAGGAACAGATGCGCACCCTTTTGTTGTAATATTTTTCAAGCTGGGACTTGTATTTAGCTTCGCGAATCACTACATTTTCCCGTCGTTCTTCCAATAAGTCTAGATCGATGCGCCTTTGTTCTTCGTTATCTTGTTTTTCCAAAGCTAAGCATTCTTGGAGATGGTAACCCAATTTCAGTAGGAATCACAGCTTCCGTGCCGTACACAAGGCTAAAAGGAGTTTCTCCCATACTAGTCTTTGGCATAGTTCGATGTGCCTACAAGATGCTAGGCAATTCATCAACCCACCCCCGCCGCGCCATGCCAAGGCGGGCCTTGATACCGTCGACCAACTGTTTGTTTATGCTTTCAACTTGAACATTTGCTTGTGGGTGTGCAACAGAAGCGAAAACATGCTGGATTCCCATTTCGGTCATCCATGTTTGCAACTCTTGAGCCGTTAAATTTGGACCGTTATCTGTAATAATGCACATGGGCAAACCAAAACGGCAAATAATATATTCCCAGATGAATTTGCGAATTACCATCGTTGTAGTAGAAGCTAAAGGTTTGGCTTCAACCCATTTGGTGAAGTAATCGACCGCAACAATGATAAACTTTACTGCGCCGGGCGCATCTAGAAATGGTCCCAACTAGATCAATGGCCCATTGTTGAAATGGCCAAGCTGTTGTGACGGGTACCAAAGGATTATTTGGGCGCAACGTTTTAGGGCATCCCTTTGGCAGGACATGCATTTACGCAAGATCTCTACCGCGTCAACGTACATTTCGTGCCAATAATTCCCTACGCTTTTCACTTTGGTATCACCATGCGCGGCCCAGAATGTATACCACATAGCCCTTCGTGAATTTCCCTGATCAGGTATTGCGCATCATGTTTGTTAACACAGTGGAGCGAAGGACCAATGTAAGAGCGTCGGTATAGAATACCGTCAATTATTTCGTAGTTGAGGGCTTTGCATCGTAACTTACGTGCTTGCGCTTTATCTTCTTGTAAAGAACCATGTAACAAATACATCATTATTGGAGACATCCATGATGGATCTCCTACTTCGACCATTGTCACTTGTCTGAGAGGGACTGATGGATTACTTAAAACCTCGATGCGAACTTCTTTTGCCAAATGTTTGAAACTAGTTGCAGCTAGTTTGCTTAGAGCGTCAGCATGTTTGTTTTCGCTTCGCTTGACGTGTGTGATTTTAAATTGTTGGAACTGTGCTATAAGAGCCTTGGCTTGCGCCAAGTATATAGCCATGATATGTCCGTTTGCATCGTACGTTCCAACTACTTGCTCAGCAACTAGTAATGAATCAACATGGGCTTCTAAATTTGTGGCACCCATTTTGATAGCAAGGCTTCAAATTCGGCCTCGTTGTTGGTGCTTTTAAAATCCAACCGAATTACATATGTGAATTGTGCTCCCTCTGGACTCATTAATCGAAGACCTGCTCTAGCCCCATCACTGTTTGATGCGCCATCTGTAAACAATGTCCAGGCTCTATTGTCGATGACTGGGACTGGGTTTTGGATTGCTTGGCATTCTTCAAGTTTATCGGCGGGAATTTCAGCGATGAAATCTGCCAAAACTTGGCCTTTGATAGCTGGTCTAGGTTTATAACAGATGTTATAACCTCCCAATTCTATTGCCCATTTCGCAAGTCGTCCAGAAACATCTGGTTGCCAGGACTTGGCCAATGTGAAAATTTGTTAAAACTGTAATAACATGTCTAGAAAAGTATCTTCGCAGCCTGCGCGAAGCATGGACTAGTGCTAAAACTAATTTCTCCATAATTGAATACCTTGTCTCTGGATCGTTCAACATCTTGCTGATATAATAAATTGGAGACTGGACCCCTTCGCGTTCTACCAACAAGACAGCACCTACTGCTACCTCAGATGCAGCAAGATATAAGACCATGGGTTCTTTTTTGTGAGGAGCAGTAAGTGTGGGAAATTGAACTAAACAATCTTTCATCTGCTGGAAATCTTGATAAGCTTCAGGAGTCCATGCGAACTCTTTGCTTTTCGTACAATTGTGCAAGGTTCGAATAAATGGATAAGATTTTGCAGCATGATTGGCGAGGAAGCGGTTTAGCGCAGCTAACCTTCCAGCCAGACGTTGCATCTCTTTGATGGTAGTAGGAGAAGACCTTTTTTGTATTGCCTCGACTTTCTCAGGATTAACTTTGAAACCGTCTTTGGTGACAATGAAACCCAAAAATTTACCCTCCTCCATGACGAAGGAGCATTTGCTTGGATTTAACTTTAGATTTACCTCTCGCAGAGAGTCAAAAGTTCGTTGAATGTTGTCTAACATAGTGTCTTCTGAATTACTCATAATGACCAAATCGTAAATGTAGATTTCCACAGTTTTCCCGATGTCATCTCCGAACACCGTATCCATCAATCTTTGATAAGTAGCTCCTGCATTGCGAAGACCAAAAGGCATTTTGGTATAACAAAAAATGCCCTTCTCCGTGCGAAAAGCGGTTTTAACTTCGTCCTCTTTTTCATCAAGACTTGATGATAACCTTTATAACAATCTAGAAAACATTTCCAGCGAAAGGAAGCTAATGAGTCAACCTTTTTGTCAATCTCAGGAAGAGAATAACAATCTTTCGGACACGCCTTGTTTAGATCTTTAAAATCTACGCACATCCGCCATCTGCCATTATGTTTCTTTACCATGACTGGGTTTGCCACCCAGGTCTGGTATTTGACTTCGCACAGAATACAGCATTTAATAACTCATTGACTTGCTCTTCATTGCCTCTGTCTTTTCTGACCCGAGGCTGCGCTTTTTCTGCACAACTGGTTCTGCTGATGGAAATACATTAAGACAATGTTCCGCAACGTTACGCGCGACACCGACCATGGCGGCAGGTGTCCAGGCAAAAATGTCCTTGTTGCGAAACAACAGTAGTTTAAGCTTCACGCGAATTTCAATACTGATTGCAGGCCCTAATAAAATTGTTTGCTCAGGATACTTATTGTTGAGTACCCACTTTTCTGGTTCGTTACTTAGCCCTGCCTTGACAGCCTTCATAATTGGTTCTTCATTGACATGATTTCTTTCCGCGCGTAAAGTATCGCTATACCATTTGGTGTCGGAAAACCACAAGCAGCATGCGGAGCAGAGGTAATCATACTAAAATCACTTGCGCTCGGCCTCCCAATAGTACATCGTGACGGGAATTTGCCGGCATCACCATGAAGTTGACTTACTCGTTCGAGAACACCTCCCATCAGATAAAGTAACAGGAAAAAGTATTTGTCCTAGTGGAAAGACAGCCTCATTGCAGAACCCAGTTAATGGAAAATCAACTGGTTCCAAGCGTGCCTTATCCTCAGGATCTAGCTGCTTGAAGCATTGCTCATACATAATATCCATGGAACTACCCAGATCTATAAACATATAGTCCGTTTGGTAGTGTCCAAAGATACCGGTGATAACTACTGGCGGTCTTCTTAAGGACCTCCTGGAACGATAGGAAAAATGACTTGTTGTTCCGCCAAGTGTTGTTTTGAAAATGTTGAAGGCTACGCTTTCGCGATGATCCACCTTGAATCATGGAAACGTGCTGTTTGATTTTCTTGTTGCTAGGCCCTTCGTTCTTGCGCGTAATCTGTTTAATCTCTTTGCACACATTCTAGACTAGATGTGTAAGCTTCCAACTCTTTAATGCTTTTTCAATTTCCGTGCGCAGACTGATGCAGTTATCAGCTGTGTGGCCTGTGTCTCTATGATAGTCACAGAACAAATTTGGGTCTTGCCCTTTTTGTTTTTCATTGGTTGCGGCTGTTTGAACTTATAATTCTCAGTGCTGAGAACCTCAGCCGGAGATTTCGTCAAGGGAGTCCACTGGCGTTCCCTATTCTCTTGTTTAATCGCTTTTTGAGTTACTATCTTGTTGATTGTTGCTCGCGCATCAATTGGTGAATAAGGAGAATACGAATTCTGACTTGACTCTTTCCAATTTCTCTTATACTTGCGGCTACCTCTACTCAGGTCTTGCGACGAATCTGAGGTAGAACTTAAGTTGCGCTCAGTCTGGGCGTAGACCTTGGCTGCCGCCATGAGTTTATCCCAGTTTTTTGGAAGGCCAGTTGTACCGGACAACACTTTAATCATTTCGTCACACCTTACCGCATACTTGAACTGTGCGCATGGACTTCTCCAATCTCCAACACCTCTTTATTGTAACATGTTATAAAATCTTTCGAGGCTTTCATCGTCCCTCCGCCAGATGTTCATTACATCTGAGGAGTCGCGCACGTATCGCCGTTGCTGGCTAAAATGTGTAAGAATTTTTTCATTTAAGTCATTCCAAGAGGAAAGTTTACATGCCGGCAAATTATCAAACCAAAGGCGCGCAGCGCCGGTAAGGGTCTGTACAAATAGGTGACACCACATTGGCAATGTCCAGCACCCAAGTAACCCTACACCGGTATCGCTCCAACAGAGCCAGTGCTATCTCTCTGGTAAACTTTGATTGCTGAGCTGCTTTGGTTGGGCGATACACCAAATTGTAATCATGCTCAGCTTCTGGATTGTATACTGCACGTACTTTTGGCCTGTAACTAGCATGATCCTCAGATAGTCGATTGAAAATACTTGCACTATCCCCCTCCTCATAGGTTCTATCAAGCTCAACGTGTTGGGCGTCCCGTTTCTGCGAAGACCGCGGGCCCAAACGAGTGGACAGATGCGCGACACTGAACGTTGTCTTCTTGCCTTCTATTACCAGAATTGAACAGGATCATTCCTGGTTTTAGAATACATTTCTGTTCCATCTTCAGGCATGTGCGAAGGGGAACGAGTATGACTTTGAGTGTTATAACTCAAAACTCGAGGTGCCGGCGAAGCACGGACCTGAGGAGCATTAACCGGAGCTTGAGTTGGAGTTCCGGTTTGGGCACATAGCTGAGCATACATAGCGTTTAGGGTCGCTTGAGATTTAATTAACCACGATAATGGAGTCTCTCCAGGTGGTAAAATTGACGTAACATCAACCTGAGGAGCCGTCGGCGTTACAGGAATACTCGCATGATTAGGATCATACTGAGCATTAGCTTCGCCGGAAGAATCCTCAACTATTTGTCCGTCGACCTGAGGTCCGACAACAACGTGTCGAATCCCTGATCGAGGACCTTGAAAAGATGATTTAGCATTATTAAGAAACGAAATGAAAGGTGAGAAAGAATCGAAATGGTGGGCGCCAATGAAGAAACCCTAGATCAACTAGACCGGAATCTAGTAGATCTATGGAATGGGCTCTGCATAAAAGTGTTAACCCTCCGTTTGGTTTCACGATGGATGATGAATATAACAATATTCCGGCTAATCCTGCGAAACAGAACATTGTTAGCTCGCCACGGGGAGAAGGGGGTTCTCTCCATGACCACCCTCCGGCGTGAGAATAAGTATAGGTAGTCGGAAGTAAGTATTGTAAGTGAGAGTGTAGTTGAGAGTGAATACATTTCCTTGAACTCCAAGTTACTTATTTATAGCCGGTGTTTGGTGCCAAAAAGAGAGATTGTTAACTTTAACGGAATCTTTTGTTATTCCGTTAACGTTTGTTGGCAATCCGTTAGTGCACACGGATCGTGAGCTCATCAGCAGTTAGGGAGGTACCACGTGTCAACATGAGATCACTACATCTTATAAATGTGAGCATGCCATCACCGTGATCTTCCTCAGCCGTCCAGATGTTGCCATGTGGCAATTGATTATAACCGAATAGATGCTTGCACGATTGGTGTTAATGGCTTCTAGAAGGTTTCACAGCTTTTACCCATCTATTATTCGCCATGTGTACACTCTGTTACAATAGAAAAGATTCCCTTTGCTTCTGCACCAAGTCAAGGATTTTGCTAAGGGAAAGTTTCTCAGGATTTACTGTTTCCTTGTGCGAGAAGTGCAAGTTAGTTAACTGATCTTCCTTCTTCTCCTTGCTGCTTAGCGCAACGTTTGGTGGATGCTAACTTTGATATAAATATCTGCGCAAGGTTTGTGCATGAAGCATTATCCAACGAGAATGTTCAAGGTTAACTTTGAACCTTGCGCGAGCCTGCGCAAGGTAGTTAAATGAAGCATTATCAAACGAGAATGTTCAAGGTTAACTTTGAACCTTGCGCGAGCTCGGCAAGGTAGTTAAATGAAGCATTTATCTAAAGAGAGTGTTCAAGGTTAACTTTGAACCTTGCGCGAGCCCGCGCAAGGTAGTTAAATGACGCTTTCCTCTCTTGGATATTTGGCGCAGAGTTCTAATAAATCTTATTTTGGCAAAGAAGTCTGCGCGCAGTTTTCTTAGAAGTTATTAAAGGGTATGGTTTCCTTGATTGGCGCAAGGTTTTTGGGACCATACCTCTTCATTGGCTAACAAGTTCGATCCTGGTGTGTTTTGAAAACATGATTTTTTCAACAATTTGACACCAATTCGTTTGATTTTAGACTCCAAACTCTCAGGGGTTTATCTATGATGTATTTAACATGTCATATTGAAAATTGGACAGAATTTGCCCGTGAATTCTTCATTTTTGTGTAAAAGTAAAGAAAAATAGAAGAATGGAGTAGAATTAGAAGTGTTCTTGTCTTGATATCAATCAAATAGGCTATTCTAGCTCTGATACCACTTGTAGGACCGATCCTGATAGCATAGGAACCTAGATTTGATCTCTGTTGTCCATAATAGCGGAAATATTATGACAAGTTTACCAAATAACAAGAATTAGTCAATTAAACGTCAATTTTATTGATATAACGTCGAGTCTCCAAATTGACAGAGCTTCGCCTTAGAAATGCCAAAGTTACAAATGAGGATGACAAGCTAGCAATTTATAGAGTGACAAGTCCACTAGTGAGATGATGATTCGGCGAACTTGCTAAGCAAGTTCAGCCCAACTTCCCTAAGCAAGTTCGGCCGAACTTGACATTGCATGACAATCTCCAGCGAAGTTGACTCATATACATATAAATACTTCATTTAGCTAGCCTATTCAACTCTAATCTATACAGACTCGATATAAGACTAAGACATAGACATTCTGCACCAACATCTTCTGGCAAGTCAAATGATTTCCATAATTCACTATAATTGAACAACCAAGCATCGCCTGTTCTTTGAATTGGAGTTGTATATCGAAAACATTCGACGTGCTGTGCTTCTACCACTCTTCTCAAACTTGGAAGATATACTCTCTTGAGTGGAGTTGCATAGCCGACAAAGAAACCACCTATCGATTTGGCACCAAACTTTCCGTCTGAATCAATAACTATACAAGGTGCACCAAACGGTTCTAAATACTTCAAATTTGGTTTCCTTCGGTTTAGCATTTCGAAGCAAGTCTTTTTGGTAGGTTTGACCGTCAAGACTCTGTTCAATGTATAGCATGCTGCTGCGACTGCTTCACTCCAGAAACTGACAGGAAGCTTTGAATCAGCAAGCATAGTTCTTGTTGTTTCTATTAACGTTCTGTTCTTCCTCTCAGCTACTCCATTTTGTTACGGAGTGTAT
The DNA here is from genome assembly GCA_947069175.1 of Scalesia atractyloides. Taxonomy (NCBI): domain Eukaryota; kingdom Viridiplantae; phylum Streptophyta; class Magnoliopsida; order Asterales; family Asteraceae; genus Scalesia; species Scalesia atractyloides. The sequence continues at coordinate 23,632,391 of CAMTDV010000009.1, forward strand.
GGAGCACTGAATTTGTGTAAGATGCCTTTGTCGTTGCAAAACTTTTTCATTCGGGCATTCTTGAATTCTGTACCGTTATCACTTCGGATTCTTCTAATGGGGAGATGGTACAGATTTTCAATCTTCCTGAAGAGGATCATGAGATTGTCGAACGTTTCGTCTTTGCTCTCTTGGAAGACAACCCATGAAAATCTTGAATAATCATCAGTGACAACAAGACAATAAAGATCTCCAGATATACTACGAACATTCACTGGACCGAAGAGATCTTATGTAGTCTTTCGAGTGGCAGCTTGATGGAGTTAAGAATCTTCTTTGGATGAAACTTTTTAACTTGCTTTCCTTTCTTGCATTCCAGACAATTTTCAGTCATGTGAAAGCTTCTAAGATTCACTCCTTCAACCAAATCATTGTGAACCAAGTGATTCATTTTTCTGAGGTGTATATAACCCATCTTTCTGTGCCAAAGAATTGACTCCTTCTCTGTGGCCTTCGTTACGAAACATTGAGCCGACTTTGAAGTAGTAGTAGCAACACTCATATCAAGCACATAAAGATCATTCTCGCGAGGAGCACGCATGAGAATCCATTCTTCTGGAATCTTAAAGCCCGGTTTAATAATCATGCACTCCTTGTCATTGAAATGGGTAGTAAACTGCTTATCACAGATCTGAGAAATACTGAGAAGATTGTTCTCTAGCTCGACGATTTAGTTGACCTTATCAAATGACACCACACCATTAGATAACTTTCCTTCTGCAACGATTCTACCTCCTTGATTACCCGCGAATCCCACGTACCCTCCATTGATTGCTTTAATATCGAAGAGTAAGGCACGCATCCCAGTCATGTGACGTGAAGCTCCGCTATCCATAATCCACTTTGACAAGATGGATCTTTGGAGCCCCTGCACATGCAAAAGAAACTATGTAAAGAGGGAAACCAAGCCTTTCCGGTCTTGGGTGGAATCGGGAAAACCATCTTCGTAATCAAATTCACACTCATCTGCGTAATGAAAATTGCCATCAAACATTTCGTCCAATGTCAACTTTGAAAATTTTTAAATATTATCTTTCTTTGTTGTTTTAGAAGATCCCTTTTTAATTTTGGAAGATCATTTTGAGAACCCTCTTATCAGTCATTGTTTCTTTGAAATCTTTAACATTGACTGAAACAGTTGGTTTAACATTCTCAATTTTGACTGAACCGACATTGCACTTTCAGATCATGATGAGGTTTTCTTTGCAACCTAAGCTTGAGATTTCATTCGAGCTTACTTGATGTAAAATTTTGAATCTTTGTTCAAATTTTATTTAGAAGTTTCACCTTTTTCAAAAGTTGATTTCTCAATTTTAGATTCATTTTTAGGTTTCACTTTAATGTTAGATTTATTGTTTCGTTTTAAGATTGTAATAGGCTTTTCAATCTCTGGGCGCTTAAGTTTCTCATCATCCGAAACTGTCTTTCTTCGGTGATACACAGGCTTTGATTTCGGACACTTGCGAGCAATGTGACCAACTTCATTGCATTTGAAGCAAGTCCGAGTATCAGCAGAATGCCCATTCGTGGGTTTTACTCCACTAGTGGATTTAGCCATATCACGAAGTTCCTTTTCCTTCTTAAACTCATCATTTGATTGCTTTCCAATCAAATTTTCTTCTAAACCATGTTTGTCCCAAACACGAATTTCATGTTTTTATTCTTATATTCATGAAATGGTGACTTCTGTTTCTTTTTCGGTTCATCTTCTACCTCCAAACCCAAAGCCGCTCTCCTGTTCTCAGGAAAGTCACCATCATTTTTGGTAGTTGTTATAAACTTTCTTGGATTTTGAGTGAAACTTCTTTTCATTCTTCTCAAGATCATCTGATGATACTTCAACAAGTTTGAACAATTTATCGATTTGATATTCTTTCACATTTCGAATCGGAAAACTATCATCGAAATATAGTCTATCAGAGTCCTTAACTTTGTAATCACAACGTTAGGATCATCACTTAGGCTATTTTCCGATGATGTATCATCATTTTTGGATTGTGATTCCGAATTGTTCAAACTTGAGTTGGCGCTCTCAAAGCTACCATCATCAGAATCATTTCCCAAAACATTTTCAACCACATTTTTTACGACTGCTTCACTGTCATCTTTAGAAGTCGTGTAGACTACATCAATGTTCTCAGGCAACTTATCATTTGTTTCTGATAAAAGTGTTATATTAGTTGCCTTCTCAATCCCATCCACTTTCTTGTAACAATAACTTGCAAGTAATGGAGGTGGAACATTGTGTACTCTTTACGCTTCATACCCTTTGGTTTTTCAACATTTTCCTCCGACCTAATCGTAGGAAGAATGTGATCGATGACATAAGCGTTAGTCGTATAAATGAGCAAAAGTTGCCTAACCCGTTCAGTTTCTATTTTCATATCTTGAAGCTCTTGTCTTGTTTCAGCAATGGTGTTTATATACATGTTAATTGCTTCTTGTTTTTCAATTACCGTTACTTTTAACATTCAACATTACAATAAGTGCCTTTCTTATCATAAGCTTCTTTCATCGTGCGATAAACATATCTAAAATTTTCGTTATGCACGTTCAATTCACTTATAATTTGAGATTTTTCAACACATTGCTCACAAGGTTTTGTGCACTTTGTGCAAGGTTTTTCAACCTCCATAACTTCCTTTTCAATCACCTTTACCTCTGAACCCACCTGTTTCAGATTCGCCATCATGGCTTTGTCAGCAATCTTTGTGAAATTCTCTGCATTCATCTCCTTTGTCACGTCAATGACCTCCTCGACCTCTGGTTTCTTTTCTTCAGCCACTAGCTCTTGTGATGTATTTCCAAAGCAACCTGCAAAACTAGAATCAAAGTTAGGAGAGATAATGTTCTTCATCTTTGTCTGGTGATAGATCATTTCCTCTTCCTCTGTTCTTTGAAGATATTCTTCTAAGATTGCATTCTCTAGAGCTGCATCATCAACCATGATTCTGATTCATCCACGATCTCTGCCATCAAAGCAACACCAGTTTTCTTGCCATTATACTTATTCCAGTCAAAACTTTCCTCTTCATTAGATACAACTAGAGTTTTCGGTTGGCTTTGAGGAATTATCTTGAACTTCAACTTGAGTTCTCTTTGAATATGGCTTGTACTGCAACGCTTTCTTGTAATAGTCCTTGTTGTTGCCGAAAAGACTTTGATTGCCGCTTGATTCTTGGTTCGTGCATTCCGTTTGAAATACCCCTTTTGTCTGCATTTGAAGCCTGTTACTTTCGACTTATCAAATCCAAGCTTATTGCTCGAATTTCCAATGTCTCTTCCAGTGAGCGCAACAAACTTTGTGACTCTTCTTATAATCGATGCTAAGCTCCACTCGATATCCATTAGTTCCAATTCCTCTTCATCAACTTGATCGTAATCCTCAGCCGTCATTTCTGGATTTTCGATCTTCCCCGCAACTAAACTTTCATATGATTCGAGTACGGTTGCAAGAAGCGCTATATGTTGTTTAGCCACTTGCTCAGGAAAAACATTCATCAAATTATCTGCAATGTTGCACTAAAAACATTTGGATCAGAACTGGAATGATTTGTTTGATTCGTCTGATTCGGTTAATTCTAGAATGGAGAATTTGAACCAACACTTGAATATCCTGTGTTCGAAGGACTCTGATCATAACTTGGGTATGATTGAGTGTTTGATTGACTTTGTGACGAATGATTCGAAGAATTCATATTCACACTAAACACGTTTGAATTTCCGGACTCGAAATCTCTTGAACACCTCCTTTGTAGCACACACCTACATCTTGCACTACATTTGCATTCTT